>OZ005658.1:146564254-146882754 GCA_963930645.1 Salticus scenicus | reverse complement strand
CATGATTTAACACAAAGGTGTCCTCCGAAGGGTCATTGTGCACATCAAAGTCAGATTTTCAAATTTTCGATTAGTTTTCTTTTAATTAATAAAAATATGAAAATAAAACTTCCCATTTCTATAATGACGCAGAATGGAGAAACTTAGGACAGATTTGATTGGTTTATTTGATTTTCATTGATTTGAGTGTATTTTACATTAAACTACAGCTACGTTATGAGGAATTACAAGAGATTTGATTGGTTTATTTGATTTTCATTGATTTTAGTGTATTTCACATTGAACTGCAGCTTTGTTATGAGGAATTACAAGATTTGACTGGTTTATTTGATTTTCATTGATTTGAGTGTATTTTACATTGAACTAGAACTACCTTATGAGGAATTACAAAAGATTTGATTGGTTTATTTGATTTTCATTGATTTGAGTATATTTTACGTTGAACTAGAGCTACATTATGAGGAATTACGAGAGATTTGATTGGTTTATTTGATTTTCATTGATTTGAGTGTATTTTTCGTTGAACTAGATCTAAGTTTTGAGGAAGTACGAGAGATCTGATTGGTTTATTTGATTTTCATTGATTTGGGTGTATTTTACATTGAACTAGAGCTACGTTATGAGGAATTACGAGAGACTTGATTGGTTAATTTCATTTTCATTGATTTGAGGAAGGGGTGTCCAGTGATGTTTTTTGGTTTTAACATGCATGACAGTGATTGCTGCGAAAACGAGTTTCGTGTGTTTTCAGATTCATGCACAGCGAGGTAGGGGTATCCAGTGATGTTTTTTGGTTTTAACATGCATGATAGTGATTGCTGCAGAACCGAGTTTCGTATGTTCTGAGATTCATGCACAGCGATGCAGGGCTTTCCAGTGATTTTTTTTATTTTTTATTTTATATGCGTGAAGCGTACATACGTGCGTTATAGTGATTGCTACGAAAACGACTTATGTGCGTTCTCTGATTCGACCATTCATCGAATAGTGACTTTTACTGTACGAGTAACAGTTTCAACGGTTTCCAGAATATTCGAAGAATTAACATTTCTATTTGACTGTTTTTGACAAAGTTCGTTTTAATAATACTTTTGTTGCACAGATTCGAGAAGTTCAAAAAATGTTTGATATTGTCAAGGAGATCTCATACTAAAACTGTGAAGAAAATAGTCGCCAATCGAAATATGTTTATTTAAACGTTTCAATTATTCAATTAAAAAGAAATCCTTTTAATATACTGCCCAGCAAAGCCTACTAGTTGCATATAATCAAACAAAACTTCATACATGAAAAGGCCATTATGAGACATTATGCTGATTAAATTGGATGCAAATTTACCAATAGGTGGCACTTCTATATTTCAACTTTCCCCATGAACTAGAAAGATATCATGTTCACAGAAAAAATTCACTTTCTTTGAACATTTAGTATAATACCTTTCTGAGATGAAAATCATCTGCATTCATAATTGGTTCTTTTATGCCAATGTTTCTGTTTAATTTTAAATTTAACCTCCGATGGGGACGGTTGGTTAGGTGGCGTTATCATGTGCATTTCAAATTTCAGCAGACTTATTTTCCATATCCTCAAAAAGATAAAAAGTAGTGTCATTAATAGGTTGAATTTAAATAAGCTTACGTACTGTGCATGGGCCTGCACTGCCGAAGGTAATAGGACCTGAAGTGAGATTTTTTTCTTCAATCAGAAATACTTTTTTATATTTTTCTGACTTATAAAAAAAATATAAGTGATTTGGAGATTTTTATTCATCAACCTCGAAAAGTCCTTTCATATAAACTGGAGGGGATTGTTGACTGTTATACCAACTATGTGAAAAATACCAGAGCCGGAAATCGAACCTGGGCCCTCTGCTTAATAATATTCGTTGGCAACGCCTTGCCAACGAATATTATTAGGCTGAGGGCCCGAGTTTGATTCCTGGCTATGGTTTTCTTCACATAGTTGGTATAAAATTCAACCATCCACTCCAGCTTATCTGAAATCAATATTCAAGGTTGATGATTGAAATTTTCAAATTAAAATTTCGTGGTCTATTGGAGTTATGCCACGATTAATATTTTCACTTGACATAGCTGCTTTTGCTAATTTGGTGACCTTGCCAACGTGTATTATGTGAGAAATGCCGAGCTGGTTATCAGCCAGGATAGCTCAGTGGTACAGCATCTGTATGTTAAGCGGAGAGCCCGAGTTTGATTCCCGGCTCTGGTATTTTTCATATATCAGTTGGTATAAAAATCAATCATTCACTCCAGTTTATCTATATATATAAAAGAGTAAACTCACTGATCACTGACTAAACACGGCCGTGGCAATCCTATGGGAGATAGAGTCACAATGTTTGGTGAGCAGGTTGGTTTTAGAACCCTGACGCTCATTAAGACAGGATTTTGCAAAATACCTCCCCGTCCCTCTGGGGTGGGGGGCAGAAAGCAAAAACCACCTTTATAAGCATAACTCGGCTTCAAAATACTTCACGGTGAAAAAATTGCAGATGGGGAGACTAGACATGAATACAAAAAAAAAAAATCATTTTCTGCGGTTTTGGAATTTTGGATTTTTAAAGGGCGGAGGGGGTAAAAATGAGATTTTCGGAAGTACAGAAGGCAAAAACACCTTTATAGGCATAACTAGGCTATAAATTACTTCACTATGAAGAAACTGCAGATGGAGAGACTAAACTTGAATACAAAAAAAAATCATTTTCTGCAATTTTGGATTTTTAAGGGGGGGAGAGGGGGTAAAAAGGATTTTCGGAGGCAAATTTAACAAATTAAGGATTTTTGCATAAAATTCTAGCAGTGATAGCTGAAAGATATAAAAAAAACGCCAAGCGTTTTCTTGAAGGTATTTGTAAAATAACTCAATTTTGATTTTTTCTGATTTTGGGATGGTGTTACGAGGGGTATATATGACCCCCCCCCCCTTTTAGCGCTAAATCCATCCGTGGAAATCTATAGGTGCTGAGGTCCCAAATTTTAGTGTGTGATTTATTTACGTGTGTCCAACATCCATTGTAACGGGATTTTGTGAAAGTCCCCCCTTTACCTCCCTGTGGTGGGGAATAAAAAAGTAAAACCACTGATTCACTGATTAAACACAGCCGTAGCGATTCTATGGGAGATTAGACTCGCAAATTTTGGTGAGCACATTGGTTTTAGGACCCTGACGCCTATTAAGACAAGCTTTTGCAAAATATCCCCCCGTTCCACCCTGGGAGCAGAAGGAAAACCCCCTTATAGGCATAATTCGGCTCCAAATTGCTTCACGGTGAAGAAATTGCAGAGAGAGAGACTAGACTCGAGTGCAAAAAAAACATTTACTTCGGTTTTGGAGTTTTGGATTTTTAAGGGAGGGGGGAGTAAAAACGATTTTCAAAGGCAAATTTAGCAAAATAGCGATTTTCGAGTAAAACTCTACCAATAATAGCAGAAAGATATAGAAAATCGTCAAGAGTCTTCTTGAGAATATTTCCAAAAGCTGATTTTTGTTTTTTTGCGATTTTCGATTTTGGGGGGGGGGAATTTACGAGGGGGGCAAATTTGTGTCCCCCTTTTAGTGCTAAATTCATCCGGAAAAATCTATGAGTTGAGGTCACAAATTTTAGTGTGTGGCTTACTTACGTGTCTCCAACACCCACTGTAATGGGATTTTGTGAAAGTCCACCTTGGGGGTGGGGGGCAATAAACTTGTTTCAAGTATAACTTTGCTTCAAATTATCTCAGCAAGATTAATTTGCATATTTGGTTGTTTGTGCCTTCCCAACACGTACAGTAAAGGGATTTCATGAAAATTCATCCTCCACCCCCCACCCCTTTTAAAGGTGGGGTGGGGGGTAAAAATACACTTATAGGAGTAACTGTGGTCCAAATTATCTCAGGATAGTAATTTTTTGATATGTCAATTGGTTATGCGTACTCAAGACACATACTGCAAAGAGATTTTGTAAAATTCCGTCCTCTCCCCTTGGGGGTGGTTCAAAAAGCATGTTTTGAAGCATAACTTTGCTTCAAATTATCTCAGTAAGATTAATTTTTACATGTGGGTTGTTTACGCATTCCAAATGCGCATTATAAAGGGATCTTACGAAAATGTCCCCCCCCCCTGTCAAAGGTGGGGAGTGGGGCAAAAAACGCTTTTAAGAGTATCTCTACTCAAAATTATCTCAGAACAGCGATTTTTTGATATGACGATTGGTTATGGGTACTCAAAACACACACTACAGTAGATTTTGCAAAATTCCACCTTAACTCCCTTGGGGGGGGGGGGCAAAATCATGTTTTCATGCACAACTCTGCTCCAAACTATATTAGGTGTTCTTTTTCATCCGCACGGTAGCTTGCATGCTATCTTTCGCATTGTTACTTAACATTATATTGTTTATTATTCAATCGCAATGTTTTATCACAACTTATGTTTTCAACGCATAAATCTGTGTATTGTATGTTTAATATAGTTTTGGTTTGTGAATGAAAGAACGAGTATTTATTGTTATCTTCACATCACGTTACATAACATTAGGTGACTTTTAATGTGCGGGCTCGTTATGCGTTCCCATCACGCACTATAAGGGGATTTTATGAAATTTCTCTTTCTCCCCTTTAAAGGCGGGGAGTGGGGGGGGGGGGGCAAAAACACGTTTTAAAGAGTAACTCTGCTGCAAATTATCTCAGGAAAGCGATTTTTTGATAGGTCGATTGGTTATGTGCTCATTACACACAAACTACAAAGGGATTATTTGAAATTTCGTGCTATCACCCCCTTGAGGGTTGGGAGGATTAAAAACATGTTTCCACACGTAACTCCTGTTCCAAACTATCTTAGAATAGAAATTTTTGATGTGTGGACTGTTTATGTGTATACAACACACGCTACAAAGTGATTTTGTGAAACTTTACCCTATCTCCCCTTCTCTGCTTCAAATATTCTTAGAATCACGATTTTTTAATACGTGGGTTAGGTACGTATATGCAACATACACTATAAAGGGATTTTGTGAAGTGTGGCGAGTGGCAAAACCGCTATTGAAGCTATCGAGAACTTTAACTTAGATTTTGACTGATTTTATTATTATTAATGATATGGCATTTTGAGACTTCATTTCAGTATAATGATCAGCGAAGCGGGCAAAGTCTGCTAACTTGAAATGTGATTCTTTAATTTTAGTAACTCATTTAATAACAGTGACCCGCTAGCAGGCGAAGCTAGCTAGTCTCTTTAATAATTCATGATAAAATCAATACTATGATACTATATAGTACGGATATTTTTTTGTTATTTTCTAGAAAAAAGCAGTATTTATTTTTAAGTAAATTGGAGTGTAAAGGTTGATATTTTTATTTACCAACTATGTGAAAAATACCAGAGCCGGGAATCGAACCCGGGCACCTCCGCTTAATGCACGGATGCACGTCAAGCGGAGGTGCCCGGGTTCGATTCCCGGCTCTGGTAGTTTTCACATAGTTGGTAAATAAAAATATCAACCTTTACACTCCAATTTACTTAAAAATGAATATTCATGGTTGATTAATTCATGAATATATATTTCTAAGCAGTATTTATTTTAAAATTTAGTAAATCAACCTTTCATTTTGAATACGTGTCGGAAAAAAACAGAAATGATGCTGAAAAGCTTAATAAAATCCTGTTCCACTTTAAAATAAACTTTAAGGCATAGAATAGTGTCTAGAAATCTCATACATTGCCCTATTTTTTAAAATATTGGGGGGATAGACACTCCCCCCTCAAGTTATATTCCTGTTTCTCACTTATGAAGGTCGTGGGGAGAAAAAATAAAGATGGTGAAAAGTTATTTAATCTTTTTAAGTCACCACTTTATTTTGTTTAATCATCATATACTGAGTGGATATTTCATGTAGTAAGTATACTAAGATTTATTTTAAAAGCACAGATACGATACCTATACTCACCCACACCTAAAATTTTATTTTTTCTATATAAAGATTTTTTTTTTTTTTTTTTAATTACTCATTACTTAATGTATTTTTTAAAATTCCAATTTCACATTCAGAAAACTTAACATTAAATTAGTTCTTGTATCCTGAAAATTTTATTTCTAAAATAATTATTTTTAAACCAATAACTGCCAAAAATTGAACTAAGTGCGTTTTTAGCTCAATAAATAAAACAGTAACAATATAAAAAATACATTAAGTTAAGAGTAATTTAATAAAGAAACTTTCCTATTAAAAAAAAAAAAAAAAAAAAAAAAACAGTGTTTAGCTGTTGGCAAGGGTAATTATTGCATCTAATTGAAGGTCAAGATTACAGTACCGGCCAAAAAAAATGTTTACACTTGAGCGGCAAAAAAAAAAAAAAAAAAAAAAAAAACCTTACATGTCAGTTGCCGTTTCCGCCATAAAAATGTGTTGAACTCCAGTGATAACATGTGGCATTAATCGATCACAGATGACCTTTCCTTATCCTGTCAACACTCAGTTCGCCTCATGGACTTTTAGATTAAGGCTATATGCTCTTCGCTCCCACCAGCCAGTATTTTGTTTATTTGTTAGAAATTTGATACTTACATACATCAGTATTCCTATACCACACAATGGGTCGGATTAAGCTTAAAATGGAAGTGAAATCTCATGCCTTGACTCTGCCAGAGAAGGGAATCTCTGTGATTGATGTAGCCAGAGATCCGTGACTAAACGGCTGAAGTTAATAAAATGTAAAGATGAGATAACAACTTCCAATAATTCAGTTATATAAGGTTTTTTCTATTGCAATAAATTTAAATTGGTTGAATGTATTTTTTACCAAGGAAGCAAAACTTCTACAATAAGTGCTTTATTTTTAAATAATTACTTTACTTTATTTTAAATAAACTTTGAAATTTTTTTCTCTCTTTTTCTCCATGCATAAACACACAATAATAAATGAAAAAAATAATTCTTTTGAAATTTAAGTGTTCAGACAAAAATAACTTTAATTCTATTAATCATATTTAGTAATCATCAGGCTCTAATTTCTTTATTTCTTACTGTGTGTGTATTTCTCGGAAAACAATCTCTCTAACAAATTTTAAAAATTAGGTCGAGGCAGAATTGTTTGGGAGGATTTTTTTTTTTTTTTAATAATACATATATATATCTATATTTTTTTTCAAAGTGAAAAGAAAATAAATATTTACTTTATCTCTGCAAATAACTGTAAGTCATACACTCGTGAAAATGTGTATATTCTTACCACGCTTACTTAAAGTGCCAGCTGTCAACTAATATGCCCCAAAAATTTAAACATGTCAGTTTATGTTAAGGTGTGACTAAATATAAACTTTCATGAAAATTAGCACATTAAATCTTGATATAGAGCTCCCACAAAATTTTGGTAACACACACATAGAAATAAAGATATTTTTTAAAAGTGGTCACGTGGTATTAAGAACTTCTCAAAATGTGTAAATCCATCAAAAACCTCAATTCAGAAATGTTTCTGAGTCCAGTACTTCCTTTTTATGAATATAGAAAAAAGTGAAAGTAAATTATTCTCTGCAGAAATCTTAGTACATTGCTGAAACTGCTGATAATGTTCTGTGAAAAACTTGTCTATCCAGGGTTCCCACTCAATTTCAAAAATAAAATTCCCTGACTTTTCCAGGTCTATTTTTAGAAAATTCCTGTCACAAAATTTCGTCCGAGACATAAAAAATAGCTTGCAGTATGAAACAGAACATAGCTCGCGACATAAAAGACAACATAGTAACGTGACTTGCGATATAAATTGAATGCTTGTATAATTATTTTTCCAGGTTTTTGAGCAATATTTACAATTTTCCCCGACTTTTTTTCAGAATTTCAAATTCCCTGACTTTTCCAGGTTTTCCCTGACCCGTGGGAACCCTGTCTATCAGATCTCTTTTTACAGTATCCATTATGCGAGAAGTTTTTTTTTTTTTTTTTTTTTTTTTTTTTTTTTAACTATAACTGAAAAATAATTGATCAACAAGAATCTTAAACCACGAATTTATTAAACGAAAATTCCTAAATTACAAAAATTAAGGCATTTTAATGACTACCATATACATTTTATCTAGAAAATTTAAGTATGTAGATTTAACGTTTTGTAAACTGAATTAATTTTATTTAAATTATTATTATTACTTTTTTTTTTTAAATCAAAGTAATGGTAATAATAACAATAATTGACTGTTTCTTTCTTTTTTTTTAAATAAATATTTGCTTAAATTTTAAACTATATTTTAATTAAACCATATTCACATTTTATCAACACTATTCTAGTACTTGTTTCAGTTTAATATTTTTCACTACAAAATAAAAATTTTAACAAACAGTTAAAGATAAACAGCTTCCGTGAAATATTTGAATAATATTATTCACAAATTTCTGCATATTCAAAACTTAACATTTTCGAAAAACAAAATCAATGATTTAAATATTTATTTCTTATTTTCAAAATTGTAAATAAATATTCTTAATTTTATTGATTATAGAAACCTGTTTAAACATTATTTTGTATTTAGTCAGATACCAAGTAGTAACTCTTTATGTATTAGTTAAAACATACTCTTGTATATAATTACATAATACACACAAATATGCACATTTATCAAGCTTTTAGCTTTCTCTAAATATCAACACATCAAATCATTGGTGAAGAATCTCGCCAAATACCATATTAAATATCGCCAAAACTTTCTACTTCCATTTAATAATAAAATCATTAATTTTTGTGTTAAAAATAGCACAAAAATTGGAAAAAAGAAAATATTTAATAAATGAGATGAATACAAATTAGTTATAACAATAATCATAGAGTATTTTTTAAATTTTTATCAATTTAAAAGACATGAAGCATGCTAGAAAAAAGAATCTGTCTATCACGTCAATTAATAAACTAAATAAAACAAATTAATAGTCAACATTATTCTGTCAAATATGCTTTCAGATATTGCAGTCAATCATTCTTAAAGTATTTATGAAGAAATAAAATTCAATTTTATTTTAATATCTGGAGATAACGATGGTTTTTTCGACTCATTCAAAGACCTCAATTTTAAACCTATGGAGCTTCTTCCAAAATCGCCTCGGGCGGCTCATAGTCTGTCTTGACTAATGAACTTCTATCACAGAATTGAAGTTACTCTCCTTTATCTAGGCACCCTAAGACCTACCTTTATTTATATATTACTTTAGGGATGCAGAATATGTCCGAATGCCCAAATGAGGGGGAAATTTCGAGTGACTGGAGAAATTTACATTTTCTACTAAAAGAATATTGAAAGTCGAAAATAACAAATTGTTACCCTTTGTAATGCTTGTAATATAAACTAACAATTATATTTTTATATTACAGTGTATTCTTATTCTTTTAAATGCCTATTATATAGAATATATGGCTTTGTATTACAAAACACATTTTCATGTCATTGAAGGAAATTTAGATTATATTTTGGGAGAAATTTCCGAGGTCTGAACATTTTCTGTATCTGTGTATTACTCAGTAACTGTTTCTTAATCAAACGTTTAAAATTAATAAAAACCATCAACGTCAATAAACACATTCTTTACAAATAGGCCATTTCAACAAGTTGTCAAAAACTGCCTATGAGGACTGTATTATTCAGTTTATTTTTTCTTTTTATTAACATTTTTTTAGTTCAAGCAATTAGAAATGCTCCTAAACATTAAAATAATGCAAAAATAGCAGATGAAGGGAAGGGGGGATGTTAGGCAAGAGCATTTATTATTTTTTCTTTTCTTTTGTAATTAAGATTCTACGTTTATATTTGTAGAAAATAATAAATAGCAGTACTACAAACAAAGAGCATATATATCATATTAAATTAGGCCTAACCAGACTCATGCATCTTTTTTGAGCAGTTTCTTAATCTTATAATTAGTATTAGACAAACTGCAATTAAAAACAACAAAAAACTGTAATTAAAAACAACAAATAACAGTAATAATAAAATAAACAATACTGTTTGATGAAATAAGAAAATTTATTTTATCATTGTAAAAGGATCAGCCTAATAACTGAATAAAACACGTGGTTTAAAATGAAATAAACTTACACAGAAATATTCTTTCTTACCCAATGCTTTTTATTGCAGTATTTGAAACTTAATATTTCCTATTAATTATTAAAATTAAACTATATTAAATTATGTACATACATTCAAAACAGTAATGCACTAAAATAAATACCAACATAAAATGCATTTTATTTGTTTATCAACTAAGTTTAGAGTTGCCATAGAAGCAATAGTAAACTTATAAAACTGTTTAACCTAGCATAAGCATAGTACACTTAAACAAAATGCTAAATTATATATATTATTGATAGCAGAAGGTTGCTTACTATTTCAGGTTCTTTTTTCTTTTCTTTTCTTTTTTTTTTTTTAAATACATTATTAAACAAAACAAGAGTTACATATTAAGATAGTAATTATTAAATTTATAATAATCAGTAATTTAAATTGATAACTTACAGAGATATAAATATTTCATTGAAATCATGCAATAATCTGCAATGAAAATAAAGGTACTAGCAATAAAATAGTAGAATGAAATTTCTAGCGTTCTTGTCAAAATATCAGTGTAGCACATTTTTAAAATGGGGAAAACTAACAAGATAAAGGATTAGTATCTTAAGTAATTATATTTATGCATGTGTTTTTATGTGTAAATACAAATTTTAAAATGGCACCTTAATACAACTTAATGATAACTAAGAAAACAATGTTAGTTGCCATTTGGCACCCAACTGATGAGAGCTTTGACTAGTCTTTTTATAATGGTACCACCACTCTCCTCGTATTTTAGTTGGCGATGCCAGCACTCCAATTTCATATTTGTGTTTATGTCTAGTCCAGTTCTATAGCAATGGTAAGCCCATTTTTGAGGTCGTTTTAATGTTTTAAGTAAATGTTCTGAAAATAGTCAATGATTTTTTTCCAATAAACACTAAAGCTGCTAATAAAGTCATTCATTTGCTTGTAAAAAGTTACATATTTGCTTGTAAAAGTTACAATTTCTGAAAAAAATGTATCTATCTGTTCTTCGATAGCTTCTTTACTGGCACTTTCTTTCACCTTTGAATTTACATTTAAGTTGCAGTTTCTCACAACATGGCATGCAGTGTTCAAAATTAGCTGTCGTAAGTCATCAAATGCAACTAAATTATTGCATTTGACGAATGTAAAATTATTTCTGGTCGTCTAATTTGATGCCTAGGAGGTGTGTGACGCATGGTAAATGGACACAGGAAATAACCAATGGCGGATAAAACTGACCTGGGAGATTTCTCTCTAAAAACTCTTGCACCTGTTATTTGACAGTTTGGTAAAAAAAAATTTATTGAATATAGGGATACTTTCTTAAAATTTTAAGGTACTGCAAGTGTGAAATGGTGAACAAAGTATATTTTCGTATTTCTTTAACCCTTGCTTTCACAAGATCAAGGCATTACTGCAGAAAAATTGCTTTCAGGTGCCACTTGGCACGTTTGGCGAAAATCACCAGCACCGCACCTTCTTGTATGGTTTAGAAGTTGCAACATTCTACTGGTTACATTTGCTATCTCTGGTGAACTAATGCACTTTTTGAATGAGGCGTGCTTAACGAAATTTCAACTTCAAAATGACCGTATCTTGGGAAAGCTTTATCAAAAATGTCTTACTGCTAATGTCTAATAAAATATTTTGATTTATAGAAGATAGTTCGTATTTCAAAATCTAGATGAATCATGTATACATATAACCTATGTAACCAATACATTATATCTCTGTGCACATACTGATATAACGTATAAGAAAAATAAATATATATAAATTAAACTGTATTTAAAAAAAATTGATGCATAGGTTAGAAAATATTGTTTTACTCAGAATCAGTCTTGGTTAGTGATATTAAAATGAATTTCAGAAATTGCAACTGGAAATTTTAATTTGACGCCTAAAATATTTGCAGCAGACATCATATGACACCTTCCCTTCCCAATTTTTATCACTGATGGCATGAGCATATATTTACAGTTATCTTGAAACACAACTTACCACGCATTATAATATGCATCAGTTGTCATCAGAAATAAAAATGGTAGTTTTCATATCAGGAATAAGTTTTGTAATTGCAAAGAAAAATGGTATAAACGTTTCAATGGCAGCCCTTGTAGAAAAAAAGTGTCAACTGGCAATCCTTCATGATTTTCATCGTTCACCATTACCTTAGTTAGCTGAAACCTATATTGATTAAGCCAGTGAGTCGAATATATCATTGTACATATATGTTGTATAATTCCAATAGTTCTTGTTGAACTTCTTTCATAATTCCTAAAAGGAATTCATTTTAATTAGTATTTGGAAAGTCTTGCAATAATTCTCCAACAGGTTTATAAATGAGGATTGGATCATACTTATTCTCATTTCGCATTTTTTTTTTTTTTTTTTTTTTTTTTTTTCACTAATAAATTGACTAAAGCAGTATCATCTTTATATAAAATTGACTTATCAAGATGGAAAGCACTTTTAATATTATGAAGGTCTTTCCACATTGTATAACTATCTCTTGGTAGGTGAGTGCTTCTCTTTATCCCCTGTAATATTTTTGACATGGGTATACCAGCACTTAACGATGAGGCAAGATTTAATCTTTCCAACTTCTTTTCCATGTACTACATGGACAGACTGGTAATTGACTTTTATTTCAGTAGCTTCGTTATGTTTCTGATGATAAACTCATAAATGCTGGGCAAGTGTGTCCTATCTTTATACATCCCAATTTTTTCAAATGTCTATGTCTATTTTCTATAGGACTATATATTCCACTTCAAAAACAATCATAGTACATACATTTTATGTCACTTTTCTTTGACGAATTTCAGAAAATAAAAAAAGCTTGATAACTTATTCTCAATGCTATTTCTTTTTTTTTTTTTTTTTTTTTTTTTTTTTTCCAATCTAGAAAGCCAGATTTACAGTTCCGACATTTTCAGAATGAATATTCCTTAAATGAGAAGAGAAATGTTTCTCCTCAAACTGAAATTAAGCGACATTTTTTGCAAATAATTGGATCACGCAAAAATTAGCGACATTATAATATAAATAATAACAAGATAATGAAACTAAATACGAGAAAACAATAAAACACGTGTCGCTGTTCATTATTTATCTCCAAGGCTTCCGTATGCCGTAGAGAGAATCATTCAAAAAATGATTCGTTCTCTGAAAGTCAGACCTATCCTCTTGCGCATGCGTTAAAAGACTGCCGTAAGCCCATTAAAGTTACGGCTGCCGTAGCTCTAACCACTTCGAATATTCTAAGGCTCCTATATGATAAATATGATATAGGAGTACTAAAATATTCCATAAAAGCAAATTGGTGACAAGTTCTGCAAAACGAATGTCAAGAATATTTCTCAAAAGTTTTCGCTAAATAGGGTGTATTGCCAAGCAAGTGCTTGCATGCCAAAAAATACAACCTGTGTCATGGTCATACGACTAATGAGAATGCAGGATCTAATGAAACGAAGGTCAACGTTGTAGCATTCGATTATATGCCTTCGAGGATACGACAGAGGTTTCGATTCCCGGTCTCGCCCTAGGTGTTTTTCCCATATTATCTGCAAATATTTACAAGCGGTCTACAAGTTACGAGTCAAGCATCCAAATCTAAAAAGTATATAAGGTAAAGACACCAGTGCTCGTCACCCCTAAAATCTGCACCAGTAGTCGTCACCCTCTTAAAAGAAGTGTTAAAATAACCGTTTTATAACCTGTATGGATTTGAATCTACCCGCATAAGATTCTCCGAAGCCTTCTGCTTCTTATGACATAAAAAGTTCGATTTCAACTATTGGGGAAGAGTAGGCAGAAACAAAATAAGGGAAGTATACGTTAAATTACAATTGAATTGAGTCAACGTAAAGCAAATGATTAAGGGAATAGATATGCATTTCTTGATATATTTTGTTGTTCGCTGCTTTTGACATTGCTCATAAAGCATTGTATGTAATGCTTATGAAATGCAGAATACGATTTATGCGCAACTTTTTAAAATTTGACATAATATAAAGGTTTTTAAGGTATGACGACTACTGGTGCATATTTTGCACGTTTTACCAGTGCTCGTCACCCCTGACGAACACTGGTGTTTTAACATTTTTAATAACTGGGTAACATTTTTGATGAAAAATACTATATTTTCGTTTAGAATTATGATGGTATAATTTTTACTTTAATTTGACTATCGGCACCAGTAGTCGTCAGGGGTGCGATTTATGAAACACTCCTAGCTACGACCATTTGAGGTGTGGTTTGATGACGTCACTACCGAAGGAGGAGTTTATTTATGTTGAATGAATCACGATTCACGAACTATGGACGGCACTTCGATAGAAAAGGTATTTTCACTTATTTTTCCTGGTAAGCTTATTTTTAAACATTAAATTTCTTAATCTACTCGTTTTATATACATAGAACGATAGAATATCGAAAACAAGCGCGAACGTCCATCTTAATTTAATGGAGACTTGCAATCGACGAATCTATTGTGTAATGTAAATGCAAAACTAAGGTAAACAATAGAAATTACTTACTGCATTCGAGATTTATAGATATGAATTAGTTATACAATTAGATATCAATGTCATTACCTGCTGAAAAACATTGCTAATATAAATAACATGTTCGAAATTTGTTTGCCACGTTTATAAAATTAACGTTGATGTAAATATACATTTATTTTGTTACGAATATATTCATGTTTTAAAAATAATTTAGCGTTATTTCAGATTTAAAGATTCTGAATAGATAAATTGGGATAAAAAATATCCATGTTTCTTTGCAATAAGAGATAAAATTTGCTTTTGTGTTATCAAAATTTTAATGTAATGTAATTAGTTGCTGCATATAAAGTTTTTATTTGTGCTGCTGTTAGTGGCTGTTAATGTTTGAAAGTGTTAGTTATGCAGGCTGTCTGTTTAAATTTTTATAGTTTATTACTTTTATTTCCTTTCTATGTGTGTACAATTATTTATCATTACATATATCTATGCTTAGCTAAGAAAATAAACTTCATTTTTTATTTCACAGAATCCAAACATTTATTTCAACTGAATTAATATTGCCTTATGTATGTGATTATTAAAAATGTACGTACAAAGGTATTATCGATTCGGTTATTAACAACTTGAAGACTTCATGTAATGAAAGTATCCACCTGCATCTTACGAGGGAAATTCCAGCCACTAAGGGAAAAAAATAGATGCTAACCATAACCTTCAATGGTGAGTTAAAGAGATTCATTAATTTAATTATTATTGAATTAGTATATATTTTTATTATTGAAGAAATAATCTGTTTCTTATCAACTTTATCTCTTAATTATATATGACGTTAATATATAAATCTTGATTTTCATTATGTATTTTATTTGGATATTTGTAAAAAGTAAATAAAATATTTTGAGAACAATCATTTCACATAAATTGATTTGATTTATATTTTTACTGAAATGTGAATTTTGAGGTAAATAACAGAAATATAATGAAAATTTGAATTATTTAGATATTTGTTTGTGTTATTGTGGAATTTTCTAGTGGTAATTTGAAAAGTCATAATAACTGCAAACATGGAATATTTTAGAGGTAATTTCTTTATATAAATTTTAATTCCTATTTAATAATATTATTCTATTCAGTGAATTAAAATTAATGTTTAAATAAATATTGTGTAAATAACAGATATTTTGCATTTTAAAGATGTGTGTGTTTGGAACAAGAGTATTTTGAAAGGGGAAGATTATATACAAATGTAAATTAATATTGAAATTATCTGCTGCTTTAAATTATCATACATTATTGTACATGTATTTTGTATTTAAAAGGTGATTTTTTTACATCTGTATAATCTGTCTTTTTTTGTAATGGGCGCTTTGATTTTCATGTGCACAAAGCACTAATACATATGTTACAGTAATTACTGCAGTATGTTATTTGATGCATTTTATGAACATCTCATGCAGAGTGAGGTAGCAGTAACCAATGTTATTTTTTCTTTTTAATGTACATGGAGCGTAGATACATGCATAATAACAACTGCTGCATACTGGGATTTTGTGCATTTATATTGTTCAATCATATATATTTAATGATTTAAATTTTTTATTTAATTGTAGTTGGTTATAATTTTGTTATTTTTACTTTCTTCTATATTCAATGGAAGAAAGTATTGGATTCGTAAAAATTTTCGACCTGTGGTTTTTGATGGATTTACACGTTTTTAGAGCTGTAGAACATGATTTGACCATTTTTAGATAATGTCTGTGTGTGTGTGACAAAATTTAGTGGCAACTGTATCTCAGGAACTACTGCACAGAATTTCATACTAATTGGTATGTAGTTGCACCTTGACATAAATTAGTGCCTATCAACTTTTGGTAAAAATTGTCTTACAGGTTGAGTTGCCATCCTGCTTTTTCTAAATTTTTAACATGGTGATATAGGACAAAATTTTGTATAAATGTGCATAAAGAGAATTATTTTTTAGTAATCATTATGAAATTTACAAGAATTATTTATAATAGAGATAGTCAACTGGGAAAAAAATTTTGTATGTGTAGGAGCCTCGCCTCCCCCCCCCATCCTGGGGGGGGGAAGTCTCCCCTCGAGGGCAGTAAATTTTCAAGATGGGTATCTTTCGAAAGGACTCGTCAATACCTTTAAAAGGAATGGTTGAACTATGAATCTGTGATACTTCAAAACAAAGTTATTGAATTTTTTTATTTTAACTAAAAAAAAAAAAGGGAATTTTTTTTTTTTTTTTTTTTATTGTTACTGAGTGAATTTGTATAGGAAAATATAGAAGAAAGTCTTGTGGTGGCCACAACATACTAGTTAAATGAAAATTTCAGTATTTATGTATTAACCGCCTGCCAGAGATTAACTGCTGGCATGTGGTTAATACAAAATATATATTACATATGTATTTCAATATTTATATATATGTTACCGCTAAAGTGCAGAAATCAGTTAATCTGCAGATTAGCTAGGTAATCTGCACATTAACTAGATCGATCCGTTAAAGTAAGGAAAATTGTTTTATTTTTCAAATTACCTAGGTAATCTGCGAATTACCTAGATAATCTGCACATTACCTACTAGGCACTCGTTAAAGTGAAAATAAGATCTCTGTTGTTGTAGTTTTACAGCACGCTGTATTGTATTTATTTTTTTCATTTGGGGGAAAAAAAAATAGTGTTCTTTCTTTCTTTCTTTACTTATTTTAATCTGTATGTCTTTTTAATATGAAATATAACTTTAATAGCTTTCAATAAATTCTATTTTATAAATGAATGTTAGAACAGTAACGATTTCTTTTCAAAATAAAAATATTTAACCATTTAAATAAATATTTAAAAAAAGTTTTATTAACAACTTATATTGCTATTACTATTTTTTTTTTTTTTTAAGTTATGCACCAATTTTTAATTCGACAAAGAAATATTAAATTAGACAAATCAGAAGCATTATTTAAGAAGTACTTCAAATAATTAAAACTGCTTTAATGATTTTTAGAACGCATGAAAATTAAAATGACTGTTTTCCAATGCTTTATTAAACTATATTTTGCAGCATACATATATCTGTACAAGTTTAGCAAATATATTAATTTTACAAAAAAAAAAAAAAATATTATTAACGTATTTTATATGTGATAAACTACAACAAAATTATCTGAAAAAGCGAACAAAATAAAAATAAAAATGTAATCATGATATATAAAATATATAAAGGAAACTTGAAATTGAAAACAACAACAAAATGTAATGAAATGCTAAAAAATGCATAAAAATTTCATATTAAGTATTTATTAAAGAAAGCCATAATATTGAATGTCATATTTTTCAGAGTTAAAAATTAATACTTTTTTTTTTTTTTTTTTTTCAGTAAGTAATAGTAATTTAAATCAATTTTTAAATAAATTAGTTTTAAAAAGTTGTGTTTTAATAGTTTTATTTCAGGAGGAAATAATTACTGTGTTGTAAATTTTAATATTTATAATTGAAAATGAAGTTTCAGGAGATACAGCGTTTAATTAAGATTAGATTTCAATAATAAAATGCAGTGCAGACCCTTATCAAACTTATATTGACAGAATTAAAAAAGAGAAGAAATAAAATCAAAGTTAAAACAATTATAACTTACTTGTTACTTTAAGTTTTGTGTTGGTCATAATGAGAAACCTATAATAATCATGTCTTCGATGCTCCACATTTTACGTTTACCAATTGTCATAGCGGAAGCGGAGTGGAAAGGATGAAAGTTTTGGTTTGTGTTTGAAGGTCATTCGTGTATCTGTATCACACGACTGTTTGATGTCATAGTGAATGAAAAAAAACTAAGGCTCGAAACAAACATTTGAACTTTAACGACACAGAAGCCGCTAATCTGCAGATTACCTAGTTAAAATGCAGAAAACTCTTGATTCCACACTTTAACGGGTCATTTTAGTTAATCTGCAGATTAGCTAGGTAATCTGCACATTAACGGATTTCGAGCTTTAACGGTAACATATATATTTACATATAATTATCATAGAAGTAATCCTATAAAATATATTGTACTTTCTTACATATTTGTATTTATGCATATGAATAGCCTGCCAATGACATGCAGTTAACACGTAAATACCAAATTTTCTTTAAAAACTGCTTTGTGGTGATTTGTAGGGGCAAAAAAAAAAGAATTACAGCGTTTTAAATTGATATTGTTAGTTTTTAAGGCAAGATAAATCGATTGCAGATATTTTCAAGTGTAAAATTATTAGAAGGGACGGGAAGGGGCAAAAATGTAGAAAAGGAGCGGTTGTTTCGGAGAAAATGGCGGAAAACCCAGAACGCCTTTATTCTTTTATATTTTGCAGAGATTCGAATTCTGATACTCCATTCACATTTCATACTATGGATTTTTAATAGTATTTAGCCCGGAATTATGCAAGAAAACCACGAAAAAGTCAGACATTATGAAACATCAATTTTTTCACAAAACATTTCATAACTCAAAATCTTTTAAGAGAGAAATCTTTTTTTTTTTTTTTTTTTTTTTTTTTTTTCTTCTTTGCATATAGATTTTAAATTTTAATTATGACTAAATTATTTTTAATACATCATAAAGAAGATACTTATACTTTGAAGTACTTTTATATTATCGAAAGTGGAATTCGAGATTTCACCTGTTTTAAGGTGTCCTGATGGGGCCGTGCCCTTTGCGGAAATCTATAAACCCGTGCCCTTAGCGGAAATGTTATCCTCCCTCGGTGGCGTGCTTTTAGCATACGTGCCTTTAGCGGAAATGTATAATAAATTTCAAAATAAATTAATAAATAAATAAAAGAACTCTTCAGTTTACCTCCACACTTTATCCGCATTTAGCACTTGGCTGTATTTTGCTTCAGAAGTAAACTGTCGCAAAAACAAGTATGCGTACTGTAGAATACCGTTATTTGAGGGAACGGTGATCTGTAACCATATAAAGTTTAATGAATCACAGTACTCTATACAAAAACGTACATTACTGCTATTTTATGATTTTATTATGTTTTTGAAAATATAATTAAACATTAGACCTTTTTAAACTAAAACAAAAACGAAAAATCAGGAGGTACACATTGATTATCAGCATTTTCCAACTGTACTTACTCATTGTATCGTATAACATTCTATGTTATCTGTCTATATTATCACACAATAGACAGACAGACATATAGAATAACTGAATTCATAATTACTCTGAAACATTGTTGGAAAGTGTTAAAAATGCTTAACACAAACAGAAATGCTGCTCTTAATTCCCTATTTGCAGTACTTAAGTATCGAAACATGTTTGCGTAGCCCTGTAAATCTGAAAGTTAAGCATATTATAGTTTATACAAAACATTTTCTTAGCATATAAACAATGAATGCGAATTTCTGTATAATTTTTTGATGAAGTTATTTAAATGTGATTTAGAAAAATGCCTCCCATAAAGCGCAATGCATTGGTATTTTTTGGATGTTCATGTACACAAACCAGTGGCATATGTTCTGCTAGAGCCATTTTCAGTAGGGAATATTCAATAATGAATTTGAGTAACACATATTATTAAAAAAAAAAAAATGAAATGAAAATAAAAATTAGTAAGTTGTGGCCACCACAAGACTTTCTTTTATATTTTCCTATACAAAATCACTAAGTGCAAATAAATAATTTTTATCTTAGAGGAAACTAACACTAAATATCCAAAGAAAGACAGTTGTTTTATTGTCTATAAATGACATCTTAAAAAATGCATTTTTATAATAGTTATGTCACATATCAAGTTTCGTAAAGTTATGAGCTATAGAAGTTGAGATATAGCTTTCACATTGTCGAGGAAATTTGCAGTATGGCAACGCCACCTATTGGCCGATAAACACCCAAATTGAAGCAGCATAATATCTCACAATGGCCTTCACATACATCATGTTTTGTTTGATTATACACAACAGAGCCTGAGATATAGCCTCCCCTTCAATTGTGGAAATCGCTGTATAGCAGTGCCACCTGTGGAGCGGTTGACACCAAATGTTGACAGATACTCATTTAGGTTAAGGTGCATCAACATATAAATTTATATGGAACTCTGTGCAGTAATTCCTGAGATATAGCTTTCCCTTAAATTGTAGAAATCGTTGTATAGCAGCACCACTTGTCGGTCCATAAGCATTCAAATTGAATCTGCATAATGTCTAATGGTGGCCTTCTCTCATACCAAGTTTTGATTGATTATACGCAATAGAACCTGATGTATAGCTTCCACTTAAATTGTAGAAATCGTTGTATAGCAGTGCCACCTGTTGAGAGGTTGGCATCAAAAGTTGATAGCTCTAATTAAGCTCAAAGTGCATCTACATGTAAATTTATATGCAATTCTGAGCAGTAGTCCCGGAGATACAGTTGCCACAAAATTTTTGTCACACACACACACACACAGACAGACAGACATTTTCTAAAAATAGTCAAATCGTATTCTAGACCTCTCAAAACGTGTAAATCCATCGAAAATCGGAAGTCTAAAATTTTTACGAATCCAATACTTTCTTCTATTGAATATCGAAGAAAAATAAAAAATTCTTAAAATATTTACGGGCGCTGGAGGCGAACCAACGGACAGTAGAATAGACAAATACACTAATTCAAATCATATTTACATTTAAAAAAATGGTCGAATAAACGCTTAATGTAAAAGAAAATGCATTTCAGAAAATTTCCAATAATAACCCTCAGTGTAACTGAATAATTTTGCCTGACTCTGTAAATCTAATGCTAATCATACTACATTCTATAGAAAGAATTATTTTGTGCATTTGAATAACTTATTTCTATCTTCCACATGCACATCTTCTTATTTCTGCTAAGGGCACGGCTTCTTCTATTCCTCCTTCTTCCCTTTCATCCATTCCGCTAAGGGCACGACACCGTCCTGATAAGGTTTTATTTTGTATCTCAGATACTAATTAAAATAACTGCACACGGGTCTACGCTGCCGATAGCAGTGGGGAACCAGAGCGACATTTTTCCTGATCAGATTTTTTTTTTTTTTTTTCACATGATAAAAATTAGTGCAATTTTGAGAATACATTAATTATAGTGATTCATTCAAAAAATAGTGACCAGCGAAGCGGGCGAAGCCTGCTAGTATTAAATATAAAGAGTATATCAAATATTTATATAAAATAATGAATAAAATAAAATAATGAACATAAATACTAGATTTTAGTTTTGTATTATTTCAAACTCTAAAATTCATTCATTTAACTCTTAACATAACTGAATTAAGCTACTTTGGCAACTACCCCAGCTACTATTTACATGGTGGTCAGTTTTAAAAAATGTGCAATAGATGAAACTTTCACAAATCTTGTTTGTTACTTGATGGCAATGCCTGTTAGACCTGCTGGAATTGAGAGAATCTTCTCAAATTTCTCATTTGTGCATCACAAATTGAAAAATCGTTTAGGTTTAGAAACCGCATCAAAACTTGTCTTTTGTTATAGAAGACTGAATAGTGTAAACAATGTAAACTTTGATTTTCAATGGCGATAACATTGTAAATGAATTTTTTTTGGTTAACATTTAATTGATTTTCCTATGCATTATCTTCCTATGCATGCCCATAATTATTTTTATGTCATTTTCTGAGTAGACCCGTGCGAGATGTGCACGCATGAATGCATATATATGAGCGCTGCGCACGCATATTCCTTCACCAACCTTATGATTTCTCAAAATTCCATGTTATTACTCATAAACTTTTATTCTTAAGAAAAGGAATTAAAAAAAAAAAAAAACATTTCTAATCGGGTAAAAAGTCACACCGGGTCCTCTCTGCTTTCGTCAGCGTAGACCCGTGTGTGCGCAGTGCTCACGAATTCATATATATGCTCGCTGTGCGCACGTATTCCTTCACCACCCTTTCTGTCCCTCCTTAATTTTACACTTTCGAAAATATCCTCATTCGACTCGTAGGCACTCAAAACCTATATATTCCAATTTCGAACGGTCTAACTCAATAATTTTTTGGCCCCCTTGAGTATATCTTAAAACATATAAATCAGGTGAAATCTCGAATTTCGATTAGTGCCCTCTATTGGATAAATTTAATGTAGGTTATTCGATAATATAAAAGTACTTTAAAATAACTTTCGAATGAAGTATTTAAAAAAAATTAATAATATTTAGAATTCAAAATATTGAAATTTTAAAATATTGCAGCGCCATCTGGTGGTAGAAATTTCTGTAATCTACTGTTTAATTTTAAATCAACAAAGCTTTAAAATGATGTATTACTTATGAAATTATTTTAATTACTAGCTGAGATACAAAAGAAAACCTAATCAGGTAACCTTAAAACGTGTAAATCTGGTGAAATCTCGAATTTCACTTTCGATAATATAAAAGCTCTTTAAAATATCTTTCGAATGATGTATTAAAAATAATTTAATCATATTCAGAATTCGAAATATTGAAATTTTAATATATTACAGCGCCATCTGGCGGTAGAAAAGTCTGTAGGATCTACTGTTCAATTCCAAATCAACAAAGCTTTCAAATAATGTATGACTATAAAATTATTTTAATTAGTAGCTGAGATACAAAAAAAAAACCTAAACAGAACACCTTAAAACGTGGAAATAACGTGAAATCTCGAATTCCATTACTTACAGTAGTTGGTTAACGGAAGGTGACAGAAATTTGTGGCGTCTACTCTTGAAATTCAACTCAAATAAGTTTCAAAATGACATATTACTTTTGAAATTATGCTAATTAGAAGCTGAGATACAAAAATGATATAAACACCATTATAAAACAACTTATGTCTGACTTTTTCGCAGTTTTCTCCGAAACTTGCGTAATTCCGGGTTAAATACTGTTAAAAATCAATAGTATGAAATGTGAATGGGGGTATCAGAATTCTAAACTCTGCAAAATATAAAAGAATAAAGGCATTCTCGGTTTTCCATCGTTTTCTCCAAAACAACCGTTCTTTTTCTACGTTTTTGCCCCTTCTCCCCCATTTCTGTCCCTCTTAATAATTTTACACTTGAAAATATCCGCAATCGATTTATCTTTCCTTAAAACCTAATAATACCAATTTCAAACGCAGTAACTTTTTTTTCCCTTCGCCCCCCCCCTCCCCCTCAAGCCCTTCCTAATATTTCTACACTTTCAAAAATATTCAGAATCGAATTATCGGGCATTAAAACCAAATATTGCAAAATTTCAACGGCATATCTCAATTTAAAATATGTACTGCAAAATATAAAACAATTTAATCTAATTTTTTTGTTTGTCCACATATTTTCATGGAAATTGAACACTAGGTTTATAATATGCTGTCTAGCCCGAATATTAATTCAAATGTAACATGAATGAAAATTTGAAAAAGTTTGAAAATTGCAATTTTCCCCTCCACTATAAATCACGTGACATCTTGATCTGTTACAATCATTTCCTTTTTCATGGCAGACGGTCGTGTGGCATTTGAAATGATGTTGCCACAAAAAATTCCTACTTTAGTTAATTTTTAAAAAATTAATTGTTGTACCGATAAGCCGCTTGTACACTTAGATTCAGAAAAAATTCCTTTTTCATTTGGTACCGAAATTGTAACGATCGAACAAATATTTCTAATTTTTTTTTTTTTTCTGCTTTTAACTCCGTTAAAATATCTTTTTTTATGCAATGGCGGTGAATTCTCATTCATTGAGATCGCTTTGAGATTAGACATGATTCGACATTTTAATTAATATCTCCACAACTAGTTAAAAATTTTAAATTTTGTTTTCAGGAGGCCCTCGGAAAGGCTCCATAGCATCAGTATGTCAATTCTTGTACTTCTGCGTTCAGTAGGGGCTGAACGTATAAAAGAACAGACAGACTGACAGACAGACAAACCTTTCCATTTATTATTATACATATGTCGTTTATTGTATCTTGTTATTTAAAAACATATTTTAAATTACCTTGGATATACTCCGGATAATATATTTTGGGATAAAAACATTTTAGTCAAATTCAAACTCATATGAAGCATCTTTTAATATCCTAATGATAATTTTTTAACTTTACAGAGTTAGATATTCTTTTTTTTTTTTTTTAACAAGGACTACAAATATGAAATCTGTTCCTCGAGTATCCTTCGTTATTTTGAGAAATAAGCAGGAAAGAATTGAAAATTGAAGCTGTGGGGCATTTTTGCAACTTAAAATGAAAATAATGAAATTATTTCCTAACTGTATATTAGAAATATACATATAGAGTGTTATATATTGCCCTAAATTAACTAAAAAATTCAATAGTGAAAGTTATAAGCATTAGAAAAAGTATGTACTAGATTTTTTATAAAAAACAATTATCAAAAAAGTCGTTGTCAAATAGTGAAAAAAATTTAAATGTCGCCAAAGGGAATCATACTAAATCTGTAGCACAAAGTGGTCTAGATATAACAAATTTTCTTCTATTCTTAAAAAATAAGTTACTGATTTTTAACACATTTTATTTTGTCGTATTATTTTTTAAATGCTATTAAATGTTATGTTGTTCTATCCAGCATTGGATATGGGGATTTCTATAATATTTTTCTGCTTTTGTCTTATGAAATGCACTATTTATATTCATATTTATTGCATGGAAAAGCAGCAAAGAGGTAGGAAGAACCCCGCAGGTGTTAATAAAGCAGAGTGAGTCAAGGATTGGTGAGTAGTGGAGTGAGGAGGCAGGAACCCCCCCCCCCAGTTATGTTTAAAAAAATAATAAACACATTTGATACTAGGTTTTTTATGCAGTTAATCATCCCTCCCCCCCCCCCTCAAAAACAAAAGTGTGGACAAATCTAAAATCCTGGTTGAAAGTGCTTGAAAATTTCCTGGGAAGTGGTTGAAAAGTACTTGATAACTCCTTGAATTTTTTTTACTCCTAAGTGTATGAACCACAGAATAGTTACTATTTATTTAAATCAAATTGGAGTGTAAAGGTTGATATTTTTATTTATTATGAACTATGCGAAAAATACCAGAGCTGGGAATCGAACCTGGGCACCTCCGTTTAACGCAATGATGCTCTACCACTGAGCTACCATGGCTGACCTGATATATCTGCGTTTGCAGACTCGGTGACTTTCCCAACGAATATTAAGCGAGAAGTGCCTAGCTGGTTGTCAGCCAGGGAAGCTCAGTTGTAGAGCATCCATGCGTTAAGTGAAGGTGCCCAGGTTCGATTCCCGGCTTTGGTATTTTTTGCATAGTTGGTAATAAATAAAAATATCAACCTTTACACTCCAATTTGATTTAAATAAATATTCACGGTTGATGAATTCACGAATAAAAATTTCTAAATTGAAATTTCTTGGTCTATGGAGTTGTGCTACGATTATTATTGTCTCACCTGATATATCTGCGTTTGCAGACTCGGTGACTTTCCCAACGAATATTATGCGAGAAGAGAAGTGCCTAGCTGGTTGTCAGCCAGGGTAGCTCAGTGGTAGAGTATCCGTGCGTTAAGCGGAGGTGCCCGGGTTTGATTCCCGGCTCTGGTATTTTTTGCATAGTTGCTAATAAATAAAAATATCAACCTTTACACTCCAATTTGATTTAAATAAATATTCACGGTTGATGAATTAACGAATAAAAATTTCTAAATAGTTACTATTTAGTTTAAAGGATATTTGGTATTCAGCTGAAGTTAGTATTTCGTTGGCCGAATATTCGGTATTTGGCCAAAACTGATATTTGGTGCATCCCTAAGAATATGCACTTTGGTGGGATTTTATTATTACTAACTTATCCAACTGGGAAGCGGGGAGTAAAAAGTGCATAAGTCGTTGCCAAAGGCATAGCTGCCAACCTTTGAGAATCAAAATTAGAGAGATTTTGTATGCGACATAATTTATGCCATAAATAGAATTTTAATAGTATAGTACTAATTGTTGGAAATAGAAGGAGCAAATAAAAGGGAAATTTTACAGTATCTAGAGACTTTCTTCTTATTGCAAATACATATGAATAAAATAATAATAATAAATAAATAAAACATACTAAATTTAAAATACTGCTAGATTATACTAAATTCTAACCATACTGAAACAATTTTTTTACATGCATACATTGATTTGGCGAAATGTTTCTGACCTGAAAAACCTATTAATTTTTTTCACATGTTTCCACATCCTATAGATATGACATGTAAATATTTAATTTAATTGTGGAAAAATAAATAGATTGATTAAGATCAGCAATAAAGTCTAAAAATAATTACATATGTGAGTAATATTCACTTTTATTGCTTTATAGATTTTAGAGTTGCTCACTTTCCAGAGATTGGAAAAGGAGGAGGGATAGAAGAATAATTACAGAGTAAGAAATATTAAACTCTTTCAATTCTACTTCTAGAATTTAATAAAACAACTTTTAAATTAATATTATCATTTATGTTACAGATACATAAAGATTGGGAAATAAACGACTTCTACTGAACACTTGATTGCCGATCGTTAGTTGGAGATAAATTTGAAGGTGGGGGGAGGAAATAATTAAATGAGAAAGAAATATTTAATAATACTATTTCTTTACAGGTTCTAGAATCTCATAAAATATGTTTCAAACGAATATTGACATTTATGTTGTAGATGGTACAAGACTGGAAATTGGGAGCTTTCGTAGAACATTTGATCACCGATCGTTCTATTTTTAAAATGAACGATATCCGTGACTTTTTTAAAGATTGAAGAAATAAATTCACGGAATTCTGCAAATTAGACAAAAATAAATAAATAATAAATAAAATAAAATAATAATGAAAAAAAATAATAATGAGCATAACTGAGTTTTTTTTTTTTTTTTTCTAGCAAATACAGTGCAGCATTACAAAATGGGTTTGGAATTTCATTGCTTGATTTGGGTTGTTAAAATAACAATAAGTAGCACAACATCTACAAAATTTTAGGAATTTAAGACAACTTATAATTAGGGTCTTTTAGGACATTTTTTAATTTTTTCAGGAATTTCAAAAAGTCACAAGTAACATGCAATGCACTATGTTTCATAAAAATAAAATCATCATAATTTTATGAAAAATAAATATTTACTAATGAAATTGAGATAGAACTTTCAATATGAAATTCAGTGTACATATTTTTCCACAAGATACCAGGTAAGATTTTTTTTTACCTTTTAGTTATACAAACACATGGCAAGATAAAATATTTTAATGCACATTAAAAAAAAGAGGAGGCTAAGGCTGGCTTTTTTAACGTTATCATAAAAAGCATGAAAGTATTTTTATGACAATCTTTTTTAATCTGGATATTAATGAATCATTTTATTTATGTAAGTGACTAAATAAATGTAAATAAATAAGTAAGCCAACCAAAATACAGGATTAATAAAATATGGTATATTTATGTTTAATGGAAAATACCGCTTCAACTAATATATGTGATAATTACAGTGCAATAATTACTACATATTTCAAAAATTTAATACAGTTAATCTGAACAACTTTGTGCTGTAGAAATAAGAATTTTTAAGAAATTCAATAAAACCGCTGTACTCAAATTAACGTTTTATTTTGTATTTGTAAGTGTTAGCGATAGTCTACGAAGACGGAGCCACAGAGATTAGCCATGTTTGTGGGTTTGTGTTGATTTGATAGATTCATGAAAAGAACGATTCATTGAATTGTCAGCTTTGGCTCCTCCTACAGTAATTACGTCTGTCCAATAGCTGCCTTGTATTTGCTTAATCTTCGTCGCTGAAATTGTTTCATAAATCGCGTCAGGGGTATTCGTAAATGTAAACAAATGTATTTTAACCTCAAGAACGTGAACTTTATTGCACTTGTAACTCTTGTATAGCTTGTTTAAATAAAGTCAGTCATGGTACCTTTAATTTACTATGACTGACTTTAAACCACCTAAAATTTTCCATATTATTTTGCTGGAAAAATTAAACAATGGCACATAAACATATTTAGTTATAAAGCGCTTTTTCTAGTTTTCTGTTATATATTTTAGAAAAACAGACATGATTACTCCATACATCTCTCTAATGTATTTTAAATTTTTATGTCATGGTTTTGCGAAGATATATTTAAGTGATGTTTAAGTTTTTTATTGACCGTGGTAATTTAATTTTAATTCATGTATATTTCGAAAATGATAAAATACAAAGGCTTAATTTCATAGTTAGCATGACTGTGAGTCGGTTCAAAATTATGTTAAGGCTTTTTTGTTATGTTAGATGCAGGTGAATAAAAACTTATATAGAAAATATTAAACATTAAAAACATTTCTTAAGCAAGTTTTCTGTTTATACATTATATTAATTATGTAAGATAAACAAATAGTTAAAATGTTGATAAAAATTACCCTGTTGACTGTTGTTCTTAAATAATTAAAATTGTAAGATAATATTTGATAACATTAAATAACATTAACATTTGATAACATTAATATCCATAATATTTGATAACATTAGCTTGATGTGTAGAATAATACTAGCAAGCTTTGCCACCTTCGCTGGTCCCTATATTTAAATAAAATAGGAAAAATCCCTATCATTATCAAAAAAAAAAAAAAATTTTAAATCAGTCGAAACCGCAGTTAATGTTCCCGCTGGCTTCTGTAATAGCTTTCCGTCCCACAATATGATGATTGGCTTCTACTGCCTTCGGCATAGACTTAACCGCTTTTTATCCCCCCCCCCCTCTCCCACGGGTAAATTTAGAATTTTAACGCAATATTATCAAATTACATATTCCGTACTTTTAACCAATACCCAGACATCAAAACTCGCCTTTCTGAGTTAATTTCGAGTAGAGCTAAGGTTAAAAACGTGTTTTTTGTCCGCTCGGCCGAGGGAAGGGAAGAGGGGAAGGGAAATTTTTCAAAATCGCCTTATAATGCGTCTAAGGTACACACACGCAACCAACCAACGCATAAAAAAAATTCCCTCCCGAAAATAATTTGCAGCAGAGTTTAGATTGAAACACACACACACACACACACACACATATATATATATATATATATATATATATATATATATATATATATTATATTTGTTTTTTTTTTGCCACCCTCACATAGACGAAAGATCTTCGCAAAATCTCTTTATACTAGGTGTTGTATGCATATGACTAACTCACACATCAGAAATCGCCTTTGTAAGACTATTTAGAGCATAGTTATGCGTAGAAATACGTTTTTGCTACCCTTTCTCAAGATTTGGTCGGAAAGAATTACGCAAAATATCTATACAGTATTTTTGGGTACGCATAACCAATCAACGCATCAAAAAATTGTTTTCCTGATATAATTTGTCCTGATATAATTTGGAGAATAATTACTCTTGAAAACGTGTTTTTGCATCCACCCCACACGTAATGAGGAAGGAGAGGCGAAAGATTTCTCCTTTATAGTATGTGTTAGTTACGCATAATCAACCCATACGTTTAAAAAAAAATAATTGCAATACAAAAATAATTTTTTTTATACCGTGTTTTTAATTCAACAAAATTTCAAGTCTAGGTAGTCGGGAAGATTGATGATCGGGACGACTATATGATTGATGAATCATATAAACGCTACTGAAGGCAGCGAGGACCTGAAACAATTGGCTGAAAGTATTAAAAAATGCATTGTTATCGTGTTTTGAGCTATTCTAAAAGTTTCAAATGTTTAGCTATTCGAGAAGTTAGTTAAATAAATTTTCTGTTGAATTATGTGAACGCTACCGAAGGCAGCGGGGACCCGAAACAGTTTGCTAAAAATATTTAAAAAATGCATTGTCAGCGTGTTTTGAGCTATTCTGAAAGTTTCAAATGTCTAGATAGTCGGGAAAAAGGTTAAATAAATTTTCTGTTGAACCATATAAACGCTGCCGAAGGCAGCAGTGACTCGAAACAATTGGCTAAAAATATTTTAAAAATCACTTGTTACCGTCTTCTGAGCTTTTCTGAAAGTTTCAAAAGTCAAGCTAGTCGAGAAGTCAGTTAAAAATCGATTGCAAGATTTGTACTGATAACGCTGCCGAAGGCTGCAGGGACCCGGAGCAGTTGGCTAAAAGTATTTAAAAAATGCATTTTCATCGTGTTCTGAACTATTCTGAAAGTTTCAAATGTCTAGGTAGTCGGGAAGTTAGTTAAAAATCAATTGTAAGATTTGTACTGGACAAACAAACAAGAATACGCATTAATAAAAAGCATGGTAAAATCAATCTTACTGCGATAATTTGGAACAAAGTCACTCTTAAAAACGAGATTATTACCCCCCTCCCCTGCTACTTACCCTCTGCTTTAAGTAAAGATATTTTTGAGAAGGAATAAAATTTTGAAAACTTTTCTTAAAAGCAAAGAATTTTCTAATTATTTCACATATGAATTTGTTTTATTCGCAATATTTTGAATTTTACCATTTAATGTTTTGTGTTTTAAACCCTAAGAATGGATTTGGTCTCTAAATATGTTCCAAAGATATTCTGTTTCAATAATATTCTGTTAATTTTGCAAAAACGCAATTAAAATCAAACTATTGAGCAAATTGTTGCGTTTTATTTACATGACGACCACTGGTGCAATCACCTGACGACTACTGGTGAAACGCAGTTTTCAAGTGACGAGCACTGGTGCATTTTTATAGGTTTAATTTTTATTTAAAAAAAAAATTGGCTTAACGTATTGAAAAAATGAAAGTGTCTAACAACAACTAGAAGAATCAGTGTATAAAATAGACCAAAGTATAATATTGATACATAAATTCCACATGAATGCCACGCGAAAAAAACAAACATTTTAAAAATAAGGCCTTAAGAGTGACGAGCACTGGTGTCGTTACCTTAGTATCTTCTTTGGTATAGGTTATCAGTAAACAAACAAACATGTGTGAAGTACGTTCTAAAGGATTTTCCCAAAAAAGTTATCTAAATATTCACCAGTGCATCCATACAAAAGAAAAGCCTTACGTGTGTGAAATATGTTTTAAAGGATTTTCTCAAAAAGGAAATTTGAACAAACATCTACACACCCATACAAAAGAAAAACCTTACGTTTGTGAAGTATGTTCCAAAAGATTTTCCCAAAATGATAGACTGATAGTACATCTACGCACCCATACAAAAGAAAAGCAATACGTGTGTGAATTATGTTCTAAAGAATTTTCCTACAGGGGACATCTGAAGCGACATCTATGCACCCATACGAAAGAAATGCCATATGTGTGTGAATTATGTTCTAAAGAATTTTTCTACGAGAGACATCTGAAGCGACATCTACGCACCCATACGAAAGAAAAGCCATATGTGTGTGAATTATGTTCTAAAGAATTTTTCTACGAGAGACATCTGAAGCGACATCTACGCACCCATACGAAAGAAAAGCCATATGTGTGTGAAATACGTTTTAAAAAATTTTCCCAGAAGCACCATCTGAAGTTACATCTACGCACCCATACAAAAGAAAAGCCGTACGTGTGTGAATTTTGTTCTAAAGGATTTTCTTTAAAGGAAAATCTGGGGATACATCTACGCATCCATACGAAAGAAAAGCCATATGTGTGTGAATTATGTTCTAAAGGATTTTCCCAAAAGGGTAATCTGATGGAGCATCTACGGACCCATACAAAAGAAAAACCATACGTGTGTGAAATATGTTCTAAAGAATTTTCCGTGTAGAGTAATCTAAAAAGACATCTACGGACCCATACAAAAGAAAAACTATACGTGTGTGAAATATGTTTTAAAGAATTTTCCCAAAAGCAACATCTGAAGGCACATCTACGCACCCATACAAAAGAAAAGCCGTACGTGTGTGAAGTATGCTCTAAAGGTTTTTCCAGAAAGTGTTCTCTGAATATTCATACACGCACCCATACAAAAGAAAAGCCATACGTGTGTGAAGTATGTTCTAAAGAATTTTCTGTAAAGAGAAGTCTGAGGATACATCTACGCATCCATACGAAAGGAAAGCCATATGTGTGTGAATTATGTTCTAAAGGATTTTCCCAAAAGGGTAATCTGATGGAGCATCTACGGACCCATACAAAAAAATGTCATACATGTGTGAAGTAAGTTCTAAAGTTTTACATGAAAGGGACGTCTAAATATTCATCAACGCATCCATATAATAGAAAAGCCACATGTTTGCAAGTATGTTCTAAATGATTTTATCTAAAAGGAAGTCTTAGGAGACATCTACGCACCCGTATAGAAGATGAGCCAGACATGTTTAAAGCATGTTCTCAACAGGAATGAGATTTTTTATGTTTTTTGTGGGTCTGGTGTGCATTTGTCACGTAATCTAATCTAATAAAACTTGATTGAATAATAAAACATGATATTTTGCTGTTATTTTATAGATTAAAAAAGAATTATTATTTTTCATATCGTCATAAAATTTTTAGTATTTCATTTCAATAATGTTTTGCCTTTGCATAGAGTGTAAAGTTTTAACTTTTTTATCTTCTTTCTAATCTCAATCGTGTCTCAAATATCTCTGTAAATGGGTATCTGCGCATCCATATAGAAGAAAAGCCATAGGATTTTTATATCAATATTTACACAACGTTAAAGACACCAACGTAAAAAAAAAAAAAAAAAAAAAAAATGTTAATGCAGGCTGCAGTTTCGGTAGCGTAAAGCGTACCGTCATGAGTGCAGAATGAAGAACTAGATTCTTGGAAATATATATAGGTAGGGAAGCGGATTAAAAGGTCAGAAAATCAACCAATAAGGAAAGGGCATGTTTACAAACAAACGCCGTCAATCATTTTTTTACTTTTGAGTAAGGCTCCTATATGGTACGAGCTGACGCAGTGTCCGCTATTTCCTAGCCTAGAGCCCCTTAAATAAATAATAGGCCGGCGCATCACCGCCATTTTTTTGCCTCGTAAGAGGACAGCATTTCCGCTTGGCGATTTTATCGCTTCACTGGTGGTTTAAGAAATTTTAATCTAAAAATAAAATCGACCAAAAATGATAAGCAACACAAGTAATCTGTTTCTGTTTCTTAAATAATTCATAACATTTGAAAGGGGAAAAAAAAAGAGCGTACCAATTAAAATTGGAAAGTTTTTTCAACGACCTAATACTATCAGGACACGGAAACAAGACAACTTTGGCGAACCAAAAAAACGTCTGCAAGACTCTACAAACACACAGTAAAAAAGCGTTTCTTAAAATAATTTATGGTTATTAAAATACATATTTAGATTTAAATAATACTTTTTTTAAAATTTTTTTACTTTATAAATGTCAGAAATGCAAAGAAAAGTATAAGTGAATAACAATAAATCTTACTATGCAAAGCTGTGCATTAGGTCCCGGGATCCAAGAATCTGGACGACAATTCGCAGCCCATTTTCTCCTTCTTGCATTATCCGAAGGAAACCTAAACATTTTGTATCCTTTTCTGGAGTGTTTACAGCAGTTTATTGCTGAACAACCTCCCATATTGCAGTTTATTTCACTAAAATTACGAGCAAGACGGTAGAAACAATGGATGCCGTTTGTTTATCACGCTGGGTTCCAGCGGCAACCCTAAGGCAAAAAAATGTCGGATGCGCCAGCTCGTATATATAGGAGCCTTATCCTAGCCCATCTGGGAAAACGGCGGTAGAAAAAGCTAGGTTACCTGATTAGCGTTGTTATCGCCTTTAAACTTCTACGCAGATCAAGTGAGCGAGAACTTCTTATCACGAAACAAACAAGTTGGCGATTTTAAAAGAATCGCCAACATTCTCAAAACTGCAACCCTTCATGTTAAAATAAATGTAATTTTAAAGTTAATTTTAAAAGAATTTAAAAACAATAACTTAAAAAAAAAACAGTACATTCATATTAAATTTGTCAAAGAACTTTGGAAATAAAATGAAATAAGTCGAAAATAAGGGAAATCTTGTACTATAAGGTTGTGCTCTTGCTCCGAGTATCCACTAATTACATCTGCATTTATAATCCACTTTTTCCTTCTTTCTGGATTAGAAGAAAATACAAACAGGGTGTGCTCTTTTCTGGAGTTATTCGTGCAATTTATTGCCGATAAATCACCAATAATAAATCGTCAGCCGGTCTTGTGGGCTAGAAAATGGCGGATGCGTCAGCCTATCAATGTAGGAGCTCTACTTTTGAGTGGAAAAAAAATCAAACTGTATTGTTAGAAATATCAATATTTTGCCACTCTACCCAATACGTGAATGTGAGTGACATCGCGTGCCTTGTCCTTAGAGTAATTTAAGAAACTATGAGCCAATATGAATTTGCGATGTAGAAAGCTGTGTAAAAATTAAGAATATATAGATTTTATGGGATTTTTCCAACAATTCGAGATAGGTGGTACAGCAAAATCGCAATTAATGATATTTTATAAATTTTTATAGATATGGAAAGCTTTTAGAAATACGAGTTCATGTAGACGTTTAGGCTGATAACTTATTATAGTTTAATTAAAGTTGAAATTGTGGTTTTTCTTACAACAATGTTTAGCTGTGGCAGATTTTTTAGTTTCTTGTTTCTGAATATAGCCAATGTGTTCTTTAACCAAAACTTTTATTTACGTTTTGTTTGACCAATGTATGGTTATCCATATTGACTAGGAATACTATATGTACCGAATTTTAGCTTTGGCAAAACTAGATTTAGGAAAAAAAAAAAAAAAAAACAATACTGATTGTGGAAGAGAACTTAGACATAGAAGTATGGGGATTTTGTAATTTAAAAAGAGCTTTATCAATAATGGGAGGGTTTTAACCTCTGTCAATAGTAACTGCTTTAAAATATATGATTTCAGAGTATAGGGATTCAGTATCCGAACAATACACGATTGATGAAAATATAAAATGTTGTCATTTTCTGGGTAGGTGGATGACATGAACGAAGATGGGGAGGGGACCCACATAACACATATGTCCATATTATGTTCATATTTCATCTATCACGTCCAAGTTACGTCTATAGACGAGTTCTAACCGTAGATCTCCAGCTCCAGTATGGTAATATATGTGAAATTTCGGACATAGACGTATCTACGAAAAACGTACAAAATATGGACGTCAGCTTAGGCTAGAGCACAGATTATTATACAGATAGGACACTCCCGTATATTCTTCGGTAACCAAAATTTGACTGCAACGACCCTATGGACAATATTCCTGTGACGTCACAGTAGGTAAAATCGCCGATCACGTGGCCGATATTTTGTAAACTAATTAGATTCAAGATGCTATTTTATTGTTACGCATAACATTTTTCTAAATATTTCTCCAGTGAATCTTAATAATCAGATATCTGTTCAAACAAGAACAAAAGAGAAATGTCCCAGACAACACAAATTCGTCCAGATTAAGTCAAAATACGTAATCTGGATGTATAGACATGTCCATATTACAGCCAGATTCAGTCTATATTTCATCAGATTTTGTAGATATTAAGTAGAAATGTCCTCACCTGTTACGTCATAAGTACGTCTTTTAGCTGAAAAAAATAACGTAAAATAGATGTATAGTGAACATAATATAGACATGTCCATATTACAGCCAGATTCAGTCTATATTTCATCAGATTTTGTAGATATTATGTTGAAATGTCCCCACCTTTTACGTAATAAATACGTCTTTTAGCTGAACAAAATAACGTAAAATGGACATATGTGAACATAATATAAACATGTCCATTTTCATTCACATTACATCCAAAAATTACCCATGTTATTTTTAGATTTATGCAAACATAGACGCTGGCAGAATGAAATCCTTAGTGAGTGCAATGTTTTTTTTTTTTATTTTTTTTATTTTTTTTTTAACTTAATACTAGTGTCATATGTCCGTCTAAGCAAAATCAAATCTACATAAAGGGTTTTTTGTGAAATCCACAGAAAGAGTTCAAAAAATTATTTTAAAACTGTAGATTATTTTATATATATAATTCAATAATTAAAAAGCTTTAAAATATTTTTAAAGTTATCTGGAGTACGGCACAAAGAGAAAAAAAAACTTCCCCTGTGATTTATTTTTTCACACAAAATATTTTATATTTTTAAATTTCATTCATTGCCAGCACCCATGTATGTAAATCAGTTTTTTATGGAATCTAGCTTTCAAACTTAGGTCCTTTGGCCCAATGAACTATTATTCCACTAAGTGATGTCCTCATTCAATATTTGACTTGCCTTCATATTCCTATGAAATAGATTTCATATTTTCTTTATGTGAATAGATGCAGAATTACAAGTGATCTTTTTTTTTAAAATATAATCACTATATGATGGTATAGAAAAGTTTAAAGTTGTTCACTCCTTTTGTGATTTTCCCATCTCTAGTCACCAAATCCCATGCAAGTTAAGGCGAAATTTGTTTATAGAATTATTTTTTACCAAATTGAAATTTTTAAATTTTGTTTTCACATTCAGAAAATCCACAACTGTTAAATCAGTACTCGTTCCCCAAAATTGATTTTTTAAAATTTTAAAGTTTTATTTTACGGCTAAAAAATGAGGAAAATGTATTTAGTGAAACGCATTTTTGAACTCAAAATTCAAATTTTAAAAAAGTAAATTTTTAGAAAGGGAGTACTAATTTAATGGTTGTGTATTTTTAGAATGTGAAAATGGAATTTAGAAATAATAATTAGGTAATGTGCAATTCTATAAACAATTTTACCCATAGAATAACAGGGGCTTTGGGTGACCTTGACGGTCTGTGATCCCTTGAGTCATAACTTTGTTTATATACTTTACACAATAATTAAATAAAGGCCAAACAAATTTTTACAAGAATGAAAAATAACTAGATGAAGTTGTGCTTGTGCCCCAAGCTTTAATACTGGCCTGCTCACTTTTTACTCTTGTTCAGCAAAAATCGACATAAGTTACATATGAAATTATTCATTACTTAATTTTTAATAATGAAGTTAACAGAACAGATGGTAGAGCATTAGCTTTTTTTTTTTTTTTTTTTAAAGCTCTGGTTTGAACACAGGCCAGGTCATTTTTGTAAAAATTAATGAGGCTTTTCCTTTAAAAATGTTTTTTAAAAAATTTACGCTTTGTAATATTCTTTTAACAAAGTACATGAGGCACTTTTTTAATTTTCTACATTTAATATGTTCCACAGCTTTTTCATGGGAAAATGCGAAACGCTTGCTAGTTTATATGTATTAATTCATATTCCAATTAAGAGTTTTCTGTACATATATTTAATCTATGTGAATGAATAAACAATTACATTTTACTGAAAAAAAAAAAAATAATAATAATAATCATTTAACCTCCTATTTTCATTCCACAACGTACCTGAAAATTTTTTTGCGCTCTGCAAACCAATCATAAGCAATATGTTTTTTTGCATCTAAATAATGTTACTTTCATTGTATTGTACAGTATGGAAATATATTAAAATATGCTTTAAACCACACTGTATTCAAATTCTTTTCAGAGTCCCTATATTAATCTTTCATGCATAAATATTTAAAATAAAATATTTTTTTTTATTTTTTTGAGACATTAATTCTCTCTTGATATATGAAAAAAGCAAGCTTAAAGCTGTAAAATAATTTCTTGAACTTCATAAGTAAATCCAAATAAAATATTTTAATCAAATTTGTTTGAATTAACCTGGCAGGAAAAATCTTCATTGTTTTATAAAGTATCTTGAAATTAAATAGAACTATACCTTTTTGTATATAGTACTTTGTATAATGTATAGTACCTTTTGTATAGTGTATATAATTACTTGAACACCCTATTTTTTGTTTTATTATTTAACGACATTTCTTATTTTATCTACACAACCGTTAATTAAATAATGTTTTAAAAGTACAGCAGAGTCACTCCAGATTTTTCATTTTTTAATAAACATGTACTTATTCAAAATCAGAAAATAAATAATAGTGCATCACTGCATGAATAGGTTTTGTATAAAGTCTTGTATTGTTGCCTTTATCTTACTTTTTAATTTATACCAAGAGTTTTAACACTCTGTTTAAAAATATTGCATACCTCATTTTTTATAGAATGAAGATAAATGCATGAATTTAAGCTTATTCTTCCATTCATCCTTATATAGTGCATTAATTTATTTTATTCCAGTAAAAGCCAAGCAAATTATTCTTACTTCTTATTACCAACCAAAGTTTTAATAAATTATTCATGACCAGTTATTGCATTTTCAAGTATAAAAGACTGCCATTTAACAGCCACAATAATTTCTTGAAAGTGTTTTGTAAAGAAATCAACAGTTAAATGAATAAACTCTTTTTCAGTATATCGTAGTGAGAGAGTTACAATTTCACAGAAATTATCCAACAATATATATATGTTTATTTATAAATTCCAATCCATATAGTCGGCAGCAAAATTATTGAAGCACTAGCAATAATTCCTATTTAAAAGATAAGCACTTAATACTGTTTTGTTACGTAAATATTTGTCGAGTCATGATCTTAGTCTTATGCTGCTTATAAAAAAGTAAGTTGATGATAAAAATTAGCGATCAAACTAAAAAATATAAATAAAAAATGTGGATGTGTGCTTCAATAATTTTGCTGCTGACTGTAGCGGGGCCACTTGAAATCAGGCTACCACTTGAAAATTTATTATCTAGATAATTTTTGAAACACTGAATCAATTCGAACCAAAGTTGGACAGTGAACTTACAATCGGCAGCAAAATTTTTAAAGCGCTAGCAATAATTCATATGTAAAAACGTACACTTAATACTGCTTTGTTAAACGAATCCTTGCCGAGTCATTTTCTCAGTCACTATGAACATGACTCGACAAGGATTTATTTAACAAAGGTATTAGGTGTACTTTAAGACTTCTACCTGAAAATTTTTCATCACAACAAATTTGGAAATACTGAACTGTTTTGCACAAAAGTTGGACAGTGAATTTATTTTGGATTAATAAAGTGAGCAACTCGCTCTGTCATTTTATTTCCAGGTAAAGGCCACTTAAAGTCAGGCTGCTAGTTGAAAATTTGTTATGACAATAACTAGAGTTGCACCGAATATTCGGTTCGAGCGAATATCTTGATATTCGACAACCGAATAGTCGAGGTCGAGTTAAATTTTAAATTAAATTAGAATATTGAAATTGGTAAAAATATTTATCATATAAAATTAAACTGTTTTCCTTTTTTTTTTCTTTAATTATTATTCATCAATATTATGATATTAAATAAGTAAAAAATGCCAGTCTAATAAAATTTCTAATCTAAATAAAAAATAGTCTGCATTAAAATGTAATATATTCAGACATGATACAAGCTTACAGAAAAAAAGGCTGAACTTTTCACGACCCCCCCCCCCTTCCCTCTCAAAAGTGGTATCATGCAACTAACAGAGTATAAATTTTTCAATAATAAAAATAATGTTATACCTGATTGCATACATGTACACACAATAATAAACAAAATCAGAACAATAAATCTTACATTAAATATCATATTAATTATAATTAAAATAGTTGTAAGTGCTTAAAAAACAGACAAAATTATTACATATACTTGAAAATAAGTTTACTCTATAGAAGCATTGCTTGCTGGGGCAATTGATTAACAAAATAATGTAGTTCAGTTTCATTAGGAAAATGCAGTTAAAGTGCTATTTCTTTTTCATTTTCACCAAGTTCGAATTTAACATTTCTTGAAAGCCAATCACATAGAAATTGCTAATATATTGCACAAATTCAGGCTGACCCCCCCCCCCTACCCCTACATATGTCCAAAAAGTTTTAACGCGGATTTGCATTGATCCCAAGAATAATAAAATTTTCAAGCTTAAAAAGGCTGAAAAGTAACATGTCTGTATATTTCAAAATAGTCACTTATTATAGTTTAATGAAGGGGAAATTGTGACAGCATATAAAACTACATTTACTTTGTGTGTACATATATGTAACTTTGATTACTTTGTTCTCCTGACGTAGGGTAGTGTTTTCATTCAACCCGAAATAATTGTTGCGAGTTTATTGCATTTTATGGTGTTTATTCAAAGTTTTGTACTTATTACTTTAAAACACCAATTCTGTGGTGCTTTCTTATTATATATATGTATATTATTGAAGTCTTCTTTCCTGATGTTTACTCATTATAATGTTTTATGCGTATACAGCCTACACGCAAAATAAGATTATTTTTTGAAAATTCAAAAAAAGGAAAAGTTTATTTGTTCTTAAAAAATGTATTTGGCTCTTTTTAATCTAATTATTTTAATGAAATTCAAAATTTTACATGATTAAAAAAAAAAAAAAAAAAAATCAATGATTTAAAATATACATTTTATTTCTATTTTGACTATAAAATTTATCTTTTAATGCTAAATACTTAGATTTTATGTTGATAGTTTTTAATGTCCTTATTATTTCTTTTTACATGCAATAAATGTTTAAAATAATTAAGCTATTCTGGGTATAAAAAATAATTTACACTGAAATTTAAGTATTCGGCCGAATACCAAATATTTGATTCGTTATTTGGCAAAAATCACTATTCAGTTCAACTCTAACAATAAGTTTTGAAATATTGAATTTATTTGAATCAAAGTCAATCAGTAAACTTCTTATTTTACAAACATCTTGAATTAATTTAGTGAGCAACTTGCTCCTGCCATTTTGTTTCCAAGTGGCGACACTTCAAAATTTGTCAATACAATAACTTTTGAAATACATTTGAACCTCATTAATAAATAATACCACAGAACTAGTGTTTTGAAATAATAAGATCAAAACTTTGGATAAACACCATAAAATGCTAGAAACTTGCGAGTTTGTTTTCTTGCATTTTATGGTATTTATCCAAAGTATTGTACTTATTACAGTCGAACCTCATTAATGTGAATTACTTTTAACATGAACTGTTTCCACAATCCCTGTGAAAAGGAAAATTAGTATCTGAGTTACTAATAGCACGAACAAATTTTTTATCCCCTTGAGATTCATATTAATAAGGTTCGACTGCACTTAATACAAAATCAATTAGCAGGATAGACTCATCTTAAATAATTGCAAGATAAAAACTTTTTATATACCATAATTTTAAATTTGCTGTTGAATCACACGAACGATACTGAAGGCAGCGGGGACCCGAAACAATAACTAGCCAAGAGTATTTAAAAAATGCATTGTTATCGTGTTTTGAGCTATTCTAAAAGTTTCAAATGTCTAGCTAGCCGGGAAGATAGTTAAATAAACTTTATGTTGAATCATATAAACGTTATCGAACGCAGCGGGGACCCAAAACAGTTGACTAAGTAAAAGTATTTTAAAAAAATGCATTGTCATCGTTTTCTGAAAGTTTCAAATATCTAGCTAGCCGGATCTGTATTTGTGTATAAAGTGATATTGCTATATATAGAGCAAAAAGAAGAAAGCGACAAACTATAAAGAAAAGTTAGAAATATTTGAGACTTTTATAAAAGTGAAAAAAAAAAAAAAAAAAAAAAAAAAAACAGAAAAACAAACGCAATATGATATGCATTTGCCATAAAATATTTTATTTAGATAGACCTTTTTCATTTATAATGTATTTGCTGATTTTTAAGAGAAATGTTAGTTAATTTAAACTGAAAGAAAATGTTGAGTTTGTTTTTAAAATGATAAAGAATACTGATGATAATGGAAAGAAAAAGATAGCTAGATACAATTGCAGGGGGAATAGTGATACTATTTAAAAAATCCTGAGTATTATTGCAGGATTGTTTCAGCCCTGTTAAAATAATTCTAAAATAACAGCAATAAAAAAAAGGTCTAAACTTAGAATTTTTATAATTATACATATTACAAGTTCTGTAATAAGTTCAAAAATAAAGAAACTCGTATTTAAACCACAGCTAAAATTTACAATGCATATGGGAATGTAAATAGGATTTTTCAGTTAACTGTTAAACTATATAAAAACAATATAATTTTCTCAACTGACAACTTTTAAAAAAGTTAAATTACAAGATGTTTGATGCATTTTTATCTTTCCAACACTTATTACAATTACTCAGCGGGCGAAAAAATAAAAGAAAAACAAGCATTTGTCAAACAGATATATGTGTAAATACAGTTTATAACTTATTAATAAAGGAAAAACAAAAACATAATAACGATCAAATCAGAAGTAAACATGTTTTATTAGTATTTAATACATTTGAAAATAATCTACTTTTTATTTTAATCTAAGAATAAAGGCTTAATATTATAGTGTTTATTTAAAAATTTTTACTTATTATTTCAAGGACTAACATTTTCACAAATACAGAAAAAAGATATTAATACAGCAAAAGTAAGTTATTTTGTCACGAAGTATATATATATATTTAATTAGTTTTTCATAGATAGACTTCAATGAAATTAAAATCTTTTCAGATTATTAGAAAGAATTACAGAAACAATCACGCAACACAAATACAGACGAAAAAGCGATACAAACGTAAATAATAGGCAGAAGCAGCTAGAGAAAGTTGAGAGAGCAGCAGTCTGAACAATAAATGAGATAAAAAAAGAAATAGTTAATTTAATTTCAATCGCAAAATTTTGTAGAAGATAAAACTTTCTTATATTTGATTACAACATCCACATTAATAAAATGGCGGCATACAGGTGCAGTTTTAGCTCAAGTATTTACGTAAACTGGATTAGTTCAATTTTCATTCAATTTATGTGCCTAAACTGACGTCCATATTTTGTACGTTTTTCGTAGATACGTCTACGTTCGGAATTTCACATATTCTGAACATACTGGAGCTGGAGATCTATGTTCAGAACTCGTCTATAGACGTAACTCGGACGCGATAGATGAAGTATGAACATAATATGGACGTATGTGTTATGTGGGGTAAAGAACTGAATCGAATGATAAAGTTAAGACTATTCCATGTCGTAAAATTGCAGAACATTTTATGTATACACACACGCACATATATATAAAGAATAAAATATTAATAAGAACATTTTATACACACACACACACATATATATATAGACATCAAAGCTTTTATTTTTTTGAATTTCAATCACTTTAATAAAGGAATTTATTAAATGGAACATCCATTTAAATTTGTTAACATCGCCACAGTCCACATGGCAACTTTTAATATTACATATGTTATATTAAAGTATATTACTAAAACTGGATTAAAAACAAAACAAAGGTATCACTATATCATTCTTACTTCAATTTCATATATTCTGTAACTCTTATAAATAATACTGCAAGATAAAAATTTGCAAGCCACAATGCTTTGCTATGGTAGAGTTGAGGATTGTTTGCCTAACCAGCTGAATTCTTGTAGCCTCGAACCCAAAGTGGGAATATGGGCCATTGTCAACTGGTAATGAAATGTTCATTAAAACTTTGGTTGATAATAAGAAGTAAGCATAATTTACTTGGCTTTTACTGGAATAAAATAAATTGATGTGCTATATAAGGATGAATGCAAGAATAAGCTTAAATTTATACATTTATCTTTATTCTATAAGAAATGATATGCAATATTTTTAAACAGAGTGTTAAAACTCTTGGTATAAATTAAAAAGTAAGATAAAGGCAACAATACAAGACTTTATACAAAACCTATCCATGTGGTGATGTATTATTATTCACTTTCTGATTTTTAATAAGTACATGTTTATTAAAGGATTTATTTCTTAAACCCACGTATGAGGTTATTTTTAACTTTAATTTACATAGCTTTGTCACTCAAAAGAATATTATATTTTTAACTTTAAAGTAATTACTAATTACTTTGCTCTAGAGCATTTTAAAATGTATAACAGTTATACAATTTAAGCAAGATAAAAGTTAATTTAATTTTAGTAAGTGTTTTATTACAATAAATATGCAAAAAATAAAATCTATCACTTACATAATATATATAGTGTTTGCGAGAAAATTTATTGCAAAAATGCTTTAAGGAATAAATGATTCTCCTTATGTATATTGAATTGCGAATTTACGTAAATCAAATTAATCACAGATATTAATAAAAAATTTAACTAAAGAAAGCTTAATTTTAAATTATAACTTTAAGAATTATTAGTAAAGAAATAGAAATAAATCACTAAATTTTATTAACTTAATCTTTCGGTTGATAAATACTATTTTAAAATTAACTGTGAATTTAACTGTATTTAGCCTCATGATTGTTTTGTGACTAAGATAAGTTCAGCAGGTTCTTTCAGGAGTAATGCATGTTAAACTTTAGCTTTATTAGTTATTATTAGGATTAAATTTAATTATTATGAAAAAAAGTGGCAATTATGTTTACTTCTCACTTGGTTTTTTCCCTATTATTCCTTCAGACTTAATTTTTTTCTTGTCTTTTGGGTGTTCTTGGGCATAGCTTGTTTTAAATGTTTAGCAATATGCATACAGCAATGCAGAAATAACATCTATTTTACATGCAGCATTCATTCTATGCCCTTGAAAAAGTAATGATGTTGATTTTCGTAATCTATATTCGTGTTTTTTTTCTAGTTTCATGTGATGCATGGTTTCATCTAATTTAATGTTTGAAGAGGTTTTCAATATATATATATATATATATATATATGAATAAAATATGTATAATTTTCGGTTTTCCATCACGTTAGTATCATAACCCTTAAAAAAAGAAGAAAGAAATAATAAAACATATCGAAATTATAGCTGTCAACATTTTTAATTTTATTATCAAATTTATCACCAGTATTGTTTAAAAGGAATACGCTACATATGCTTTTGATAATTAAACAAGCTTAAAATATTTATAAAAATGGTTCCAATTTTACGTCTCATTTGATAAACGGGAGATCTAATAACTGCATTTAAATCAAAGTTTGTTTAACTTAATCATGTTTAACATCGAATAAAAAGAAAATTTTACCGAGCCGTTGGTTTCCATGAAAGCTAGTGAAAAATATAATTATTATTATTATTTAAATTTATTGTGTTTTATTATCCAATTTCATTAGTTTTATGGTTAGTTATAGATGGTTTTTATTAAATAATAACTTAAAGCGGTTATGTGTGATTTAAGGTAGAACTGAAGCTTCTTGGCTTTCAAAAGACTCATAATTCATCATAGAAATATTATACCCTAGTACGTTTTAAAATTTAATTATATTATGAGAGAATTAACAACATCCTGATTATTACCTAAGATTAACTTTTTAACAATTACATAAAGTTAAAATTCCTAAGCGAGTAAACGATACATCAGTATATTCATATACATGCCAGGTGTCCTATAATTTCAGCGACAACTTTTAAGGGGGATAGTACACACTATAAGGATTCAGAATTGAACAGGAAATCATGACAGCAAGTGCATACCTGTCAACATTCCAATTAATTTTCCGTAATATTGTTAGTACCGCCCCTTATTTCAAAACGAGTATTTAAAAATTTAGAGTAATTTTCTGCTATAGTGCCAACATTTTTACTCCGGAGCATTTTTTGCCCCGCCTTTATTTCGTACCACTTTACTTTTAGAACATTTTCCTCCGTCATATAAAAACGATAAAATAAGAAAAAGTTATACTCTTTTAAAAAATAAGTGGCAGGGAATAAATTCAAAGCTAAAAATGCTCCGGAATAAATTAAAACGTTGGCAACTCTGTTCCACAAATGTAATTTCAATTAAATAAGAAGAATGTACTCTAAAAGAAGACTGGTGTGAAAAAAAGGCGGGAGTAAAAATTTTACAGAACACGAATTAGAATTATAATGAGCATGCAAATGTCACTCTAAACCTTAAGAACCACGTATTTTGGGTTATTTTGTGGCATATGTCAGGGGTCGTACTTTCCGCCCTTTTTTCAGGACACTCTGAGAGATAAGAAATTACCACCTATTTGCCACCACTAATTTCATGCAGAGATACTTCTGGTATGTTTATAGCAATGTACAGTCGGGGGGAAAAAAAAAAAAAACGCAACACTCAACGTAACTTCGTTGCTAATCGATGTAGAAAAATGTAATAGATATCATTTGACGGGGAATTGCGAGTAGTTTCAGAAAATTAACTGAAATTTTGAATTGGGTGTCGTGTACATATTAAAACGCGCATCAACTTTGATTTTTTCAATAGTAATGCCCCATTTTTATTTTATATTTAAATTCCTGGGATCGCGACAACCCGAAAAATTATATTAGTTGTATATTTTACTTATATTTTCACAGAGTTCTAAGCGTTCAAAATTTGAAGGTGCTAATATTAAATTCATATTTCAAACTTTTATTAATATCTTGACAAAAAATAACTTGATCGATATAATTTTTTTTTACAAGATACAGTGAAGAAACCCAAACATAATCCATCATTACTTTTAATTCAGAAAAATATTTTTAATTTTGAAAAATATTAATAAATTCGTATTCAATTATGACCTATATTAATTTTTACATAAAATGAATCCTAATGCTGAAAAATATGGGTGTGCAAATTTGCAGCTCATTTCAGTTATTAGTTTTCGTGATATAAATAAATCTTTCTTTTGGAGTGGTTTAGGGGGCCGTCTCTTATAAAGTTTTGCATGAGATAACGAATCAAATCTTAAAAAATAACAAAGAAAATTAAACAAAATATTTTTATTTTTTATTTACGGGTCAAATTATATAACAACAACGTGAAACGCAAAGAAATGAAACAAAAATAATTATTTTTAGACAGTAGTGTTAGCATCAAGAATTCCTGTTTTCTAAAGAAGACAAGCCCCGCCTTCATCGTTCTTCAAAACAAAACAATAAAGAAAAGAAAAGTAAATGTGACATTGAGTGATGAATTCGTGTTAAGCCCCTTATTTTATGTTGACAAAAACATGCGCAAGTGGTATTTACTTCATCGATTACTGGTGATAAATTTTGTATCTTTTAAACGAACACTAGAAGAAAAAAAAATAACTAAATATGCAGGGTTTACTGTTTTAAAGAGAAAAAAACTTTAATGTCAATAAAAAAAAACGAATGGAATTGGAATACAAGACAGACTCGTAAAATCGTTTCTTAACTATCGTCATATTTATAGGCTTGATAATTTTCTTCATATACTGCTTTATTTTTATTTATTTATTTATTTTGTAGGGGGGAGGATTATTATTTTAAGGATACTTTAGTCTTTAAAATTTCATTAATATGTTTCAACTTTATATATTTTTAAAAATATACTTTAACTTTTTTAAATATATTTTAACACTTTTTGCGACCGCAGGATTTTTTTTTTTTTGACAGTAAGATCCGCCTACAGGCGTTATTCTCTCAAAATAAAATATTCCAGAACAAATATTGTATTCACAATTACATTACAAACGGATACACATTATAATTATATTCTTTCAAATCAATGTATTTCTATCTATAATATATTTTATTGCAAAAATATTTAACACTGGGTACACACTTAAGAAATATGTAACACACAAATTACGAAAGAAACGCCCACTGGCAGAGTTACAGATTTCCGAATGACGTAAATCTACGTCAGCTGTCGCGGAAGGGTTAATTAAAAAAATTTATTTTCATAGAAATTATAAAACTAATCGTACAGTTCCAGAGAGTTCAACTGACCCAAAACTGGTAATTGCTATTAAAATTGTTTAATATTTACTTCGTGAACCGTTAGAATAATTTATCCGAATAATTTATCCGAAAAGATTTAGTTTATGCGTTGTTGTATATATCTATCTATATTATTTCATTTTGTATATTATGTTACACCTACGAAAGAAAATGTAAGCTTTATTGGTGATAGTACAGCCATAATAGGCACTTTTACTTGAAAAATATTGCACTTTTCTCAAAGAGCACTGTCTGGACCAATCGCAAGTGTAATGTATTTAAAAAAGACCTAAAATTATCTAAAAAAATGTACTGAAGTATTTACAGATCTAAAAAACTTAATTCAGGATAATTAAAAAACTATAAAAAGGGCTAGTTTTTATCAATGTTTATAATTTTTTTTCTTGAAAGTTTTCCGGTGTAAAACATTAAAATTTTGTCTTTTTCTTATAGCATCTTAATTTTATTTTTCTACATTTACAGATAACCCCTAACACAATTTTGATTATAACTCTATAAATACTAAAGATAAAGTATATAAACAGTATACTTTTCCGCACTGCCAGACTCTCAGAAATTCGAATATGAAGTCAAAATTGGGTGTTGCTATTGAAAAAAATCAAAGTTGACGCTCATTTCAATATGTAGATGACCCCTAATTCAAAATTCGATGACATTTTCAGAAAGTGCATTTAATTTCCTGTAGGATTATGTCTATTAGATGTTCCTGTGTCAATAAATAACGAAATTACAGCGGGTGTTGTATTTTTTTCCCCTTACTGTACCATGATTGTACAGGCTAGATATTATTGTATAAAAACAGTGGTAACAATAAAGTTGAAAATTCCTCATTCTTTAGAGTGTCCTGGAAAAAATGGCGGTGAGTATGATCCCTGCATATGTAGGGGTGCTATTTGAACGTTGAATATTTTACAAACATTTTCTTCTTGCAAATTATAACACAAACTGATATAATTAGTGATAATGTTGTTTCCAGTTGATATATTGAAAGCACTGATTGTGCTAATACGATTATTGTATATGATATTATGAACTGATAGATGGTACAAGAATTTAAAATTTACATGTTAGGAGGTATTACAAATATTTAAAAATCTATTGTATTTGCGAACCGTCAATTGTGCCATCACGTAGAGGTTAATGTTGAAAAAGCCTAGAAAGCTTCTGACGCTTAAGGGTTAACATGATCTCGGAAGCCATGGATTGTTATTTAGGTCGAAGGAGTTTACAGAAAATTATGCCGGCAGTGGGAATCGTGCAACCAGAAAATCCGTTTAGCATATTTTTAAACGAGTTAAAAATGAAATAGTCGTACTAGAAGTTTGCGTGGCTACTATGATTACTATAGGTGTGTTTTCGTCACCAGAATATTCGTCATCGGAGCAATAATCGCAGTGAAAAAACATGCAACAGTATAGGAAATTAGAACTGACAGAACTACACTTCTTGTGTGGTTTGGCAGATAACAATGCCCGAAAAGCTGAACGAATGTATCAAGAATGGTTGCCACAGAGAAAGGTGCCAGGCCAAGCTTTGTTTTGCGGGCGCACCACAATTTACTTGAATATTGGTCTCTAAGATTAGAAGATCGTGGTGAAGACAGTCACGAAGACTTCGTACTACTACTTCAAAAGAACACGCATCGGACGCCGTAAGAAGTCCAAATACTTGCGTACGTGCCATCTCTGGTGCTGTGGAGGGTCAAGATCTACTGTAAATCGTGTTCAGTTAATATGTCTACCATATCATCTCTAAAGAGCTCCACAGAATATCCTCCACGAAAGCGTTTTGCAAAGTGGAATCTACAAAGTATACCTAAGATGCCAATTTTCAGTAGCTTGTTTTATTTTTTGATGAAGCTATTTCACAAGAGAATGTGTGTTTAACCAATACAATGCCCATTTGGGTGCATGGAAACACCCATGATGTAAAACCACATGATACACAACATCGCTGTGAAACATTGTCAATGTTTGGGTTTGGTTGGTTGACGACTGTCTTTCGGGCTTTATATTTTGTGACCATCTAATCTGACGTCAGCAAAGTGTCTTTTATTTTTAAGAGTAGTCTTATCAACTTTACTTAACCAGGTGCCACAAAATGTCAGACACCGAATGTGGTTCCATCATGATGGAAGGCCTCCACATTATAGATCATGTTCTCGGAACCACTTGAATGCAACGTTTATTCAACAAAGGATTAGTTGATGTTGTCAGGTTGCTTGAACCGCACATTCTCTGGATTTAAATATCCCAGATTCCATATTTTGGGGCGTGCATTGAAAGCTGTTGCCTGCGAAAAAACTATCGACTAAAAAATGGATGTATTTTCAAGAATTAGTTACGCTGTTGCACACATTCAAGCGAAACGAGATGCTTTTGAGCGTATCCTCCAGTCCATGAACCGGATTTCGATGTAACGCCTGCATCGCATGCATATTTGCCAGCATACTATTTAATATTCCTTAGTATTGTTAGCCCCGCTTTCTTTTTCACACCAGTATCTTTTTAGAATATTTTTCTTATTATTTAATCATAATTGCATTTGGAGAATATTACTCTAAAAATATACTGGTGTAGAAAAAATGGCGGGACTAAAAATGCTACGGAATATTAATTAGGATGTTGGCATATATGATCGTATATGTAACTGTGGATACATCAAACAATTCTTGTAATATTTTGAAACAGAAACATTTTGTTATAATATCATTATTTATGTGCAAATACAGATTTCAGCTGATCTTTGTCTTGTCTATTATATCTCATACTACATTATTAGTATCTAATTACGTATTTAAGAATACTTAAAAAAGACGAAATCACGGATAGCCAATGTCGTTTTTTAATATCAGTTATTTATTTAAATTGTTTTTCTATATAACATTTTCCGAGCAATAGAATATCACTTTTTTTCTTATTCTTGCACGATTTTAATTTTATTTTTTTAGACTTACGGTTTACCCCCTAACACATTTTTGGTAATAACGCTATCAATACTAATGTTAAATAAAGTATGCAATCTATATAATTTTCCGCACTGTCAGACTCTCGGAATTTTAAATATGAAAAGAAAATTGGGTGCTGCTGTTGAAAAAAATCAAAGTTGGCACTCACTTTCATGTGTGTAACACCCCTAATTCGAAATAATTTCCCTCCATTTTCAAAAAGTGCACTCAATTTCCTGTTGAATGATACCTATTAGATTTTTCTGCGTCATTTAATATCGAAATAACACCGGGTACTTTTTTTTTTTTTCTTCTCGACAGTATTTAAATGAGAAGTTTATTCCAGTGTGATACTGGATATTATTATCGTTATAAAAATACAGATATTCAGTATTTGAAAAAAATTCAGCCCCTTTGAACCAGAGGTGTGAAATTAAATAGGACCGGCAAAGGCTAATTTATATATATAATGAAAAATGTGTCATCGCGATTACCTCTGACATATTTAATAGGTTCAAAAGAATCCAAAATGGCGGTTAATTGAAATCATGCAGCCACATAAAAAGTTGTTGTCGCCATCAGGGCCCGATTACGCTTTGAAACTAGGGGAAGCTCAGCATCATTTCGGGGCCCCCTTTCATTTCGGAATATCTTGTTTTCCTGTTACATATTGTAATGTAAAAATGCTATAGACCAAAAAAAATAGTGTGTGTTTATTATTTTTTTTTCATACATCTGGGTGGTTTCTACACAGAACATTAAAATCATACAACTTTTTAATTAAGAACATTCAGATTTTTAAGGTTAAATAATAGATTTTTCCAGAAATAGGGAGTGTTTTGTCTTGTTTTAGGTAACCTTTCTCAAAAATATTCAATCTTAGTGTGAAAATATGAAACAAAAAATTCAAGACCATGTTTTTAATCCTTATGGGGCCCCTCTTAAATTTTAGAGGGGAAGCTTGTGCTTCCTGAGCCTTTTGGATAATCAGGCCCTGGTTGTGATAATTTTCAATATGCTGAATTAAATCAAACCACAAGTGGACAGTAGGATTTCTTTATAAATCTCCTGAATAAGTTCATTGACCAACTTGTGCCGCCATTTTATTTCAAAATAACGGACACATGAAAAATTAAAAAATTCATAAAAAATATATTTATGAAATGACCTGCTTAATCCGTACATGTATATGCATAGTCTATATAAAAGTCATAGTCAAGTTTGTTAATCAAATTGATTCGTCATCTTATTTTGAAATGGCCGCCATTTGAAGTAACGTTACTACTTGAAAAATTATCGTCTCGTTAACTTCCAAAATACTGTATCAATTCAATAAAAAATAGACAGTTGATTTATCTTAGATTTGTTTGCTAGAAAACATTATCTGCAGTTTTGTTTCCAAGTGGCAATCACTTAAAAATTTCAAAAAGGATTCCCCTAAAATTTTACGTATACATAACCCAAATGGCGGGTCTTAATGAAGTTTATATATCTCGATTCGCCATTTTATCGCAAAAGGGTGGCTTCTTTAAATAAGGCGGTAACCTAAAGATTTGTCATCACGATAACTTCAAAAATTCTGAATTAATTCAAAGCAAATTTAGACAGAAGTCTTAACTTAGAAATACCTTTTATGAGTTAAATGACTAAACTTATCCGCCGACTTTTTGTAATAAAAAACGATATCTCTTTAAAACTTTCGAACTGTAAGAAATGCAATAAATGTGAATTGATTCTCTAAAACTCCATATGTACAGTCGGAAAGAAGAAGAAAAAAAAAAAAAAACGCAACACACGCTGTAATTTTGTTATTAATTGACGCAGAAAAATCTAATAGACATATTCAACAGAAAATTAAGTCAATTTTTGAAAATGAAGTGAAATTTTGTATAAGAGGACCTCTACATATAGAAATGAGCACCAACTTTGATTTTTAAAAGTAGCATCACCCAATTTTGACTTCATATTTGAATTTCTGAGAGTCTGCCATTGCGAAAAAGTATACAGTCTGTATATTGTATCTTTAGTATAGAGTTATATCAAAAATATGTAGAAGAATAAAATTAAGATTGTGAAAGAGTTAGACAAAAGTTTATTATTTTACGCCGGAAATTTTTCCAGTAGATATGTTTTATAAAAAAATGAATATAAAAGTATCTTCGTAACACTTTGCATATTATAGATTTTGTTTTGAAGATTTGTATACAGTAACCGCCGCTTAGTAAAATCAACATCTCCGGTTAATAAACTCAAAAGTGTCTCTTCAGCAGCAAAACTGTCATTTATGCACCCTAAACAAATTTTATGTACACTGTGATTTTCTTTATTTTTGAAGTAAAAAAGAGAACAAAATACAGCAATCCCTCTGTTGTCACTCTTTGTCAAAAATTTTACATTTAAAGCATGCTTACAAAATAAACACGCCCATTGCGTGTCTTACTAACGATTTCAAGAAATGTATTTTTCAAAGTGCGGTAATAAGTTAAAAATTTGATTTGGTTTGCAAGTGATATTTGTTTTAATTATTAAAAGGCATTTTCTAATTCTTATTTTTAAATAATAAGCAAAAGACTAATTAAAAAAAAAAAGCGTGAACATTTGGAAAAGTAAAAAAGATTTTATTAATTGCTACCACTATTTTTATAGAATAACCTCTACCCTGTATAATTATTGCCGATCACTATAAATAAACCCGAAGTATTTCTGCATGAAATTTGTTGTGTCAAATATGTCGAAAATTTCTTAACTCTGAGAGTGTCCTGAAAAAATGGCGGAGAGTACGACCCCTGGCTTAATTTACTTATTCTGAAGGAACAATCAATTAATTGTGTGTCAAAAATTAATTAATATTTTTTATTAATTTGATTACATTTTGAAAATTCTTTCCAAATGTAGGTAAATAATACCTTTTTCTAGTATGAAAGAATGTTCGTCGGTTATAAAAATCAGCCGCTTTATAAAATCACTTTTGGTCAGAAGGAATGTGATTTTAATAAGGGCAGGACCTGTATACCTAACTGGGATAACTGATAAGTGAGAAAAAGTAAAGGAAAAATGTAGATAAGGGAAATTAAAAAAATTGCGGAGTGAAATTGTTAATTTACGAGCGAAGCCATTCAAACGCAGGGCACCTCAAATTTCTTCACGTACACCGAGCATATTTGCATCAGTGGGTCCTAGAGAGCTTCAATTTATATTACCTACAGATTACATTCTCATATATCAAAAGTAAGTACTGTTGAAAATATTCAATAAATCTACGTGGTGGGAGATAAAAAAAATTTCTAACACTCATTAAATATAATTTTTTTGTCCATATTTGCAGTTTTAGACAGCAAATAAATGTCTAACGATAAAAGTTTTTTCTTTACGTAATCTCTGTAGATGTCCACAATTTTAAATATGAATCAATATTAATATTATATATTATCTAAGCTGGATGAAGTAATGAATAAAACTCAACCAATAGCATTTTTGCTGGAAAAGTTGCTTTTTTTTTTTTTAAATAATATTACAGTATTTTAAACATTACTTCATGCTTAGTCTATAAAATATAAACCTTTAAATATGTATTTAATGTCATACATGTTTTATTTTATTTATTTATTTTTTAACTTACGGTTTAAAAAAAAATATGTATATATTCATTTTATTGAATACTAAAGTGACATTTAATACATATTATTTTATCCATGCTGCAATTTACGGATCCATGCTGCAATTACGGCTGCAATTTACTAAACATGGCCTGTTTAAAAAATCCAAAAGAATGTGTATTAAATCCAAAACAATTTAATGGCCAATTTGTAAATAAATTTTATTGCAGCAGTCCATTACTATTACATATTACGTAAAATTATGAAGCACAATACACTTCTTTTGTCAGAGCTGCCAACCTAATCCGGAGTATATTTAGTACAATCAGCAACAGAAAAAAAAAAAAAAAAATCGAGAGTGGCTCCACTCGACTTTCCGAACATTGAGTAATTAACAGTTTTGTAGATAAAGTAAAGAAAGAGGAGTTGTTAAACAAACAAATGAGAGAAAACCACAATAGAGTGTTTGAGTATTTTTCTTCATATATTACATGATGTTTTATTTAACGCTACCGAACTTTGAGTCCATAGTCATAATGATAAAGAATTCTTCGTTGTATCCCTGTAAAAATCTATAAATGCTAGATTAACCAAAATGCTTCCTTATAGTTAGTGCAGCAGTGATTTATAATACTCATATAAATTTTCAGCTCAATTGAATAAGGCGTTTAGACGCTATCGCACTTTTAAAAATTTGGAATAAGCATTAGAATAAAGTAACCCAAACATATTCCATGCTTGATTAAAAAAAAAAATATGAATTATCAAAATTATCAATAAATTCAAATTTGGAAAAATTATGAATTATGAGCTATGTTGATTTTTGCACGATTAGAACGGGCATCATCAAAAACATGGGTTTCCAAATTTACAGCTCGTTCCTAACATTTTTTTTTTTTTTTTTTTTGAGTTACAGTAATATTTCATTCTTTACTGCTGTTAGGAAGTCGTCACTTGTTAGAATTTGTATCCTCTGTGAGTAAATATCTGTATTTATTTTGACGTAAACTATTTTAATTTACATTTATGTTATTCTAATTGTTTTCTAAGAAACATTTCGATGTTTATTATACAAATTCGTTTTATTTTTATAAAATTATCGCAATATAGGTGAGAGATTATGAAAGAATTCCAAAAGAAATAAAGCCCCGCCTCTATATCACGGAAACAATACTAAAAAACCTAGTTTGCATATTCGCATTTGATTCTATATGGAACGCTGATATGCCTAAATCTCAATGGAATCTACTACACCGAATGCTGAAGACAAAATTGAAATAATTTAATTGCAAATATCTAAAATAATTCTGTTTTATAATGTAAAGCTTTAGGAAAATATGTAAAGGCGTGGCTTACGTTGCGAAAAGGAATGTACCCGATCCTGAAATATTAAGTATTCGTTCTTAATTATTGCATAACTTTTCCTAGTTTCTCACTGCTAAAATTCTATTTTAACCCTGTTGTCCTGTTTTTTTTTTTTAAGTACTTGGACATTGTAGGGTTCGTACACCTCAAGTTAAATGTCATGATTTATGGCTATATTCACCAATAACTTTAACTCCCGGTTGGACCTGAAAACATGAAAAGTGCATAAAGACAGGGTACAACCTTTCAACAAAGTTGGATGCATTGTTTATGCCATCTAGCGACATAGCTACTTTCCAATTTTTTGTGGAAAATAACCAATAAAAAATTATATGAAATCTTTGTCGCTAGATGGCAGAAGGATCCGGACAATTTTTTTAGAAAGCTGCACCCTGCCTTTAGACGCTTTTCAAGTTTTTGCATTGAACCGGGAGTTGAAGTTAATGGTGAATACGGCCGTCAGAAAACGCGGTTAGGCGAGGATTATTGTTTGAAAAAGCAATACGCAGTAAAAAATAGTTTTTTTTTCCAATTAATATAATTAATTTTTATTAATTTTTATAAGATTTTTTAAAACAAATTTTCTGTTTAATCTTGTTGTGACATTTTCGCATTCGTTTACTGTACCGTTTGTAAGATATGGCTATTTAAATTTTATCGAATGACGTAACATAATAAAATATTAAATTTTTATTAAATGTTTTTTTAATACAGAATAAAATAGAAGATTTTTTTTTTCTTTTTTAGTTTATAAAATCTATTATTGAAAGAAAGCACGCACAATATTATTTATTTTCGATTATTCTAATCACGGCGTAAAACTGGCGTTACATTTATTATGGAAAAAGTATTTAAAACAAAGTAATATGTCTTATTACTTTTAACGATATAGATCTTATACATTTAAAGTTAAGAATTCAAGTACTGTAGACGACTGTATAGCGGGGTATATTCGTTCTGGGCAATAGGAAATCGTTTTATGTGGAACATACTTTATCTGACCAATTTATGCAAATTCAGTCCAATACTGAAAATTTTTATTTTATTTTATTTTATTTTGTTGTTTTGTTTTGTTTTATTTTTTATTGTTTTCTAAGTAAGTTTCGATGATTACTATACATATACAAATTAATCTATTTTTGTAAAATTAGCGCATTGCAGACGGGAAATTTGGACGGCATTCCAAAAGAATAATAAACCGCACCCTCTTGTTTTTCTGAAACAATACTTTACTTTAAAAAATGTTTTTTTTTTTTTTTTTCTTAATTTTAGTTTTTTTTTTTATATATATATATATATATATCTAAGTCTAGCATAAATAAAGGAGTTAAATTTACCCATTCGATTGTTGATAACAAAATGTTAGTTATTTAATCATGAATTTGTGAAATAATTTGATGTTTTAGAGAAACGTATAAAGGCGTGACTTATTACTCAAAATGGGAATGATTTTGAAGAGCATCTCCTTTTTATTGAATATTAAATATCCTTTCTCAGGTTTTAGTTTTAATCACGTTACCTATATTTTTGTATTTTGTATGTTGTTGCTTTGTCAGCCTCAAATTAAAAGTAAAGCTTTATAGTAACACTTTCATATGGGGCTTACTGTATAAAATAAAAATATATCCAACAGAAGTAGATATTTTTTTTTCTTAAATATTAACCCGTTATTAGTCGCTAGTTGGTCGATTTGCCGCCCATTTCTTCTGTGTTTATTCAACAGTCACCAAAAATTTTTAGAAGTGGCATTTGATATATATAATCGACAATTATTCGAGTCGGTTTGCCTTTATGTACATCGAATGCCACTTCTGAAAATTTTTGGTGGCTGTTGAATAAACACTCAAGAAATGGGCGACAAATCGACCAACTAGCGAAGCGACTACTAACGGGTTAAACACTTTTTTTTTTTTTTTTTTTAACCTCAGTAATATTATTATCATTATTAATTTTGCTATCTAGATTTTTGTAATTCACCATTGGATAGTTCGTATGACTCAATCTGTTTAAATTTTTTCGTATGAAGTGATGTATTCAACTATTCCACGTTTATTAAAAATAAACTATTTAAATGCTTTTGAATTAATAAGCTACATACTTGCCAACCATCTCATTATGAACCGTACAATTTTTAGTACCCGCCTTTTTTTTCACACCAATAATTTTTTAGAGTAATTTTAGTCTTATTTAATCGTAACAACATTTGGATAGAATAACTCTAAAAATATAGTGGTGTGAGAAAAGGGGCGTTTTTCCAGGGGGCGTTAACGATTGTACGGTTATTAACGAGGTGGTTGGCAAGTATGAAGCTAATACAGAACATTATTCGAATCTTCTTCGTTTTATTATTATTCTTATTTTTATTCTTAATATTTCTGTACTTTTTTCCGGTGTGAAACCTTATAATTTACAGACCTTCCAACCTAATTCGGCAAATTGTTAGTACCACCCTTTTTCTACGCCAGTCATTTCTTAGAGCCTTTTTTTTTTTTTTCTTAATTCATCGTAAATATATTTGAGGAAAAAAAAATTACTTTAAAAATTAATTGGTGTAGAAAAAAGGGGTGGTACTAACAATTTGCCGGATTAGGTTAACTATGTCTATATTCTGTGGTAGATTATGATTTATATTTTTTAAATGTATAGATGGACCCCTAATACATTTTCGCTTGTAATTCCGCCAAAAAATTGATTTAAAGCCCATAAATAGTACTTTTTTTGAGCCGCTTTGATCTCAGAAATCTCCGCTGAATTTACTTCTCATATCATCCATCTTTACTGTCAGATGTCAGATAATTTCCTGAAACATTTTAATTTGATATATTAGGAACATTTTGACAATTACAGAAAATCGCTAGCATTTTAGATATATATGAATTATACGCTTAATTTAGATTTTAAAATTTAATAAAGTACCGTTAGAAATTAATCATACAAAAATAAATAAATAAATAATTTTATTTATTTATTTATTTATTGTATGAATAATTGCTTCGTTATTATTCCATAAATCATAAGAAATATTATTAAAAATATCTACATATCTATTCAAAACATAAGTACCTAAAAAAAATGACCACAAACTCTAATAAATATTTTAAAAAAAAATACTACATTTAAAAAAGAAATAAATAAATAAACACACACCTACAAATGAAAATTTCTTTTTTTATTACCATGCTTAAATTTTCAAAGTACAAAGGCTGTTCTTGTAATGATAGTAAATTTTAGAGTTATTCATATTGGAATATCCAACATTACCTAAATTATTGCAGTTATTTAAACAGTGAAACAGAGGTTTTATTTTTATTATGCGAATCTTTAACAAGCTTGTCTAAACGAACAGATTTGAGAAGAAATCATGCCGGAAAATATAAGAAAAAACTTTTTTTATTATTAATAACAAAGGAAAAGCAAGTGTTTCAAATGTTTTTATAAAAACCGAGTTGGAAAAAAAGCAGAAAACAGAAAACAATGGCGATGATTTGCAGCCAGGATACACATAAATTACACGTAATTATGAGCTGATATAATTTAATACAAGGGTGAAATTAATACAAGAATTTTTAAACTAAAATTTGGTAGACGCGAGGTGACAGGTTCCTTTTCTTAGCCGTTAGATTTTTTCGTGATGGTCTCCAAAACTCGAGTTAGGACTTAAAAACATTTTAAATTTAACCAGGTTTAGCGAAGTCAATACAAAAATGAAAACAGATGGCATCTATGTATCAGAATTTTTTATCAATAATATTTCATTTTAAAATTAAAAGACTTATTGTATAAAAATAAAATTCAAATTCAAATCTATACAAAATTTAACGTTGAGAAAATCCAGAACCCCTACATACTTTTTATATATATATATTCAAATAAATCAAATGTAAACAAAAAGCATATTTTACCAATCATTAATTTAAAAAAAAAAAAAAAAAAAAAAACTTTTATTTAAAATTTGCTGTTGCATATAATTTCTGTTTTATTAATTTGAGATATCAAAATTATTTCTTAAAATTGTTTTCCAGTCTTTTCTAGCATTACATTTTTCAAACCATCATTTCAAGTGTTTCAAGAAGTATTTCTGTAAACAACTGAAAATTGCATGAGTGTTTATTTTACTCAAAGATTCAATTTCACAGGAATATGATGAATTTCCACTTCAAATGTGTATCTTGCTGTTTATTTATTTTTTTTTTTTTCTAGAAATAGAGAAAAAAAACGTGAACTTGTGTTGCTTTAAAATTACCTTTATGGAAGAAAAATCTATGAAATTCTTGAAAATGAAATATATGCTCTAATCTTATTTCAGATAACAGAATGTGTTTTCTTCGTGGAATGTGTGCTACAAAAGAAAGATTTCGATTCAGTTATATCTTGATTAAAATTCATAATAACAAATGTTTATTATGAAAATTTTTTATAAAATCTTTCAGTGTTAATCTTTCTTAATTAACACTGGCCCAGTTTCTAAGAATACGAGTGTTTTTTTTTTATTTTTTTTTTAATATAAATTTATTTATATTTTTTGTTTATATTTATTTTATATTTATTTAATTCCTTTGAAAGGAATGTTATATATTAATTGTTGTATTGGTCCAAATCAAATGAAAATTTAATAGAAAGAGCGAGAGCTATTAAATGCATGGTGCAAAATTTAAATGTTTAATAGATGCTGAGATACAGCTATCTTTAAAATCGTAATTCTTATATAACAGTGGATTATGGCGTCCGATAAATACCGAAATTGAAGCGCTCAGGAAAAATGCACTAGGAATCCAAATGCAATGCAACACGAGCGGGAAGGACGCTAATGTAGCATGCCTTCCAACATTGCAATTATTATTTCGTAGCATTGTTAGTACCCCCCCCCCTTTTTTTTAGAGTAATATTTTTCAAATGCAATTACGATTAAATAAGAAGAAAAATACTCTCCAAAAATACTAGAATGAAAAAAGCGTGGTACTAACAATGCTGCAAGAATACTAACCCAGCAAAACGTATACTGGCGGGCTCGTTATGGCCTACTGCTGGCATCCTGCACTTGCCATCAGTTGCCGGTTACCCCATATAACTCCAGCAACGGGCCGTTTATGGCTGCCAGCAGTGATGAAAGCCTAAAGCAAAATAGTCGGTGGCCCAGAGGTGGCATAAACACAGTTGGCCTTGTGCAGGCTATCACCACACGGCCAACCTTGTTATTCATGTTGTGGCCACAAATTATTATGCCATAATCAATTTATATGCATAGAGGGCGCTGTGATTCTTTTTCTGTTGATTTGAAATTCCCTCGCTGTCCGCCATTTCATACGAAGTTCTTGTTCGTTATTGTAGTCTGCGGGTGTGTCTTCAACGTTGAAAATCTCGTAAAAAGAATATATTAGTAAGTAATTCAATTATTAATTTGGTTTTGTATTATTTTTTAAATACTATTTTTTTTTTTTTTTTTTTTTTTTTTTTTTTTTTAATGTTTGACTCTAAAGCCATTGTTATAATAAAAGGATTTCTAGAAATATATAACAATTATCCAGTTGATCCGTTTTAGTAAATTATGATAGTCGCTAACTTTCTAGTATTTTATCATTGTTGTTATTATTTTAATTGATTTAATAAAATAAAAATTATGGATCTTAATTTACATATTTATATTATATGGACGGGAGAAAGTTATTAGAACAATTATAACTATTTATAGTTTATGTTTTATTATTTTTTTTTTCTTCCTTCACTGTAGTTAAGAAGAAAGCATTAGATTCGGGAAACTTTTCGACCTCTGGTTTTCGACAGATTTTACACGTTTTGGGTTGTTCTCATGAACATAATTTGAAAAATTGTCTGTCTGTCTCTTTGTGTGCGCTCAAAAATTTATGAAAGTGATAGTAGTCTAAAAAGTTTACTTCTTCCGCTTTTTTTTTTCTTCTTTAATGTACAAACATTGCTTCCTCCACCCCTGAGGGAGAAGTATACCAGATAGAGTAAATTTCCAATATGACTATTCTTGAAAAGAATTCGTCAATATCTTTAAACCATGGTTTTAAACGAACGATTATATTATACATCTGTGATATTTTAAAGCAAATTTATTGATTTTATTATTTTTGACAAAAACTAGTATGTTGTGGCACCGCAAAATATTATTCTATATTTTTTATTACGTAAATTCGAGTAGTGCAAATAATTTGTTAACACCATTTTCCTGAATGCATGGAAACGGTTTTCATTTTAGAACAGTGTTTGTCAATAATAATAATAATAATAAAAAAAAAAAAAAAAAAAAAAAAAATCAATTTTGTACCAAATTCTGAAAAAATGCCTTCTTCTTCTTCTTCTTCTTCTTCTTCTTTTTTTTTTTTTTTTTTTTTTTTAATAATTTATAACTTTGTTTTAATTTACCACAAATATAATTCAGTCATTTACTTGAAAGTTATTGATGAATTTCTTTTGAAAAATACCACCAATAAAAAAAATTATCCCCTCGTGGGGAAGGGCGAGCGATTCCTCAACTTATACAAAAAAAAAAAAAAAAAAAAGTCCTGGTTAATTGTTGGTTATTTAAATATTTATTTTTTAATTCATAATAAAAATTAAAAAAAAAAAAAAAAACTATCATTTATTTGAAATCCTTTATATGAAATTTCCTCATATTGAAAATTACGAAGAAGTAGAAATATAGAGCCGTGTGTTGAGTGAATGAACCACGAATGTAATCGGGATAGATTTTAATCAAATTTGGTTAAATATCAAATTTGGTTAAATTTCGTCCATTGGTTCGTAAGATACAGCGTCCACACATTTTTATACACATTTACAGAGGGAAACTTTCTAAAAATGGTCAAATCGTGTTCAGGAATCTCAAAACATGCAAATACTTCGAAAACCGAATGTCAGAAATTTTCTTCATATATATATATATATATATATATATATATATATATACATATATATATATGTATATATATATATATATATATATATATGTATATATATATATATATATATATATATATTACTATAAAATTAATTTTCTTTCGAAATTTAGTATATTGTACTTCTTTTAAATGAAAATCGCTTACCTTCATCATAGAAAATAATTTTCATAAATAATAATTTTAATATGTAATTTCTATAAACTATTATAGGGAAAAAAAAAAAGTGGTAGCGCTAACAGTTTTATTTTATTTATTTATTAATCATTATTTTTTAAATGCAAGTAAGAAAAATAATTTCATTTTTACGAAACTGAAATAGTCCTCCAAAATATATTTAAAGTAAAATTATAAATTATATTAACAAGTAAAATTGTTTGTCTTGAATTTTTGCATGCGTGAGAAATCCTGCACATACTTGACATTAAATCAGAACAGAAAACCACTGTACTTCTTTCATGAAACAACAACAAAATGTAACTGATAATTGCTGCGTCAGCGTTGGGTTGGGCTGGGTAGAGAGGAGATTTATTTATTCAGATAACGAGGAACTGTATTCAGAAAATAAAAGAAAAAAATAATAAGAAAAATTAGTCAATTCATCAATTATTTTTAAGGAAAATTATTATAAGTATACAACTTATTAACAGCTTATAGATTCAAACTGTTTGAAGTACACTATTAAACAAATTCTTTCAAAAAATAATGATTTCTATCTGAAATTATGCTAGGATTTGTGTCAACTAATAATTAATATTATTATTCATTTCCATAATCCGAATACCGTAGATAATGGAAGCATTGTATTCGTTAAAAAATTTTGATATAGAGTTTTCACCTGATTTACATATTTTAAGGTCTCGTGAGTCAGAAAAGTGTTTTTTGGCAATTGGTGTGTGTGTTTGTATATGTTTCTGGAAATTTTCTGACCATCATATCTACAAAACTAATAAAGAACGACGGACTTCTGAATTAAGACAGGTATAGTGTACAGATGATTTTTACAACTTTTGTTGAAAACTGGAAATCTCAAAAACTGGCGATTTTCTTCAAAGTTATATAAACTTTGTTTTGGATGTCCTTTTGTATTTGCTAGTTCAGGGAAATTTATAAACGTCCTATAAAAATACACAACAACTTTAAGTCTCACACGTGCTTTCTTTTAAAAACAGCCTTATGGATTTTCTACAAAATCGCTATATTAATTCCTTTTTAGATATCATTTCGTATGCAATTGTTAGTTTATGGTGAACAGATCAGTTTACTAAATTTTGGTGAAAATTATCAGTGGAACAGACAGCCGATATCTCAAAAGCGACTTTAAATTTCTTCAAATTTGCTACATAAACCCCTTTTTACTCGCTCTTTAGCATGTAATGCTTGCTTAATTCAGGAAAATTGACAAAAGTCCTTATTAGGTGGAAGCAATTGCAAATCTAGTAAATGAGTGCTTCAGAAAACTGATCTAACGATTTTTTTTTTTTTTTTTTTTTTTGTTAATTCGCTATGTAAACTCTCTTTGTTATATCTTCATGACACATGTACCAGTTTGCTTTACCAGGAAAATTATTAGATGTGTAAATTGATAAATCATTTTTACGTTTTCTGACCACTTTATTTAAAAACAACAACAACAACAACAACAATAATAATAAAATATAAAAGGAGTAAAATATGAGTAGTAATAACTGATAAAATTCATGCAGATTATTATTATTATTATTATTATTATTATTTATTTTAATGTGGGTCGGGTTGTCTGAACTTATTTTACTATTGTCGTAATTATTCAAATTTTATTATCTAATCATTTTTTTTTATAATCGCGAAACCCCACTATTGGAAAGAAATTTTGTAGCCTAAAATATTCTTATACATCCTTTTATTCTACTTTTTATATATTAAAAAATATATGATATTAACAAAATGACGGAAAAAAATGACACTTTTAAAAAATTGAAATTTTTGCATTTCAAACAAACTTCTATCTCTAATCTTCGCTTTATGGTTAACATAGTTTTTAACTCGGTTATCGACCTGAAGGTTTTGAAGCTGTTTTAAGCTACTACATTTCGTCGATGACATTATGCTGAACTTGTAGTCAATTTATCTTTTCCTGATGATGGGCCAAGCTTAATTATTTTGAGTGGAAACGACTGGTGTGTTGTTTCATAATCTATAAAGTTTACTTACTTTTTTCCTTCTTCAACACTAATTTTCCTGTCATTTTACTAAATATTCTGTAAAATCTTTCTAGCATAATTTATTTTAATGAATTGAAAAAAAAAAAAAAAAAAAAAAAAAACTTATCTAAAACAGAGAGACAGATTTTAAAACATATACATATTACAGCAAAAAATGTAATGAAGGACTGGTGTTGAAAAAAGTGAATAAAGAAGTTTGTAAATTTAATTTACAAAGTTGTAAAAAACATTAATAATAATAATAATAATAAAAAAAAGTTTCAGCTCGAAATGATTCCACGACCATTCATTATGTGAATAAAGAAGACACGAGTGAAGTAGTTATAAATAGCGAAGTTATACATTCTCTTTTATACATTTGGAAATATGACTAACTATTATTATACAAACAAAATGAAATAATAAACAAACCAAAATGAAATATTAAAAATTGGAAGTGATATTTAAACATTTCAAAACATAATTGCCTCATGGGATTTAAATAGTGCTAATGGCATATCTTAATACTATCTTCGGCGTGAAATTGCTGACAGAATTTTTGAGAAATGAATACATAAATATAGAATAATTATATTAATATTATTATATATTTTAAATATATTAATCATATTATAAATTTCTAATATAATAAATTTATTCTAAACATAAATTTAATATAATAGAGCGAAAGATAGGAAAACTATTTAATGTAACTAAATACCCTGATACATGGTACCAAAACTAAGATGTTTAATAGATGCTGAGTTATAGTAAAACTGTAGTTCTTGAATAATAGTAGCACCACCTGTCTACCGATAAACACACAAATTGAACCTGTACCGATAAACACACACATTGAACACTGCGCGAAAGACGAAGACGCTGCCAAATGCAGCGGAGAATCGAGACTTGGTTTTATGTGATTTCATAGGACTTTGCCTTAGTTGTTAATTTTAAAGTAATATAAAAAAATACATTTATCTATTGATTTTCTTTCCTTTTTTTTTTTTTTAAATTCGTTTAACTGTATGGACAGCAAAGCGAACAAATCCTGATAGTAATAAATAGAAAAATTTGTAAATAAACATAATCATTGCCCCCCCCCCCTTCCCCAATGAAAAAAAAAATGCATCAATTCTTTCAGGTTGAAATAATAACACATCCCATCGTGAGTCTAACAAAAAGCATGAATGCAGAAAATTACTTTTGCTGCACTCATGCCCACTTTGTTTCGCCTGATGAAGGGTCTTTGGGCTATTTCGACCGGAAACAATTGCTGCAATTTTTTATTTTTATTTTATTTTTTATTTTTTATTTTATGGTGTTTTTTACATTGCTCTCTTTATAACAGTTTTTGTTTCAATATTTTATAATTTTCACATGTAAAGTTACATTTATTTATATCAAATAGCGTAACAAAGTTAAACATATTGAAATTTGAACACTTGAAAAAAAAAAAAAAAAAAAAAAAAAAAAAAAAACATAATCTCCTTTATTCCAAAAAATGTAATATAGAGAAATATCTGCACTGAAAACAAAAAATTAAACTTTTATCATAAGGAAAAATGGATCAACTGAATATTTCCTATATGCTGCACTAGAAATCCTGAATTTACAACCATAGTGTATGAATCAAATACTTGTAAATAGTATTTAAAAATGAATATGTACAAAATCAAATTAAATATTGGATGCATAGAAAAAACTGGCTGCTACTTCATCAGAAAAAAGAGAGAGGAAAAAAAAAAAGAAAGAAAGAAAGAAAGGAAAAAAAAGAAAAAACTAATAAAATTAAAGGTATCGCCAATAAAATAAATATACTAGCTATAACTAAATCACTGCTGGCCTATTAACGGCCCTCTTCACTTACCGTCTCCGGAAGTCCGAGGCAATGTTATTCTATGGGAAATTTTCTTTACAAATAACTTAATAACTAATACATATTTTTAAATTCTGTTTTCACATTCAGAAAATTCCCAACTGTTAAATTGATGGACCTTTTTTGAAAATGTATTTTTTTAATTTTTAATATTTTATTTTGAATTTGCAAAATGAAAAATTTCACATATTGAGAAATCGTATTTTGCAGCTTCAAAATAAAATATAAAAAAAAAAAAATTTAAAAAAGGTCCGTCAATTTAACAGTTGGGAATTTTCAGAATATGAAAACAGAATTTAAAAATATGTATTAGTTAATAAGTTATTTGCAAAGAAAATTTCCCATAGAATAACATTGGCTTCGGCTTCCGGCGACGGTGAGTGAAGCGGGCCTTTAATGGGAAAATATAAAGGACCAATGAAGACTGCCGGCAGTAAAATATTTTTTTATGTTTGCCACAGCTGTCCCACTGCAGGCTGCCAGCAATAACATAGAAAAATTATGTTTGCCACCAGGTAGTCCAACACTGGCCCACTAACAATTTCCAACCTAATGTCGGTTACCAACAGTGGCCCATTACCTATTTTCATCATACTGCTAGCTGCCAGCAGCGATCCATTCACTGGCCCACTAACTTATTTTTAACTTACTGCAGGCTGCCAACAGTGGATCGATTGAATATGGCCTACTGACGGCCGGCGTAACATATTCCCTGCGGCACCGTAACTTTTGCCACCGACGGCCCAGCTGCAGCTACTGTTGGCAAACAGCACTTGGCCTCGTGTTGGCCGTCATCTGTGGTTTTGCTGGGAATTAGAATGTTGGCACATATAGCCCGCGAGTACTCGGAGCGAGGTTAACAGTGACTTCAATGGAATTATTTTTAAGTTTTTTTATTAACTGTTATTTAAAAAAATAATAATAATAACAATGCATTTTTTTTTAATCCTTTAAATACAACGACCAGCGAAGCGGACGAAGTTTCCTAGTTATATGGCATTCTGCTTATTGCACAGTAAAACAATTTCATAAAACTTGAACAGTTGCAAACTATTTTATTATTAAACAATATCGCTTTTCTTTCAGAGATATTTCTTAAACAATTTACAGGAATTAATAAAAAGAATATTTTAAAAATAAATAATAATGTTCGAATAGTTAATTTGATATTGATTAATTATTTGATTAAAGTTGGCTACTATCACCGCAGATGTCTTAGAGTTTCTATATTTTTACGTGAATTTCATTCTTTTGCCCAATGTATCTCAGAATAGTAATTTTTTGAAATAAAACATATTCGAATTCGAATATTGTCGGACGGAAGCGCCTGTGACAGAGTCATGCAACTTCCTCCGCATAAGAGTGACAAGACCTGAGTTTAAATTCTCTGCCAATGAGGAAGAAAAAGCGCAAATGACACAGACATAAAATAATTTTGAGTTTATCAGCGAAAGGAAGCATAATGTAAAAATAATTATAAGATAAAAATACTTTTTAGAAACCATGTTTTTAAATTTTCTGTTGAATCATAGCTATAGAACTAACTACATTAGCATTTTATCAATGCGTATTGTTACGAAATTGTAAATAATTGTATTTATTTTTGTATAAATTCTTTCAAAGAGGCTTAGTAAGTTGATAAAATGTCAATTTTCTGCATTTCCAGCTCTTTTTCGCGTTAAAATAGCTTAATCTTCCCTTTAAAACGCATTAATAAGCTCCAATAGGCAGGTAATGAATTTGGCGCCAAATTTGGTAACTTTTCCCTTGGCGACTTTTTTGGCGACTTTTGGTGAGAAAATCCTTATTATCGATATTCTAAAGATGGATGTTCTAATGTGATTGGTTAAAGAGTTACGGGAAATTTGAATTAAAAAAATAAAATAAAATAAAATAAAATATTAATCCTTTCCGAACAACGAATATTTGCATCATGATCTAACTACATTAGCACTTTATCAGTGTGTAGAAAATCTTTAAAATGATAATGACGTCAATTTTTGCCAGACGCATAATTTAACTTTTTATAACTTTTTAACACTCACGTTTAATTAAACGTATTTATTTTTATGTCGAAAGAAAATGAACTCGTAATTTTTTTTTTTGGCAACAATTAAATTGCAGCTAATATTTTAATGACTATTTTTATTGCTATTAGGAGCTTATCATTTTCACATTTTAATTAATTAAAAGAAAACTATTCGAAAATTCGAAAATCTAACTTCGAAGTATTGTGTTGTCATCTCGTTCTGAGCTACTGTGAAAGTTTCAAATGTCTAGCTAGTAGGGAAGTTAGTTAAAAAATAGATTGCAAGACTTGTACCGGACAAACAAACACACAAACAAGCAAGAATAGAAGTTAATAAAATCATGGTAATAAGAAAGTTTAAGTGCAGCATTACACAATTCGTAAGAAAGTTAGAGACAGGAAGAATATTTATTTTTTTAAGAGCAATATTTCTGCCCCTAACCATCCTACGAGTTGTGTAAGCTGTCTTTCAAATTTTTACATTCCGATCCCTTTTTGCTCCAAAATATTTTATGTTTGTGTGTTTTATGTTTTTTCTTCTCCATTTGGTAAAGAATTTAAAATCATAACTTCCCACCAGTGTTACCAGATCGGGGACTTTTTTTTTTTATTGAAAGTGACTAGAAAATTTCAGAAATGATATTTGATATACAAAAGAAATGAGTAAACTTCGAAGTGATTAGGCAACCGTAACAAATAATATTTAGTGGTGAATATTGAATAAAAAAGTTCCCAAACTGGCGACACTGTTTCCAACTCCCTTAGATTCCACTCTTAACCCGTAAGTAGTCGCTATAGTCAGCGCCCAGAGCCTGATTAAGAGGGAAGCACACATTATTTATACTTACACCGTTATTTTTTAACAAATACTTTCCTCCTATAATAAACACAAAATTCTCATAAAAAATTATTTTAAAAGAATTCTGGTGTCTAATAACGGTGAGTAAATTGGATTGTTTTACACCGTTCATTTTTTATAAAAAATATTTCCTTGTCAAAGCGTGGAGTTTCTATGACATGAAGTAAAAAATAATTGTAAAAATATTCCGGTGAGAGCGGAGATAATGTGTGCTTCCCCCTTAATCAGGCTCTGTCAGCGCCACCTATTACAGATTGCACACTTTTTATTTAACTATCACCAATAATTTTAAGAAGTGATGTGATCGACGTTTCTTCAACTTTATTCGCGTTTTATGTATATCAAATGCCTCTTCTAATAATTTTTGGTGGCTATTGAATAAAAAAACGTGGCAATACTGAAGGATGGGTGGCAAATCGGCCAACTAGCGACTACTAACGGATTAAGATGAGTGACTCTGTCTGAAGACAGACATGAATGACTTCGAACAATTTGGAGCTTTGATTCACCTGTGACCTATGTCACGTACTATGTTCTGCATAATAACATGAGTAAATAACGGGGTGGAAATCAAGAATTGAATAGTCTACCAGAAAGAAAAATAACAAAAATAATGAAATTTTAAATAACAATAGAAACTGTAAAGAGACAATAATAAAACAATAAATTATTTTGAGGAAATGGAAACATAATATTCTATAGCCTTAAAATTACCATTTTTAAAAAAACAGTGGTAACAAAATAATAAAATGCAAGTAAAAATATATAAACACTGTGACTCCTGCAAATGTCATATTATTATTATTATTATTATTATTATTATTATTGTTTTTTTATGACGGCTTGCAATTACAGAGTTTCTAACATTTTAATTGATTCCAGAGCAATTTTAGCCCCGCCTGTATTTGATACCACCTTTTTAAAAAGAGGAATTCTTTCTTACTTTATCGTAGAAGAAAATTATTCTATAAATACACCGGTACGAAATATAGACAGGGCTAAAAGTAATCCGGAAAAAATTACAACATTGGAAAGTATGCAATTACTCTCGTCACGTCCTGATTATTGAACTGTATTTTTGTTGTATGAATAGTACTCGCAATAATATTTTAAAAACCAAATTAGTTCTCCATTAGCAGTAGTTTGCAGCATTTCAACACTGTAAAAAATTGCGCAATTTTTTACAGCAAAATGTGCTGTCAAAAATGGGTGTAAGCATATATTTTTGCTAAATACATTGATTTACAGAAAAAATATCTATAAAATAATTTATCTATGCAAATGTTTCTGCTGTATTTATCAACAGAATGCGCTAAAAATATGGGTGTCAGCACCTTTTGCTGTAAGAATCAACATAGTCAAGGCAATAGTCATAGTCCATTCGCATCATAGTCAAGGTTTTCTGATAGATACTACTTTTTTGATACCATTAATTTTGAAGAGTATCCATCTATTTATTAAACAACTTTTTTTTTTTTTTTTTTTTTTTTTTTTTTTTTTTAATAAGAAACATTTTTATTACAAAATATTGGTGTACAAAATTAAAATTATAGTATTAACCTGAAAACGCTAAGCCTAGCGCGTTATTGGTAATATCGAACGGAAGTTTAAATAATCTAAAACTAATCAATATTTTTTATTGATAATACGTATTGTAGCATATGTATTGTATATATATGTAAATTTTTCTTAATGCTGAAGATATTTTGTTGGCGTTTACCATTTTAAGTAAAAACAGTGACCAATTTCTCTACATTTTTAACACAAATATTTTCGAATAAAAATGTTTGCGTTATTTAAAGATTGAAATCTTGCAATGAAAAAGCCAAAGAAATCTTTTCAGCAGTATACAAAAAAGCAGAGATGATAGCAACTGTGATAACAGTTAACCATGCTTAACAAAACTGAAAGACTTTTTTCTATTTCTTTGAAAAATATATCTTTTTAACATTTTTATTTAAAATGTTCATATTTTACTAAACATATTACAAAATATGATAAATGTTGCAAAAAGTATTTTCAAACTTTTATCCATTTCTATTCTCGATAAAACTTAAATTCAAACTGTGATCGATATATTATACAAATATGTGAGGAATTCATAAAAATGTCTTTTTAGAAAGGTAAAGTTGCAAGACCGATACGATATCATTTTTAAAGGAAATATATTGGATTCCTTTTTAAGAATACACAATGAATACAAGCTGCATTTTCCGAGAAACCCTTATATTATTCATAAAATGCATGTTCAGATATTCTGTTTTCAAACAAAAATTAACTTTAAAGATTTTTATGAAACTATAATGAAATAAATATAACTTTAACAAATACTTAGTTAAATTTAGAATTGAAGTTTTCATTAATAAATCATAATAGGTTAACAAAAAAAATATTTTTTATATTAAACTTAAATTGTATACCTAAGATTAAATTTTAAATAAAGAATAATATATTCGGAAAACATTGAGATTGTTGTTACTTACAAACTTTGAATAAACACCATAAAATGCAATAAACTCGCAACAATTGTTTCGGGTCGAAAAAACACACGACCCTTCATCAGGCGAACAAAGTAAGCACGAGTGCTGCAGTCAAAGCGGCAACGCACAAAACCGTTTAAAATGAAAAGAAAATGTTTATAAAGTAGAAACTAAATATAGCTACTGGTGTGAGTAGAATTGTACAAAAAAACAAGAAAATAAATAAATGAGTGAGATTAAACATATAACAATCTAAGGATAACAAAAATTAAACTAAAATCTAAGTTACGTGAGTAATTTCCAAGCATCAGAGAAGAAAGGAGTGGAAGAAATATCATTAATAAGATTTTTCGAATTTTTAAATATGTAAAATGCTTCATGAATATCCAAATGGGAGGAACAGGCAGATCCTCCCATTGTCCTCCTGTCTGTTCCTCCCATTTGGATATTCATGAAGCATTTTACATATTTAAAAATTCGAAAAATCTTGTTAATGATATTTCTTCCACTCCTTTCTTCTCTGATGCTTGGAAATTACTCACGTAACTTAGATTTTAGTTTAATTTTTGTTATCCTTAGATTGTTATATGTTTAATCTCACTCATTTATTTATTTTCTTGTCATACTTTATTTCATTGGTTAAAATTTTAACCCATATTTATTGACAAATCTTTTAATCTTATTCAAAAATTTATATATATATATATATATAATTGAGAAAAAATAACGCGAAAAATTAATAAACCAATGTTAATAAATCAAACAATATTAAAACTTCAAATTCAGCTTCTCAATATGCACAAAAATACAGCAAATAAAGGTAAAAAAAAAAAAAAAAAAAAAAAAAAAAATTACAATGTAAAAATGAATGCAGCATACTTGCCCACATACTAATTAATATTCCGTAGTATTGTTAGCCCAGCCTTCTTTTTCACACCAGTATCTTTTTAGAATATTTTTCTTTTTATTTAATCGTAATTAAATTTGAAAAATATTGCTCTAAAAATTTATTGGCACAGCTGCCAATATTTTAATTTATTCCGGAGTAATTTTAGCCCCGCCTCTAATTCGTGCCACTTATTTTTTTAAAAGTATTTTGTCGTATTTTATCGAAATTATGTATTGAAGAAACTTTTTCTATAAAGAAAGTTGTGCGGAATAAAGGCGGGGCTAAAAGTACTCCGGAATAAATTAAAATAGTGGCAGCTATGTATTGGTGTGGAAAAAAGGGCGGGACTAACAACACTAATGAATATTAATTAGGATGTTGGCAAGTATGATGCAGTCAAAAACTTAAAAATAAAACCAGATCATTTGAAAATTGCACTGATTTAATTTGGAGTGCATATCGATCGACATATACTACAGTTTCCCCCAAGTGTGAGAAAGTAATATTTCACTTTCTATAGCGTATAAATGCAGTATACTTTATGTATGGCATGACCAGTATGAAAAGAATGTCAATTTAGTTTTAGTGAATACTAACAGACAGGTAATTGCGGATTAATAAATTAATTTTACTTATACCTTGTGCAATTTTTAATATTGCAGATTTGCCACTATTTAAATTTAACCCCGAGCATGATTCGTACTCGCTTTTCTTTCACACCTCTTTCCCTGAAAGGTTTTTTATTTTTTATTTATTTTAATTATTTTTATTTTTTTCTTATTTTATCTTAATTACATATTGTAAAAAGTTTCACTGCAGATAAAATGGTGCGAAAAAAAAAAAAGGCGTGGTTGCTAGCAATGGATAGAAATGTATTAAAATGTTAATATGTTTAATAGAGCTGCATCTCAGCATGTATTGGTTAAATTTGCACCAAACAACATAACACCAAGAATCCTTATTGTGAAAAGCTAGCTTTGATGAATTTATTGTTTATGTTAACCAGTGAGTAGTGCTGGGCGATGTTGACATTTCTTAAATCGATATATCGTTCATCTTAAATACCGATATAAGGATATATCGATTTAATGTAGCGTTACCAACTGTTGGGATTAGTCCCTACACGTAAGGACTAAAAAAAAAAAATCGACCGAGACAGGGATTGAACTGAAAACCTTCTTGTCTCAAATCAAACAATCTGGCACTGTACCACACTTTTTTTCCCACTAATTAAGTTTCGAGCATTTTGATAAAAGGGATTAAATTTTCTAAGGATTTATCTTGGCCTATGGGTGAGTTCTTGCACAAAATTTGCTCTTTGTCCTATGTTTTCGACCACACTCTTTAATTTAATCTTAGTTTAATTTCAATAGGAATTTTACTGATTCATACTTCCCTTGTAAGTGGATGCATGGTAGCTCCAAATTTTGGCGCAACTTAAATTCAATCTCAAGAAGTAGAAAACTTAAAAAAAAGGTTGAACCATTTTATGATATTGCTTATAATTTTACTCCATATGCAGTTGGCAGCAAAAGCATTCGAGCGCTAGCAATAATGCCTATATATATATATATATATATATATATGAAAAGTGCTCTTTATACTGCTTTGTTAAATAAAGCCTTCTCGAGTCATCTTCTCAAACTTTCAAGAATTTTATCCTAGTTGAATATTACTATTACAGAAAATTGTTTTTTAGTTTCACAATATTCCTTACTGTTATTTCGTACATTTATAGAAAAATTTATCATATACTGGAAAGTATTTATTATATCCTTATGTTCTAAAACGGGACGACAGTGCCATTTGCATACTGATGTGTACAAAATGCGAATAAGCGCTAATTTGTATCAAGGTGCAAGTATGTAAAACTTTTTAGGAAATTCTGTGCATTATTTTTCGAGCTAAATTCGTTGGAAATTTTTTTTTCACACTCAAGCAGATGGATAATTTCTAAAAATGGTCAAAACGTTCTTTAGACTTCTCGAAACGTGTAAATTCATTGAAAACCAGAAAATAAAAAAATTTTACAAGTACTTTCTTGTAATGAATACCTACATAAGAATGCAAAAACTCGAAAACCAACAATGAACCATAAAAAAATTATATTAGTTTGACAAAATTAAATTTTTTTTTTGAAATTTTTTTTTCACACTCAAGCAGATGGATAATTTCTAAAAATGGTCAAAACGTTCTTTAGACTTCTCGAAACGTGTAAATTCATTGAAAACCAGAAAATAAAAAAATTTTACAAGTACTTTCTTGTAATGAATACCTACATAAGAATGCAAAAACTCGAAAACCAACAATGAACCATAAAAAAATTATATTAGTTTGACAAAATTAAATTTTTTCCTCGAAATTATTATTTTTATCACAGAAATATTTCCCATTGTCTCGTGACGTAACATTTCGTGAGTAACCTTTAGAACATATGAAGCACCCCAATTTATTTATTTAATTTTGAACTAATTGATAAATTCAGAATTTTCTTATTTCTTATTACTTTTTAATGCATTAAAATATTTATATTCTATAGAAATTTAATATCTTGTGTGAAGCCATTTTGTAATTCGTTTGCATGTAAGTGGTTACATGCAAACGAATTACAAAATGGCTTCACACAAGATATTAAGTTTCTATAATGCTTTGAATCTCCTAATAAATGTAAATCTTAATTAATATTTTCTAAAATACAATTTCTTTCAAAATTCACGAGATTTTTCTTTTTATATTGAAGTTTAAAATTTTTACTTATGTTAGATTAAATTACATCAAGACAAATTACAAAAAGACTAATAATTTGCTTAGTGTAAGAAAGAAAATTAGTAACAGAAGGAAAAACAGTTTGATACACTTGAAGACAAAAAAAAAAAAAAAAAAAAAAAAGCATCAACTTTTACTGCATTCAAAATTATTTTTTAATACCCTTACTATATACTGCTAAGAGCGGACAATACCTAATCTCGTCGGCAGCCTTGGCCCACGTTACTCTATGGGAAAATTTGTTTACATAATTACTCATTACCTAATGAATATTTTTCAATTCTGTTTTCACATTTAGAAAAATCATAAGCGTTAAATTATTATTTGTTTTCCAAAAATTGATTTTTTAAAATTTTAGTATTTCATTTTGCGACTAGAAAATGAGAAAAATGCATTTTGGGAAAAATCGCATTTTTGAACTCAAAATTTAAATGTAAAAATTAAAAAAAAAAATGAATTTTTCAAACATGAGTACTCATTTAACGGTTATGAATTTTCTGACTGCGAAAACAGAATTAAAAAATATACATTAGGTAATGTGTAATTGTCACAACAAATGTCCCCATAGAATAACATGGGCAAAGGATGCCGGCGAGATTAGGTATTGTCTCCTCTTAAGTAATTGAATTCTAAATAAATAGAAATCAGATAATTAAATGTTAGAATAATCATATCTAAGATGACGCTGCTGTTTGAATTAATTTATTTTTGACAATATGACAATGTCATAGTCTTTACTGAAATTATTAAATTTAATGAAAGAATATTATTAATTACAGGAAATATTAATAAAGAATAGTTAATTATTCACTTATCTAATAAACAGAAACTGGAGTATTTTATTTTTTAATTATAGGAACAGGAACTACAATAAAAATAGCCGAAGAAAATACTAATATTGATAAAGCAAATCTCCAGTAATCAAACGAATTTCGAATGAATGAATGAATGAATAGATCTCATTTTTCGGTTTTCATTTCGTTACTACGCATGCGTTCCTAAAACTGTAATCCATTCGAAAGAATGCTTCCTCGGGTCGGGTCTTAAACCGATATTCTCTTCCCAGTACCCTTGCGCAACACTAAATCAAAACGGCTACTCACTTGATTCTTTGCGGTTTGATTGAGTAAAGATTTTCATGATTTAGCTGTTTATGACTACGCATGCTTTACACTAAACCGGTATCCGAATGAATGAATATCCATCTGGCTCTGGCATTATTCCAGCATTACTGAATCAGTTTAACGTGGCATCAGAAGTTCGCGTTTTCTTATGTTCTGCATCGATATTTCACGGAAGATGAAATATTTAAATCGAATAAACGATATTAGCGTTAAATCGATATTTGATTTTACATCGAAATAAAGCTCAGTCCTACCAGTGAGTCACGCTGTTAATGCTACAGGTGAATGTCTTGTGAGAACCAGAATATTTAAGTTAGAAATAGTTTTGTGTTTGATATAACTTCTTGCGAAAAGTAAAATAATAATAAATAATAATGTTTGAGATGTTTCCATTGCTTTAGCCCAGTAGTTCTGAACAAGCTCTGTTTTTAATAATCATTATTATTAAAATATTTCTAAATTTAACTGAACTAACGATTTCTTCTCTTTCTTTTTTCTTTCTTTAATTTCTTTTCTTTTTCTTTCTTTCTTTCTTTCTTTCTTTTTTTTTTTTTTTTTTTTTTTTGAGAAATGGGTTTTAGGGAAAAAATATTTTTTTCAATTATATAGTTTTATCAAATTTTTCTTGCTCTCAAATTCTTTTAATCATACTAAAACGTAATGAGATTTAAATAGTATTTCTTACTTTTTTAATAAAATTCATTCTATTTTTATTATGAGAGAAAAAAAAAAAATGCAGTTATTTTATTTTATTTATTTTAAGTCAATGGGTAAATTTTTAATTACATTGTGCATTACATTTTTTTCTTTTTTTTTTTTTTTTTTTCTGTCCTAATAAAAAAAGAAAAAATTTTATTTAAAGAATAACAAATACTATTTAAATATCACTACGTTTTAGTATGATTAACACATTCTCGCTAGCGTGTTTTTTTTTTTCCAATGAATAGAACTCCGCATTTTTCTGTTTTTTACATTCTTTAGCACGTGTTATGTTTTAACACGCGTTATGTTAAACACGAATTTATATATATATTTCTTTTTAATACTGTGCCATTTCAGAGAACTGCGTAAGCAAATACTTTAAGATTCGAACTGACATCACGTGAATGTCACCGGACACTAAAGTGATAAAAGTTAAATCTTCACAATAGACTTTTAGAAAAGCAAAAACAAATAACAATATTGCTAAAAAAAAACAGATTTTTAAATTAAAAAATGGAATTCAATTTTTTTTTTTTTTAACTCAGAATGATTCGAAAATTCTTTTGTAATCTTCAAACGGACCATTTATATCTAGAAATGGTATATTAAAATGTTTGGAATTGGGACACTGATTTAAAAAGAGAAATATATTAACTTATTAGGTAAACGTAATTTATTTTTAACCCTTTACAAGCTATGCGTGGTATGATGCTCACGACCAAATTCATAAATTTTAAATGAGAAAAGCATGTTAAGCTACTTTTTCACATGTTCTGTTTTTAACCTAAACACCAGTAAAATTACGTACCTGCCTTAAGAAAAGAATTTAAGAAGTAAAGAATCAACACAGAATATGACATTGTTCTTTTATTTGTTTCATGTATTTTACAAGAGTAAAAACGGCAGTGTAATAAATTAGGTTACCATGCTTTCCTCTTTCAAAAAAACTATTTATTTTGATTTTAAATGTACTTATCACAGCCCGTTAAAGGGTTAAATGTGTTAAGAAATGCATTTTTTAAAGATAGCTTATTATAGTACCAAACCGAAACATGTAACTGTCTTCAACAAATTTAACAATGTATTTCAAATGTATATTATCAGTACGACTAGAATAATATTTCTATCTCGTATATTTTTCTTCTTTTAGTTCTAAGCCTCGCCCTTCGGTATTTTTTTAACACTTTCACAACCACTAACGTAGATTCACGTCATTTGAAAATCTGTAACTCCGTCAGTGGGCATTTCTTTCGGAATTTGTGTGTTATTTATTTCTTAAGAATTTTTTTTTTATTCATATTTTTACAATGAAATATAGTATGGATACAAATATTTTGATTAGAAAGAATATAATTATATAATGTATTTTTTTTTTTGTAATATAAATGTGAATATACAAAATATTGTTCTGAAATACTGTATTTCGGAAGAATAACGCCCATAGGGTGACATTTACTGTCAATAAACAAAAGCATGCGGTCGCGAAAGTGTTAAAATGTTACATTATCTGACAAAAAGCATTTTTCGTATTCATATTTAAATCACTTAAATTTTACCCTCAGAAATCGATGCGGTAGTTACCTCCAAAGAGTATATGCACCGATAATACCCAATAACTTATACAATTATATAAGTACGCACAAAATTCTTTTTAAAAGTAATGTACTGTAGAGAGGAACGCCTAAATTAGGGGATAATCTTTTTAAAGGCCCTCTTCACTCACCGACGCCGGAAGCCGATACTAATGTTATTCTATTGGAAATTTTTCTTCACAAATAACTTATTAACTAATACATATTTTTAAATTCTGTTTTCACATTTTGAAAATTCCCAGCTGTTAAATTGACGGACCTTTTTTAAAAAATTATTATTTTTTAATTTTTTATATTTTATTTTGAAGCTGCAAAATACGAATTTTCAATATGTGAAATTTTTTTCATTTTGCGATTTCAAAACCAAATATTAAAAAAAAAAAAAAAATGCAAAGAAAACAATTTGAATTATTCCTACAAATTTTAAATAGGAATCTAATCTCTAAGAATCAGTAAATTGAAAATTGTTACAGAAATGTTTTGGTAAAAAGCCTTAAAGAAAAAAAAGAATGGTGGGACCAGAGTTGTTAGTTAAGTATAATACATGCCAACCATCTCATTAATTAGAATAAAATTGTTAACGCCCTTTTTCTACACTACTTTATATTTAGAGTAATTCTCTCCTAATGTTGTTATGATTAACCCTTTAAGGTTCACTACTTAATTCATTTTAAAAATTACTAAACTAATTTTAAAAATGGCGTTTAGACACATAGCTGATCATAAATATTTAAAAAATAAAAAATAAGCATTGTTCCTTTTCGAGAAATTTTCGGTCTGAAACATCTGTAAGTAAACCTTATTAAATTCAAATAATATTTAATTTAATAAATAAATCACTTCATCAGTAAACATTATCGACAACAAAAAGTCGTAAGAGTTGCAAAGATCCCAACATTTCAATTTATTCCGGAGTATTTTAACCCTTTGCGGCGCAAGGTAATTCAGATCATTTAAATTATACTGCCACCGGAATTTACGAACACAAATTTTCAAGTTAAAAAAGGGTCTTTTCTGATATGTTATAAATGTAAATTTTTTGCTAAAAAATTTCCGGGATGAGTTTTTTGCACTTGAGAATTAAAATTAGGTGTTCCATCAGTGGGAACACTGCGACCGAAAGGGTTAAATAATAAAAAGAATAAAATTACTTTACAATATGACTGGTGTGAAGAAAAAAAAAAAAAAAGACGGGCACTAAAAAGTTTACGCTTCATAATGCAGAGTGGTCACAATCCACGTTTCTTTCCTGATTCTTCCACCATTATTTCTCTTTCGGAATTTTTAATAGTGCAACTACATGATTAATTAAATAAAAAATTACGATATAAATATACTGGTGGAAGAATCGCGGTAATAAGGCGGGTCTGAAGTTACCCTGTAAGGAGATTGTTGGAGGTTTGATGTATGTGTTAACACTTTTGCGACCGCATGCTTTTGTCTTTTTGACAGTAAGGCCCACCCGTGGGCGTTATTCTGCCAAGTTACAACATTTCAGGACAAAATTTTCTGTATTCACATTTATATTATAAACGGACATACATTATAATTACACTCTCTCTAATCAAAGTATTTGTGTCCATAGTATATTGATTGTACAAATATGAATATTGGGTATATATTTAAGAAATAAATAACATACAAATTGCGAAAGAAACGCCCACTGGCGAAGTTACAGATTTTCAAATAATGTAAATCTACGTCAGCGGTTGCGAAAGTGATAATAAAACAACTTTAAAATAAAATAAAATAAAATATAAAAGTTATAATTTCATATTACATCAACATCCATTTTCTTTTTCCTGCGTTAAGAAAAGCTTAGTAATAAGAAGTTAAAATGGATGAATTGTTAGATTAAATATATTCTTTAAATATAGTAGATAGATCTATAACTAAATATACTAAAAGGAACAATGCTTAAGAATGCCGCACAAAGAAAATTCTGCTAATATTAGGTTCGAGTTTGGTTTGAACATGCTATTCACAATGTTAATGACTAAAACAACTTTTTTTTTTGATTAAATAAAATTAGTAGTTTCGAGTAGTTCCACTTTATTTTATTAAACAATATAAAAGGTTATAAAACGTATTATTAATTAGCTAAAAATATATATAATCAAATAATTTTCAGGTTGCAATTATATAGCATAAAAATATTAATTTCAGTTCTATTAAAAAAGAAAAACAATAACTCAGAAACTATATAAAATTAAAATTTAATTATCACTATCTACTTTAATGAAATTTTAAAGTTCTTGATCTTTATTCATTTCGTAAAAATTATTTTTTAAATTATATTTAGCTTTCAAGATAATGTGATATTAATTTAACAAAAAATATTAACCCTACATTCTTATATATCAGTTGCATATTAAAATCTATCTAATAAAGGCATCATTTCCAAACTAATTAAAATTTAAATTAAATTTCAGTCGTTCGAAGAATATGTGTCAGAAATACCGATGACATATCATATTACCATGTTATGAAACCTAATTAAAATATGACAGATGTTTGACAATACCCTGATTAACTTCTTGATAAACTTAATTTATATTTTGAAAAGTTTTTTTTAATAAAGGAAGGAAATGGATGCGAAATTATTTAAAAAGGTATAATTATGGATATTTGATTTCCTGATTCAATTTGAAAAATTTACATTTTTATAAAATAAAACAAAATAAAATAAAATAAAATAAAATAAAAACATGGAAGAAACATGTAATCGCTCTCTTATCTTCTTTATTAAAGACCAATTACAGTTCAAAATGCCTATAACACAGTTCTAGGGAGAGTAAAAATTACTTTTTTTAGATAAGTTTCATTAAAACGGATTACTATTTAACTGTATTAATACAATGCCTTAAAGTGTAATTTCAGCATTGTGAAGATTTAGTTGCATAATTCTGAAATTTTGAAGGAATGTGTAGCGGAACAAATTACGCAAATGATCTGAAATGTAAAGATTGTTTCATGATCAGTTAGCAAAATAAAAAATAAATAAGAGTCAAAAACTATTTCTATACGTCATCTAGAAAAACCAATTCTTTATCTCGGAAAATCTGTGTAATTGAAGAGATTACTGGTCATTGCAAATCGTTAAACCACAAAAACTGAATTTGTTCAATATTGGATTTGTTTTACATATTTGGACGTATTGGTGTTTCATTCTTCCGTCGAATCGCATAGTATAGTTGCCAGCATTTTAATTTATTCCGGAGTATTTTAAACCTTGCTTTTAATCCGCACCACTTTATTTATAGAAATTTTTTCTCTAATATAATGCTACGATAAAATACGAAAAAATTACTTTTAGGAAAAAAGTGGTATGAAATAAAGGTGGGGCTAAAAATGCTCTGGAATAAATTAAAATGTTGGCATCTCCGGCATAGACATGTCTTAGATAAACCACTGATATTGAATACTAAAGGCCGTATCGCACGAGAGATTTTCGCTCAATCTTTTACTAACACAATGTTATAGCCGACACACTCGGCCTGATCTTGTTCAAGGACAGCACATTTTCGTATGGTCAACTTTTTCGATGGTCTTTCGAAAGAGGTGACTGTGTTCAGCGTGCTCATCAAAACTGACCAATAGGAGGGAAGGAAACGATTTTTGTTTTCTGGAATACCTCATGCAGAGACTCCAACATACTAATTAATATTTCGTAGTATTGTTAACACGGCCTTTTTTTTTTACACCAGTATCATTTTAGAGTATTTTTCTTCTTATTTAATCGTAATTGAATTTGGAGACTATTACTCAAAAAATTTACTGGTGTGTAAAAAAGGGCGTGTCTAACAACACTACGGAATATTAATTAGGATGTTGGAGTGTCTGCTCATGCTATTAATTCAGGGTAACCCTACGGACAGCTGACCGGTTTTCTCGTTCATTCAGCTTCCGCAACATCGAACGACGACACTGAGTGATCATGTTGAGTATATATGCTTCCGTGTGATATGGCCATTAGAAAAATAATTACTAAGTAATCAGACGCCTACTTCATTATTTAAAAGATAGCAAGAAAGATTGGCAAGAATTTGCACAGTGCAGAGATGCCAACATTTTAATTTATTCCTGAAAATTTTTAGCTCCGCCTTTATTTCTTACCATTTTTTCTTAAGAGTAATTTTTTTCTTATTTTATCGTAGTTGTATATTGGTGAAAAATATTTTATAAAAAAAGTGGTGCGAATTAAAGGAGGGGCAAAAAATCCTTTGGAATAAATTAAAATGTTAGCAACTATGACAATGTAAAACAAAAGCGGTGCTGCAACAGGCGACTTCTTTAAATTCTTTTCGTACCAGTATTTTCAAAAAATAAAATTTATATGTTATTTAAACAGGTAAATCACTACTTTGTTTGCTTGTATATATTACACGTTTATGTTATGAACATAATAGTACGGGGAAAAAAGGTCGCCTGTGGCAGCCTTGAATAGGTTAGTGAGCAACTTTTTGCCCTACTCGATTCAAAACTAATCCATTCTGTAAAGACCGCTGCCTTTCTTTGCTGTTCAGGAGAAAGTTATGGCAATTTACCCTCTAGTTCAGTGTATAACACCGACATGCATGTGCCCTCTGTTGAAAGAAAATAATAAACTTGGTGAGTATAGTACAAATCATATTGTTCTTGATGTACTAGTTTAACGAATGTGAAATCATTTGAATAAATGAATTTAAAGTTACCAAAATCATGAGTAGTAAATGTTTAAGATGTACTGTACGTTATATCAAATTTCTGTATCGTCTAATTCGGTTCATCATACGTAACTCGTATGCAGTCAAGCCTTTACACGTTCTGTTATCGACGCATATTCGTCAACATAACTGATTGCAATATTATTACTCCAGAGCTCTTCAGAAATTAAATGGCACAGTGTTTAGTGAAGAGTCTGTCTTATACTACATATACATAGTTGCCAATCTTTTAATTTATTCGGAAGTACTTTTAGCCCCGCCTTTTTTTTCGCACCACTTCATTTATAGAAAAAATTTCTTCAATACATAACTTCGATAAAACAAGAAAAAATTACTTTTAAAAAATAAGTGGTTAAAAAATTACTTTTAAAAAATAGAGACGGGGCTAAAATTACCCCGGAATAAATTAAAATATTGGCAGCTATGCATATAGTCGATAAATAAGCAACCTACAGATAGGTCCAAATGTTCTGCATTTTCTGTAGTCTTGTTCTAAAACGCGTAAAAACGTAATACGAAATGTTATCGGAAGAAATACATCACTTCACTTCAGGTCCGCTTCATTGGGACATCACAATGAATGGATGTTTCAATGAATGAATAGGTTGGGTTAGGGATGTTGCTCTACTTTGAAATTTTACAAATTAAATTTCATTTGACCAGTTCGTAAAGTATGTGTAAATGGATGCCGTAAGAATGAATTGACATCACAATGAAGTTCTATCATTGTTACAATAAAGTGGACCTAGGTGTATATGAGTGAAGCCATACCTGCCAACATTCTAATTAACATTCTGTAAAAATTTTAGTCCCAGATATTTGTTTACACCTGTCATTTTTTAGAGCACTTTTCTTTTTTTATTTAATCGCAATTACATTTAGAGAAAATCACTCTAAATATTAGGTGTTCCGGAAAGTTCTGCCGTTTTGAATTAAAATACTGATATCGGAAATTTATCCTGGATAAAATTTAAGATATTCTTAGGTAACTTATAAGATGGTTATTTGTAAAGTACAGTCGGTCAAACAAAAAACGAAACACCCCCACCTATCTCATTACCTAATTATCGCAGAAACATGCAGTAGGCATCAATCGTCAGGAAATTATGTCTACTTTTTTTGTATGTACAGGGATGGAACACGGGCGCAGAATTCATACCACTATCAATGTAAGAAAATTTTCTACTTCTTAAATCAGCGATATTATAGGTACAGAAATTTCTTCAACGGATTCCGGTATGAATTCTGCGCCCGTGTTCCATCCCTGTATGTAGGAAAAAATGACATTGGGGGTCGTCTACATATTAAAAATGGGTCCAACTTTGAAAATTCGAATGTTAACCCACTAATTTGACGACATAAAACGATTCTAGAGCATCAAAATAGCCTAGATATAAATTTGCACGAAGATATCAACATTGGTTCCTGAGATATTTAAGGTTTTTCTTTAGGGGGTTATCTCCAAGTTTATTTTTTTATCATTTAGGTCAGATTCAACGAATTTATTAGAGCTCTCTTCTATTATTCAATGCGTTTCATTCATCTACAAATTTCTAAATACATCAAAAGAAATATAATTTCAATGAGCATATTAATGTGGAAATTTCGAACTATAAGAAATATTCTGTCCAAAAAGGTTAACACAGGAGGGTCTATTAACACCTGTGTGTGTGAAGGGGGGGAGGAGGGGCACCAGCATTCAAAATTGATGTTTTATTATCGCATTTTCAAAAGATTTTAATTGAAATTAGATTTCTGTTATGCTTTTTCGAAAATGATTATAGGGATTTTGATGAAAGTCTGGGGTTAAGCGCTTTCGGGATACTAGACTTACCACCATCTTCAGAAAAATTTGCGTCGGCTGTTAACCCCTTAACGGCCAATGGCAACAAATGAAATAAATTGGGTTTATTCGGAAACTGATATCAGGATTTTGATGAAAGTTTTGCGTTAAGTGCTTTTGAGTATGCTTAAACGAATGGAATTATCCCCATCGTCATAAAAGTTCGTTGTCGCTGTTAACCCTTTAAAGGACAATTGCAACGTATGTCAGAAATCGGCTTTACACGGATGTGGACTAAGCAATTTTTATGAAAGTTTGAAGTTAGGGCTTTTTCATGAGAAAAAACAATTGTATTTCATTTTCAGATAAATTAGCGTTTACATTTAACCCTTTACCGGCCAACTGCAATACACAGCAAAAGTTGGGTTTATTCAAAAATGATTCTAGGGATTTTGATGAAAGTTTGGGGTTAAGTGTTTTCGGAATATTAGACTTACCATCATCTTCAGAATTATTTGCTTTGGCTGTTAACCCCTTAACGGCCAATGGCAACAAATGAAATAAATTGGGTTTATTCGGAAACTGATATCAGGATTTTGATGAAAGTTTTGCGTTAAGTGCTTTTGAGTATGCTTAAACGAATGGAATTATCCCCATCGTCATAAAAGTTCGTTGTCGCTGTTAACCCTTTAAAGGACAATTGCAACGTATGTCAGAAATCGGCTTTACACGGATGTGGACTAAGCAATTTTTATGAAAGTTTGAAGTTAGGGCTTTTTCATGAGAAAAAACAATTGTATTTCATTTTCAGATAAATTAGCGTTTACATTTAACCTTTTACCGGCCAACTGCAATACACAGCAAAAGTTGGGTTTATTCAAAAATGATTCTAGGGATTTTGATGAAAGTTTGGGGTTAAGTGTTTTCGGAATATTAGACTTACCATCATCTTCAGAATTATTTGCGTTGGCTGTTAACCCCTTAACGGCCAATTGCAACAAATGAAATAAATTGGGGTTATTCGGAAACTGATATAAGGATTTTGATGAAAATTTTGCGTTAAGTGCTTTTGAGTATGCTTAAACGAATGGAATTATCCCCATCGTCATAAAAATTCGTTGTCGCTGTTAACCCTTTAAAGGACAATTGCAACGTATGTCAGAAATCGGCTTTACACGGATATGGACTAAGCAATTTTTATGAAAGTTTGAAGTTAGGGCTTTTTCATGAGGAAAAACAATTGTATTTCATTTTCAGATAAATTAGCGTTTATATTTAACCCTTTACCGGCCAACTGCAATACATAGCAAAAGTTGGGTTCATTCAAAAATGATTCTAGGGATTTTGATGAAAGTTTGGGGTTAAGTGTTTTCGGAATATTAGACTTACCATCATCTTCATAATTATTTGCGTTGGCTGTTAACCCCTTAACGGCCAATTGCAACAAATGAAATAAATTGGGGTTATTCGGAAACTGATAAAAGGATTTTGATGAAAATTTTGCGTTAAGTGCTTTTGAGTATGCTTAAACGAATGGAATTATCCCCATCGTCATAAAAATTCGTTGTCGCTGTTAACCCTTTAAAGGACAATTGCAAAGTTTGTCAGAAATCGACTTTACACGGAAATGGACGAAGCAAATTTTATGAAAGTTCGATGTTAGGGCTTTTTCGTGAGAAAAAAAAACAATTGGATTTCATCTTCAGATAAATTAGCGTTTACAGTTAACCCTTTACCGGCCAATTCAATACATAGCAGAAGTTCGGTTTACTCGAAAATGATTCTAGGGATTTTGATGAAAGTTTGGGGTTAAGTGTTTTCGGAATATTAGACTTACCACCATCTTTAGAAAAATTTGCGTTGGATGTTAACCCATTATCGGCCAATGGCAACAAATGAAATTGGGTTTATTCGGAAACTGATGAAAGGATATCATGAAAATTTTGCGTTAAGTGATTTTGAGGATGCTTAAACGAAGGTAATTATCCCCATCGTCAAAAAAATTTGCTGTCTATGTTAACCCTTTAAAGGCCATTGCAACGTATATCAAAAATCGGCTTTACACGGATATGGAGTAAACAAATTTTATGAAAATTTAAGTCAGGGCTTTTTCATGAGAAAAAACAATTGGATTTCATCTTCATATAAATTAGCGTTTATAGTTAACCCTTTACCGGCCAATTGCAATACATAGCAGAAGTTGGGTTTACTCGAAAATGATTCTAGGGATTTTGATGAAAGTTTGGGGTTAAGTGTTTATGGAATATTACACTTACCATCATCTTCAGAAAAATTTGCGTTGGCTGTTAACCCCTTATCGGCCAATGGCACTAAATGAAATAAATTGGATTTATTCGGAAACTGATATAAGGATTTTGGTGGAAGTTTTGCATTAAGTGCTTTCGGGGATGGTTAAATGAATGGAATTATCCCCATCATCATAAAAATTCGTTGTCTCTGTTAACCCTTTAAAGGACAATTGCGACGTATGTCAGAAATTGGCTTTACACAGAAATGGACTAAGCGATTTTTATGAAAATTCGATGTTAGGGCTTTTTCATGAGAAAAAACAATTGGATTTCATCTTCATATAAATTAGCGTTTACAGTTAACCCTTTTCCGGCGAATTGCAATACATAGCAGAAGTTGGGTTTACTCGAAAATGATTCTAGGGATTTTCATGAAAGTTTTGGGTTAAGTTTTTTCGGAATATTAGACTTACCACCGTCTTCAGAAAAATTTGCGTTGGTTGTTAACCCCTTATCGGCCAATGGCTACAAATGAAATAAATTGGGTTTATTTGGAAACTGATAGAAGGATTTTGATGAAAGTTTTGCATTAAGTGCTTTCGGGGATTCTTAGATGAAGAAATTATCCTCACTGTCATAAATATTCCTTGTCGTTGTTAATCCTTTAAAGGCCAAATGCAACGTATGTTAGAAATTATCTTTATACGGAAATTGAGAAAACGTTTTTTCTGAAAGATTGCAGTTAGAGCTTTTTGATGTGAAAAGACGATTGGATCTCTGCTTCAGACAAATTAGTATTCACAGTTAACCCATTACTGACCAACTGCAACACATAGCAGAAATTGAGTTTACCTGGAAATGGATATAGCGATTTTGATGAATATTTCGGACTAAGTTTTTTCGGGGACTGCTAAAACGAATGGTATTCCCTCATCTTCAGAAAAAAAAAATAACGTTCTCAATTAACCCTTTATCGGCCAATTGCAACATATGACAAAAATTGGGTCTACTTGTAAATAGGTATAAGGATTATGATGAAAATTTGAGGTTGCATAATTGATTAGAATTATTTTATTCTTCAGAAAATTTCTTGTTCTCTGTTAAACCTTTAAAAGCACATTGCGACGTTTGCCAGAAATACGGTTTACACAAAAATAGACATAGCGAATTTCATAAAAGCTTGGAGTTAGGACTTTTTGATGAGAAAAAGCTTTTGGAAATATCCTCACCTTTAGAAACAATCGCATTCGTTGTTAACTCTTTATCGACACATTAGAACATGCGGTCGAAATTGAGTATATTTGGAAATGGACAAAGCGATTTTTTTGAAAGTTTGGAGTTACGGCTTTTAGATGAGAAAAAATGATTGGACTTATCCTTATCTTCAGAAAAAATCGCGTTCTCAATTAACATTTTATCGGCCAGTTGCAAATTATAGCAGAAGTTGGGTTTATTTAGAAATTTATATAGGGATTTTGATGATAGTTTGGGGTTAAAAACTTTCTGGGTGCTTAAAGAACTGGACATATCCTTATCTTCAGAAAAAAATTGTTCGCAGTTTACCATATATCGACCAGTTGCATCAAGTTTTAGAAATAGGCTTAATCGGAAATGGATATAGTGATTTCAAATAAAGTTTGTGGTTAGTGTTTTTAGGGATGCAAAAATGTTTGGACTTATTCTCATCTTTTGAAAAAAATGGCGTGATCAGTTAAACCTTTATCGACAAATTGCAAAATATCGCCAAAATTCGGGTTACTCAACAACGGATGTATCGATTTTGATGAAAGTTTGGGATTAAGTGTTTTCGGAGGTGCAGAAAGTTTGGATTTATACAGAAAAATTAGCGTTCCCTGTCATAGTATATGGTAAAAAAGGATTCGGGTTCCAGTTCATGACTTCATTTGTTATTTTGTTTAAATTTAGTACGAGAGAATGTAATCGATTCAAGCAATATTTGTGTGTATCGAAATATTTGGTAAATAATGAGGCAGGTTCAAGTCTATAACTGTATATACTTATTGTGTATCTTGTTTTCTTTCTTTCCTTTCTATATATATATATATATTTTAATACAATTTAATTTAATCAAATGTAGCTGATATTTGTGCGTGTTGAAGTATTTGGTAAAGAAGGAAGCAGGATCCAGTCCATGATTGAAAATAGAGATATTTTTTTTAATGAAAATGCCTAAATTCAAATAAAAGTAGGTGATATTTTCAAATGCCTAGCTAGTCGTTAATTTAGTTAAATAGCGATTGCAAGTTTTGTACTGGTAACGCTGCCGAAGACAGCAGGAACCAGGAACAGTTGGCTAAAAGAATTAAAAAATGCATTTTCACCGTGTTCTGATCCATTCTGAAAGTTTCAAATGTCTAGCTTTTCGGGAAGTTAGTTAAATAAATTTTCTGTCGAATCATATAAACGCTTCCGAAGGCAGTAGGGACCTGAAACAGTTGACTAAAAGTGATAAAAAAAATGTATTGTCACCGTGTTCTGAGCTATCCTGAAAGTTTCAAATGTCTAGCTAGTCGGGAAGTTAGTTAAAAATCGATTGCAAGATTTGTACTGGACAAACAAACAAACAAGAAGCGAAGTTAATAAAAATAATTACAAGATATAAAGAACTTTTATATACCATGTTTTTAGATTTTCTGTTGAATCATATAAACGCTACTGAGCGCAGTGGGAATCCGGAGCAATTGGAAAAAAGTATTAAAAAAATCCCTTGCTATCGTGTTTTGAGCTATTATAAAAGTTTCAAATGGCTATCTAGCCGGGAAGTTAGTTAAAAGTAGATTGCAAGCTTTGTACTGGTAACGCTAACGAAGAGAGCAGGGTCCCGAAGCAATTGGTTAAAAATATTTAAAAAATGCATTTTCACCGTATTCTGAACTATTCTGAAAGTTTCAAATGTCTAGCTAGTCGGAAAGTTAGATAAATAAATTTTCTGTTGAATCATATAAACGCTGCCGAATGCAGTAGGGACCTGAAACAGTTGACTAAAAGTATTAAAAAAGTATTGTCACCGTGTTTGAGCTATCATAAAAGTTTCAAATGTCTAGCTAGTCGGGAAGTTGGTGAAAAATTGATTGCAAGCTTCGTACTGGTAACGCTGTCGAAGGCAGCAGGAACCTGAAGCAGTTGGTTAAAAATATTTTTAAAATGCCTTTTCGCTGTGTTCTGAACTATTCTGAAAGTTTAAAATGTCTAGCTAGTCGGGAAGTTAAATAAATTTTCTGTTGAATCATATAAACAGGTAGTGACCTAAAACAGTTGACTAAAAGTATTAAAAAAAATGTATTGTCACCGTGTTTTGAGCTAGCCTGAAAGTTTCAAATGTCTAGCTAGTCGGAAAGTTAGTGAAAAATCGATTGGAAGCTTCGTACTGATAACGCTGCCGAAGGCAGCAGATACCCTAAACAATTGGCTAAAGGTATTTAAAAATATGCATTTTTACCGTGTTCTGAACTATTCTGAAAGTTTCAAATGTCTAGCTAGTCGGGAAGTTTGTTAAATAAATTTTCTGTCGAATCATATAAACGCTGCCGAAGGCAGTGGGACCTAAAATAGTTGACTAAAATTATTAGAAAAATGTATTGTCACCGTGTTGTGAGCTGTCCTGAAAATTGCAAATATCTAGCTAGTCGAGAAGTTAGTTAAAAATCGATTGCAAGATTTGTACTGGACAAAAAAAAAAAAACATACAAATAAACAAACAAACAAACAAGAATCAAAGTTAATAAAAACATGGTAATATGGTAAAATATTACAGGGAGTTCAAGTATTTTCTCCCCTTGCTTAATTTTACGCTGTTGCACTTTATATAATTTTAAACCATAAATCGTAATGATATATAATTTTTTGTCGTGTTCCTGTAAAAATCTATAAAGGCTATCTTTACCAAAATCTATACAATTTACGCGACGGTAATGTATAACATGTGCATAAATTTTCAGTTTAATAGAATAAGGTGTTTAGATACTATCGCATTTTAAAACGATTGGGCCCATAGACCATAATGACAATTTTTCTTTCTGTCCTTGTAAAAAGGAAAAAAAAAAAAAAAAAAAACTATACATGCTAGATTTATCAAAATCTATACACTTTGTGCGAGAGTGATTATTAACATTTATAAAAAATTTTTAACTCAAACGAATAAGGCTTTTAAATGCTATCGCATTTTATTTTATTTGGATCTATAGACAATAATGATAAAGAATGTTTTGTTGTGTCCCTGTGAAAAACTATTAATGTTAGATACATCAAAATCTATACACTTTGTGCGACGGACATTTAATACACGCGTATTAGCTCAAAAGAAAATGGTATCTAGACGCTATCGCAGTTTGAAAAACTTGGCCCTATAGGCTATAACAATAAAGAATATTTCTTTTTTGTGCCTGTAAAAAGTACTTTTAAGTGCTAGATTCACCAAAATCAACAGTGATCGTGCTATGGTGCCATACAATAACTTACTATATTTCAACTTATTTGAACAGAGGATTTAGGCACTGTCGTATTCACTCACACACATACACCCATTCATAATCGAAAACTAGTAAAAATGAATTCAGTGTAATTCAAAAGTATAGAAAACCCATAATCTCAAAGGTCGGGTTTTTTGTCACGATTACAATACTTCCTTTACATACGTAAGTTCGGAAAGTAAAAATCTGATCTCTCAGCTATGAAGTTCTGTCCAACTCAAAGAAATAATTTATTCTGTAATAATATTATATTATTTTAATTGGTTAATTTATATTTCCAACACTATTAATAATAGCGACTATATAAATTAGAAATCACAATTCTTCTAAAGAAAATTACGAAAACATTATATAATATCCCAGGTAGCAAAGTGTGGTATTTTCAACGTTGAACAAACGGCAATGCATTCCGTTGAATTATAGTTTTTCCGTAACGTTAATAATCTGAAAATATGTCTCGTTGATTTCCTCATCTTTCAACGGTTGTTTTAATACATTTTACAACGTAAAAAAAAAACCGTTGTAAAAGGGTTGTACGAAAACGCAATACTGTCGTTTTTTTTATAACCTAAAAAAAAAAGTTGTAAAATGGTTGTTCAGAATTGCAATACTGTCGTGCTTTTTATATCAGTTTTAAACGGCTTTTCTTATGTCTTATAAACGTTGAAATCCAAGAAAAATAGCTATCTCCATATATCCATTGAATTTTTGTTTCTAAAATATTGCTAACAATTTTAAAAAGAAAAAATTAATAAAAAAAAAAAAAATGGAACATTCTTTTTTACTTAATTTTTAGACTTTTTTTATTACTAATTTTATTACTTTTTTAATACTCAATATACGAAAATATTAGATTCGTAAAAATTTTCAACTTCCGTTTTTCGAGGAAAGCTAAATTTCATAGTACATACAACTGCACAAAATATAATATGTGAGACAACCAATATAAAAACGAATGCTGAATTAGTTAAGAGTGTGTATCAGCAGACAGGTGATGCTCTCATTACTCACTTTCAGAGATTTTTACATGACATCTCAACATCAGTTAATTAAAATTGCTGCAAATTCTGTATATAAAACCTTTATTCTGAGAAGCTGTATAAAACTTTAGTGCATGTTATATAACATTATATATAGATTATTTTTTCAGTAAATATGAAAAAAGTAAAATTTTACAAAAGTACAGTTTTAAAAAAGAGTATTAAATATTTAAAGTTAGATCGACCCCTGAAAATTTAAGACAAGAAATCAAACATAAAATTAAAGAAGGGAAAAAGAAACACTCACTTCATTACTTGAAAAATCTTGTTTAAATAAATACAACATCCACAATTAGACGAGAACTCTGTAATTTTTAATATTATGCTAGCAGGTAAACACACCCAAAACCAAAGAATATTATAACTTTGAGCTTTTAAGGGAATTTACCAGCTAGCAAGTTGTTTGGAAATTACGTAAAATGTCAGAAAACTTTCGTACCATTTTAACAGGAAAGCGATATTCATCTTCTTTCACATCACATTCACTTTCAAAATGGCAGGCGTCGTATCGTAAGACGCTTTTAAGGTTTGCCACAATATACTTGGCGATTTCGCATGTAGAACGGGAGGGAGAAAGCGTACATTAGAACACCTTCGTTAGCTACGGTTTCCGAAAGCCAAAGAACATTCTACTATACTTGTTAATATAATTTGCCGAAAGCGTCCCTTCTTATCATGTTAGAAGTTCTTTCGCAGCACACCATATCTTCTAAAACTCTAAAGAAAATTATATTATAACACGCACATCCCGCCAATTCACAATCGCGTATCGATATCAAGTTGAAGAGATTCAACGTCATTTGACAGAAATAATGACTTATAAAAAGCACCTATTAATTCGTTGAAAAAACATATTTTTTATTAGAATCAAAAAGGAAAACAAAAACTAATAAAATACCTATTTTAAAACGTCGAAAAAATAACAGAAAAAGTACAACCATAAAATAACGTTTGTTATAGGTTTTCTTTATTACTGTGTAAATATTCGAAATTGTTCAGTGAGAATATTGCGAAATAAAAACTATTTTTCAACGGACATAAAATAACGTAACCAATTTTTCACTGTTCAGACTTATTTGCAACGCTATAAAAACGTTATGTGTTACCTGGGATAGTAAGGAAAGAGATAAAAAAAAAAAAAAAAAAAAAAAAATGTTAAACTACATTTTTAAATTGCATGTCTAATATTATAATACAATTTATTTCAGAATTAAATTCCAATTTATTTCAGCTGAAAAAAAAAAAAAAAAAAAAAAAAAAAAAACCATTGTTGAAATAATTAAAAATATATGAAAGTGAATTAAAACTTTTTTTTTCTTAATATCGTCTGCAATAAAATTCAAAACTGATTGTTGTGAATGCTACTTGTAAATACAGTTTGTAATCGTTATATGGCCCCCAAACTTGATCTTCAATCGTTTTTCTGGAATATCTCGAGAAATATTTGGCCCAATGAGCTGCAAATTTGCATACGCGTATTTTTATGTGCTAGAAATCGATATCTGTTAGAAAAATTATAGGTCACAATACATAATTTTTTAAAATATTAATTTAATATTTTTTATTCTATAGATAAAAAACATTAAAATCTTAATGAAACTCATAAATATGTTTGGAAAACCTGTTATTAACATCATAAAAAAAACCAGGTAAAAAAAAATAAAAATGTAGGAGATATGAATAAAAATGTGTAATCAGACTTTAACATTAGAAGCTCGAAAGTTTAGACGTGTATAACTCCTAAACTTATACACCATATGACTTCCAAATTTATATCTGGGGATGAAATTGACTGTAGAATCGATATCCGAAATCAAAATTATATGTTACCATTGAAAAAATTAAAGTTTGACACGATTTCAATATGGAGACGACCCCTTAAGCTATTTTTTTCCAATTAGCTTAAAAGAGAACAAAATTCCCTGACGAATGGTACCTTCGGTGTCTTTCTGCAACAATTTACTGATGAGTTAGGTGGGGGTGTTTCGTTTTTTTTTTGACCGACTGTACCATGTAAACACTGTAAAACAAAAATTTCCGGTTTCATTTTATTAATTCAAAACGACATAACTTTCCGGTACACCTAATATTAATTAGTGTGGAAAAGGGGCGGTACAAACAATTTTACAGAATATTAATTGTGATGTTGGCAGGTACGTTGAATTAACAGTCAGTTGTAATAGTCAGCCTATCTACACCCTTATTAAGTATATTTGGGGCGAAGATCGTCTGGTTGATTTGTTCTAACTTTTTCCAGGTGATGAACTAAGGAATATGATTAAACATATATGGTTGTTATCCCCGGTGCATAATCCTATTTGTGTATTTTCAAAGAATCAAAGACATGATACTTAGTATTACAGCATTAAATGATTGTGATTAAGGATTTATCTATGGATTAATCAGTACTTTCTATAACTCTATTGAATTAATTTGAAAAAAAAAAAAGAAAATTGAGTTTTTCTTTTATAACATTTACAGTTTATTCGCATTTTAACAATATTATATTTAAACTTTTACGATTTTTAGATTTATGTGTCTATTTAGAGTTTCTTTAAATAGAAGATTAAACAAATTTTAGAATATAAACTTTCGACATTTAACCATCATATATTATATTTATTTTTGTAATGCAACCCTTTAACAAACTTACAGGAATGATACCCATTAACATCGTTCATGCCTAAAACAAAATTTAAAAGTTAATAAAAACAAAAACAAAAACATGCTATCTATAGATGATTTCATATCTCTAGATCTTCAAATAAGTGAAAAATTATAACTCGTTTATTTTCAAAGCAAATTTTATACATATCGATTTCTTGTATGTGGGGAGGCAATTAAAGGTTATTTTCAATCAACTTAGTTTGCATAATGGTGGGCATTCTAGAGTTAATACTTTTCCGACTGCCTAATGGGAAATAATACATCCCTAACATTGTCTTATACATAAACATATTAAAAAAAAAAAAAAAAAAAATACTGTTTATAACTAACTATATTGTCGAGTATTTCAATGGCAAAAGTTAGTGTCTATTGCACAGAAAGATAAAATCTTTGCATTTTAATCTATCACTGGAATCTATCACAGAAAAAAAAAAAAAAAAACCTTTATCATATAGTCGTTTGTGATTAAGTGGTATAGTGATTATTGTTATAAAATATTGAATAAAACGGAAATATGTCTATATGGTAGCTATGATACTGACACCAATGCATACTTGCCAACCATCTCATTATGAACCGTAAAATTTTTAGTACCCGCCTTTTTTTTTTCACACCAATAATTTTTTAGAGTAATTTTAGTCTTATTTAATAGTAACAACATTTGGAGAGAATAACTCTAAAAATATAGTGGTGTGAAAAAGGGGCGTTTTTTAAGGGGGCGTTAACAATTGTACGGTTATTAATGAGATGGTTGGCAAGTATGCCAATGTAGTCTGCTAGGTTTAATAATACACATTTTGAAATTAAAAATAATAATAATAATAATAATAACAACGAAACTAGTAAAATGCTAAAATTAACACCAGAAAAGTTTCAACTGTTACTCTAAAATAGAAAATAAATATTCTTGCTTTGCTAATTGTCATTATTATAAAAAATTATAAACAAAATTAATAATTTTTTTTAAGAATGACCAAAAAAAAAAAAAAAGTAATAATAAAAAACAGAGTTAAACACATAACTTAAGACGAAGCAGAGATCAACATTTTAGACTATCATAACTCATATAAAATTTATATAAAAGTATAATGATAAATAAAATTATTTCACTATACTATGTTTGTTACATTGCTGCTTTCATTCTGGAATCGTGCAAATTTTGATGGCAAGTTGAATCTTCATAAATATTCATTGCGATGTAAAATTATACTTTCCTGTTTTACAGTTTATGAAGACAACTTATGTAGTTTCATAATTATCCATTCAAAATGAGTTTGCAGAGCACCAACCTACTCCGGCAAATTGTTAGTCCCGCGCCTTTTTCTCTACCATTTAATTTTTAGAGTATTTTTCTACTTAATTCATCATAGATACATTTGAAGAGAATTGTTCTAAAAATTAAGTGGTGTAGAAAAAGGGGCGTTTTTCAATAGGCGTTAACAATTTTCCGGATTAGGTTGGCAGCTCTGAGTTTGAGGTGCGATTTTCAAGAGTTAATCTGATTGTATTGTTATATTTAATTGAACCGTTTTCGAATACATGGAGAACAGCAATTTGAAATGAAAGTTTATTAATCATTATTAAAACTTCTGAAAGTTTTAAAAAGAATTCGTTGCTAAGATATTTTCAATAAAAATTTTAAAAATAAATAATTATTAACTAGATGCTATTTAAATTGTACCCTTCAATGTCAAAGATAATTTGATGTACAGTATGAAACACACACACACACACACATACACACACACAGACACACACACACTCTATGTTACTGTATTATTAATTGACGCAGGAAGATCCAAATGTATAATTCAAGGGAATATAAGTGTAATTTCCGAAAATGACGCGAAATTTTGAATTAGTTGTCATCTATATATTAAAATAAGCGCAAACTTTAATTTTTTTCCACAGCGTTGCCCAGTTCGGCTTCATATTTGAATTTTTGAGTACCCGGCAAAGCGGAAACGTATACAGTTTGTGTACTATTTCTGTCATATTGATAAAGTTATAACCAAATATGTATTAGAGTATTATTAGAAGATTAAAAAAAATTAAAATTCAGATCACACAAAAAAAAGGTAAACAAAACACCATTGTTTTAGACCGGAAATATATTTGATGAAAAAATAAAAAAATCTTTTGTATTTTTACCTTTTTGCATCTCCTATTTGTATGACTTTGGTTTTGTAGACATAATTAAAACTTAACCAGTTAATGATATAATGAATGGTGCGTATATGAATTTAAAAAAATTAGTATTATTAATTATATATCGCTAAAGATTGGGAGACAATGCTGTGTGTTTGGAACTTCTGGGATATATTTCAATTAAAAAATATATATCAGGGGAAAGCAATAAAAATTTAAGGCAACTTTTCTTTCAACTTAATAAAAATCATGTTTTGCTTATGTTGTAGGTGTGACATAATTAACAAATACATACGAAGAGGTTTATGAAAATACAATGTGTGACGAATTGATGTTGTGTGAGAATGAATGTGAGCAAACAATATAATTAAAAATAATAAGAATGTACAATATACGTTTTTTTTCAATAAATCAATATAAAGTATCGTTTTATCACTTACATGTGTGTGAAATATATCTTATAGGAGTATATTTTTAATCGTATTTAGTTTAACTAAAAAAAAAAAAAAAAAAAAAAAGGATGATTTGTTTTATAATATCTCAGAAATTATAGTTTGGAAATTAAAATATTTTTATAAAAGTAAGTCTAAAGTATGCCTAAAATAAAAAGAAAAGAAAAAAAAAAAAAAAATGGAAATACCTAAACTAAATGAATGTTTCATTACACCTTATCCACGGCTATCGTCAAGAAGCGGTTTGACAAGTGTGCCTATACATTCCTTTAATTGTAAATAAACAGTTTTTTTATTTTTATTTATTTATTTTTTATATATAATTGATAATTTTTAAGTCCACCTGTTTTTCTATTTTTAACAGCAAGCCCTGCCTATATGATTAAATAGACGCAATAATGTTTAAGTGGTTCAAATTTCACTAACAGCATTCGATGCAGTAAATTGCACTTGCATATACTTCTTAAATTAAGAGATTACAAGTGTAAATTAATGGATTAAAAACGAACACGGAAAAACACTTTTTCGTTTCTTTTTCTTTATTTTGTTGTTCAAGAAGATCGCCAATAGGCGGGGTTTATTTTCTTTATTAAACAAGAATTCTCGTTTGCTATCATCACTAATGTTTTAAAATCGACTTCTTTTTACGTTTAATATTGTTGTTGTATGTAGTTTTACTCATAGTTGTGATGTTTAGTATATTTTGCTTAATTTTATCTGTTACTTTTTAAAATTTTTCTTCGTTATTCCATGGAAAGCGACTGCCTCCTAAGCGATATCGAGAGAGAAAATTAACTATATCGTAAAAAAAATTAACAGAAATCAGTTGCAAATTTCCGCACCCATAGATTTAAACATTGGAATTAATTTTATGTTAAAATTTATATAGTTCATAATTTTAATTTTTTGAATATGAATTTATTAATATTTTTTCATAATTAAAAAAAATATTTTTGAATCAAAATTTACCCATATTATGTTCGTTTTTTTTTTTTTTTTTTTTTTTCACTATCTCGTAATATATATAAATATATATATAAATAAAAAACTGCAATATGAATTATACGTTAGATCTTCAAAATTAGAACGTTTATAACTCTATAAAAATATAAGTAAAATATGTAACCAATATATTTTTTCCTATTGCTACAACCAAAATAAGGCATTACAATTGAAAAGAGTCAATGAATTTTAGTTTTTATATGTGGACGACTCCCGATCAAAAATTTCACTTCATTTTCTAAAAGTACACCCAATTCCCCGGTGAATGATACCTATTCCATTTTTCTCAATCAATTAATAACAAAATAACATCAACTATTGCGCTTTCTTTTTCCTCCTCTCTCTCTCTCTCTCCAAATGTAGAAAGAAATATTAAAGTTAATTCTCTTCTATTTGTTTAAATGTGTGTTTTCAGCTGATGACTTTTGTATGAATCTCACACCAATATATATATATATTTCGTGCTACATTTCCTGGACTAATTAAGGTGAAAATAAAAACTAGAATATTTCTAGTGTGAAGTGTTCGGTTTAAATCAGAGAATTTGCAACTACGTGAATGATAATTCTCCTATGGTTAGCAACGATATAATCTATCCTCGCAATTTAGTGTTAATTATATGTTACTTACCAAAATTCTTTTAACGTATATTTAATCCACCAATAAATAACTAGCGGAACTGTCCTACTATACGAGAAATTCAGCTCATATGTTATTTTCTCTTTCTAATTTCTTTTATTATTTTCATACTTGTCAACATATTGATCAATGTTCCGTAGTATTGTTTGCTCCACCTTTCTTAACACTAGTATCTTTTTAGAGTATTTTTCTTCTTATTTAATGGTAATTGCATATGGAGAATATTACCATAGACTCCTAAACTAGATGCCTGTCGCGTAGATCGGAACCTTGGCAACAGTTGAAGCGGTAGATAGCGCCACCTGGTACAGATTGGGCGACTTTTTTATTCAACAGCCACCAAAAACTTTTAAAAGTGGAATATGAGATACATAAAAGGCGAATAAAATCGAAGAAATGTCAATTGCATATATCATATATCACATCTTAAAATTATTGGTGTAGTTGAATAAAAAAGTCGCGCAATCTGTAATAGGTGTCGTTGTCTACCGTTTCAACTGTTCACAAGATTCCGAGCCACGGGACAGACATCTACTTTAGGAGGCTATGATATTACTCTAAAAATTTACTGGTGCGAAAAAAAAGGTGGGAATAACAACATTATGGTATATTAATTAGTTTATTATTATTATTTTTATTATTTTGAACTATGCTTTAATTTTGCTATCAAAGAACGCCTATTTAGTTCAAGGAATATGATTAGCATTTTTACAAACTATATGTATGTTGAATTAATTTAAAGTGTTTCTGTTGTAAAACGGTTTTATTTTTCTTGCGGTTTATACGTAGAAATATAGCGAAAAATTCTAATTATGCTTTTCATTTTACTTTAATTTCGCAAAAAATTATTCTGCAGTAGGAAAAAGTTAAAAATATTTTTAATATTAATGAATTAAATTTTGTTCTTTGTATAAAGATCAGTATGTTTTCTAAAATTTTTTCCTTTTAACAGATTAAAAAAAGAAAAAGAAAAAAGATACTTGAGGCACACAAATAAATAGTATAAAAAGCACTTAAACTTATTTTGTCTTAAAATTTATCTTTTATTTCAACTTCGAATATTACATGATTATTAACCCTTTGAGCACTGAATTATTTGAAGATTTTTATGCCCATGGGACGGATTTAATTTTGAATTTTTGACGGTAAGGTCCGCCTGTGGGCGTTATTCTCCCATGTTACAATATTTCAGAACAAAATTTTCTGTATTCACATTTATATTACAAATGAATATACATTATAATTTTATTCTTTCTAATCAAAGTATTTGTATCCATAGTATATTTCATTGTAAAATTGTGAATATTGATTATATATTTAAGAAAAAATAGCATACAAATTACAAAAGAAACGCCCACTGGTGGAGTTAGAGATTTTCAGATGATGTGAATCTACGTCAGCAGTCACGAAAGTGTTAATATGTAAAAGTAATACATTTTATTTGGAATATACTTTTATTGATGATATAAATATGGTTGTAAGATATCATAAAAAACGGCAGGAAAGTGTTTGCGATCAACGCCCACTGGCGGGTGTGCCGCAAACATTAACGCCTACTTCTTAAATTCAGATGACGAGTCAGACTCGTCCACCATAACTTCGCCCAAGTTAGCAGATGACGAGTCTCACTCGTCAAATGTACTCAAAGGGTTAATCATGGGGATAATTTTTCTTTCTTTGTTCTTTTTTGTAGTGTTTTTTCAATAAACATATATATTTCGGTTCTACCTATTTTCGTGAATCTTCCACCAGTATATCGTAATCGTTTCGAATATGTTTCTGCGATCACTTAAGCTAAAAATTGTGTAGTGGTTTAAATGTCAGCTAAAAAAACAAAAACAAAATACATTATTATTATTTACTTAGTTAATAGTTTTATAGTTAATACTACAAAACGCCTAACCTTTAATAATTAACGATAGTAGATACTTAATTCATGTATAATTTACCGCGCTGATAATAACATAATTAATAAAACAAAATTCACTTCGTTACTATGATCTCGATTGATCCTTATTTTTGTAAAATTCTAAATAATTAGTTATTTAAAGATAAATTGATGTCGCTTTTAAGGCAATCTTTAATTTCTTTCGTAGGATTTGTTACAAATATGGTTTCAGGGAATTTGTCTGAAATTCAGAATTGAAGAACATTTTACGTGAAATAAAATGAAACCTTACTTTTAATTTTCTAATTAAATTTTAATCTTAATCCTTTGCTCTGGTTTTTAATAATGTAAAATATTTTTGAAAACCTAACATTTGATCTTGTGATATACATGTACTTAAAAGAGCATTTTGGAGTTTCTTGTTAATGTAGAAATGTTAAGAAAATATTTTAAAAGCATTCTCTCCAATTAAATTTATGGAAATTTACTGTAAGTGTTACCTATATTTTTTTATTGGAAAAAAAAAAAAAAAGAAAAAAAAGAGAAAAAAAAGAAAAAAAGAAAACGTGAAAGATCACATTAAACCTAAAAACATATATATATATATATATATATATATATATATATATACTATATAGATTTGACTTATTTATAAAAACTGTGTATAGAAATTCTTCGTTAATTTCAATCAATAAAACCAAAAGTATGAAACGAGACGAATAGATTTAATGTAGAACACGTTTTCAGTGGTAAAATTTTGTGCTGAATTTGAATGAAAAATGAGGAAGAAACATTTTATGGAATGGAATATTCAGTCAAATAAAAATGTTTTTTCCTCAAGTTTCAAAGCTTGTCAATTATATCTTGCCAACATTATTTTTGTATAACTGTGTAATTAGAACATTTTTATTTTTGTGATACGAGGAACTGCAATAAAAATGTGCATTTAAATCTGTCAGGGCATAGCCTCCTAAACTAGATGCCTGTCGCGTTGCTCGTAAACTTGGCAACAGTTGAAGCGGTAGACAGCGCCACCTGAGACAGATTGCGCGAGTTTTTTTATTCAACAGCCACCAATAATTTTTAAAAGTGAGATTTGATAAACGTAAAAGGTGAATAGAATCAAAGAAACGTCGATTATATGTAACATATAACATTTCTTTAAATAAAAAAGTCCTGAAATCTGTACCAGGTGGCACGGTCTACCACTTCAACTGTTGCCAAGTTAACGAGCAACGCGACAGGCATCTGGTTTAGGAGGCAATGGCCAGGGGCAGTGGAATACATTTTATCCTGTCTAATTTTAACACCCAACTGCTAAAATCACTTTCATAAAATATTATAAAATTTTACTTTCTTAACTCAGGACAGAAAATTCATTTTCTGTTTTCTTCTAATCTTGTTCTCAAATTCTGGTTGCAATTGATTTTAAATCAAACTAATTACGTTGTTCTGAAAAGGTTAAAAACATTTTTATTCATTTATTTTTTTTTTCCCAGTTTTAGTTTTATTCATACACTTCTGAATCTGTATAATAATTCCTAAAAGAAACTGAAAGAAAGAAAGAAAGATTCAACAACATACATTTAGTTAAATAATTAAAAATCTACTTCATACCGATTCTTTATTAAAATTTACAAGGCAATATTTTTCCAGTTATCTTATATAAAAAATCTTCAAGAGTGAGAAAAGTGATGCGGTGTTATGATTAATGTCGATTGACTGCGCAAGGTTACCGCTTTTTGACTACTAGACTATTTTAAAAGAATTCCTGTAACAGTTTTCCCTAATTAAACAAACTAAAAAAATCTACTAAAACATTCCGTTAAGAAAAAAGAGCTAAAGTTGGGAATAGTGGTTGCTACGGACACGCGTTTTTCTCTGATTATTTTTCTGAATATCCTCCACTAGAATATTAATACAGCAAACTTTAGCTTAAGTGATCATTGTAGTTGCCAACTAAGCACCTTTTGGTTACTGGAAAAATTATTTATTTATTTATTTATTTTTACTTTATCAGTGAAAACCATTACAATTCACTGGTTAAGTAAAATAAATATTTGTATTAAAATTTACCGGCAGCCAAACAGTGCTAAGTTGCCAATTATGGTGAACATGCTGGTATCAAAGATTACTATTAAAAATTCTGGTTAAAGAGACAAGAGAAGAAATACAAATGGTAGCAACCTTCGTTATTGGATCTCCAGCGTTGCCAATCATACGATATTATCGTCCACATTACCAAGTCTTTGATTTAGGCGGCAGAATACCAGTAATTTTTGATAATAAACTTCATCATATTCATTAATGTAAATATAATCATTTGCAGACCCCAACACTCTATAGATTGTTGCTAAATTTGTGGATTCTTTTATTCAATCATCAACAATAATTTTGAGGAATAATGTTTGATGTATAAAGTGGACGAATAAGATTGTAATCGATTAGCCAACTGTTAAAATTTAGTGGTGGCTATTGAATAAAAAAATCCCTAAATTTGGCAACAGTGACCAGAGAAGTGGAATTAAAAAGGACTGGCAAAGGGTTAAGATGAAATATTTTTATCAAAAAATACTGGTGTAAAATTTCGCGTAAAAATTATAAATGTTGGCAAGTATTATGGTATGGTTGGTAACACTGTTGGGATCGAACGTATGTTGCGCTCTAGCGCTCATCGACCTAACTGTTCGGAGATTGCACCTTTTGTTTCTAAACACGCGTGAACACGATATAGTGGCACTGAGAAAGTCTCCCGACAAGAAACACTCTTCGATCATTCAAAGGACCTTCGATCATTCAAATTATTTGTTTTAAATATTACACGTAGTGGTTGTAAATTGGGTAATAATACTGATTTATTTATTTATTTTTTTTTAAATAAGAAAAAAAAAGAAAAAAAAAAAAACTTTAATTTTGTTTATTTAGACTTGTTTAACATTGACAACAAATTTTATTAAGCATGATAATTTTTATTTATAACTACATTGTAATTATAATAAATCCTGTATTAAAATGTTAAAATATGTTATCCAAAAGTAACTTTAAATAATTTCTAATTATGTACTTGTGGATGAAAAGCACGTAATTAAGGAGAATTCACGATTAAACTAACAACTCACTTACTGTGTAATTAACTATTTGGAAGAAAAACTTTAAGGAAAGTAATTTGCTTTTAATTAACTTCATATAAAGAAAATTAAACTCTTGAACACGTGAAAATGGTTATGTAACTAGTGTAAGTGAGGTTGATTGTTAAAATTTTAGAGTTTTAAATATTAATTAACTTTGTGTGTATTCATAGATATTTTACATAACAAATAAATAATTAAAATAATAATAATAGTTAAATTGTTTTTATGCATTTTCAATAGTAATTCATCGAGCTTTTAAAGAAATTTCTGTATGATTAAAAAAAAAAAAAAAATAGGTACCTTTATAACGATTACTACATTCATAGTATATACAATATCTATCAATAGATATAATAAATGAAACTAGAAAAAAATGTAATTATTTATTGAGGAAAAACGCATTTATTTTCATTATGTTAGCAATGTATAACAGGGTTACCAGATTAGGGAAAATTTTGCCTGTGAGGAAGTTTTGGGGAAAGTACTAGAACGAGGAAAACGATTGGGGAAAAAAATGAATTATTGGGGACAAAGCCCGGAAGATTAAGGTTTTTTTTTTTTTCCATAAAAAAAGTGAGCGTACAATTTAAGTATTTTACGATAGATCATTCAGTTAGTTTTAGTTTCTCAGTTCTGAAAGGTATTTTTATAACAGGTGTAAGATCTTTTACGATTTCCTTCACTGCTTTTGACTACTTTTGAAATGCATTTGAGAAACCGTGTTCATTTTTTCCAGAGTAGCAGTTTTTATTTCTAATCTTTCACAGCCGTCGTAATTAGATAACAAATATCTGCTTCCAGAAATATCTAAGTTAAATACACTGTGCTTAATATAATTCTAAAACTTAATCATACCTTTTGGTTGCAGCATAACTTAATAAATTAAGCCTCATCATAAACGAAAGATTTTGTTTCAAAAGTTTGTAAACAGAGGGATGTCGGTTGGTAAACCCAGTGGCAGCAGCTAGTTTATGTGTACAACATGCGACAATTTTCCTGAATAGATGATGATATACAGCCAACTGGAAAATTACAGAAAATAAAGACTTGAATTAATCAATAAACAATTACATGTCATGTATCGAGTTTAGTGCTTTATATATCATTAGCAGGGTTTGCAGGCTCCGTTGGTCACTATACTTAAATGAATTCTAAAAATCCAATATCATTTAGTAATGCATATATATATATATATATATATAAACAATCTGAAATTATTCAAAATTTTAGTAAAGTTTTCCATCAAAACTTCTGATCCCATCTCCCACAGAATTGCGACGACCGTCTTCAGTCAGTCAGTCGGTGAGTTGATGTACTCTTTTATATTATTTGTTGTTAAAAGCTGTGATACAACTTTTCTGTTAACGAAAAATATTGCAACATAGCAGAGCCATCTGTCTTCCAATATACTCTCAAACTAAATTGGCACAGTTTTCTCTAATTTTTATCTAAAGTACAAAGTTTTGTATATATCACTGAGCCGTATAGCTATGCATCATAGAAGCGTAAAAATTGCTTTCTCTTAAATGGAATTAAATTGTACCTCAGAAGCGTCACCTGTTAGTAAATATGCACCTGAATTGAATACATAAACTCGCCATACCATCTCACTCGAAGTTTGGTACATTTATGCACAGCAAAAGAATAGATATAGCTTTCCCTTAAATGCGGATAATTGCAGTATAGACTTTTGGTTGATATATATATTAAAAGCTAATTAACAACAATTTAAGTCAAGGTCCAATCAAATATCATGTTTGGTTAAATTAAGTCAATGCGTTAATTGATTCTTGCGATACAGCATCTACAGAGTTTTGCCAACACGCACACACATACACACAGAAGGACATTTTACAAAAATGGTTGAATCGTATTCAGGTCATCTCGAAACGCCTTAATTCGTTGAAAAGTAAAAGTCGAAAACTTCAAAGAAAACTTTCCTAAACTTTTTTTTTATACCGTATTTTCCGGCGTACAACGCGCAGGTCACATAAATGAGTTACACACCAGAAAATTTAATTTGCTAATTAAGCTGCATTTGTAAGAAACAAAAGCTGGATAAAAAATAGGTTTCACTCTATATTTGAATTCCCGGTGTACAACAAACCTGCGCATTATACGCCGGAAAATAAGGTATATAGAAGAATGTAATTACAAAAAAATAGTGTACATATATCACCAGTTTCCGTAATGTATTTAGTAAATGAGTTCATTAACATCACATGCGCTAACCTTAAAACACCGTAAATTGTTAAAAAAAAAAGTAAAATTGCATTTGGGAATTTTTTTTAAATAGTGCACTTTTGGGGAAAAATAAACTGTGTTCTCGGGAAATTTTGAAATTCCTATTTGGCAACACTGATATATAATGAAAACGATTGCAAGGATGATTGCTTTCCCAGATTCTTATTTTATTTTCCACCTTTAATTACAAATTGTAATCTTGGTTATAGTTAATTGCTAAAATTTGCTAGAAAACTGTCAATAATATCACTATTAAAAAACTCTAGTAGCATAAATCGGTTGTTTGGTTGTGGGGATTAAGGCCGATTGCCTGCTCTAGGGTCCTAGACCTGAGAGGGAGTGCCAACCATGGGGTCTTTCTGAGGGGTAATAGTCCGTATTTACGCCAGTTTCTGAGAAAACCACGGAAAACTCCTAACGTCTTGTCTGACGAGCACGACATGGAATCGAACTCAACACCTCTAGTCTGCTAGGTTTGAGCGCAGAGCCGCTCGGCCGCTGGTGGGTAGAATAAATCGGAGACACAAACATCCCTGAGATTCTTTTGACAAACATAGGTCCGAGATGAATCTGCTACTCATCTTCCTTCTTTAGCCTTTGTTTTATTTTTGCTGATTCTTTACTATACATTTTTCACCCTTTCTGTCGTCGTAAGAATTTACTTCTCTTCGAAAATCATATTCTGTACTGTCTCATATGTTTATTTATTTATTTATTTATTTAAACATTGTTTTTGTGGTATTTTTCTATTTTGAACAATAAACCCCACCTTTTAGCGTTCCTCTAAAATGTATATTTTGGAAAATTGGCGCAGAAGTCATAGTTATTCGTTTAAAATATTTCTTCGCCTCTAAAATCGTTGGTTTATTAATAAGAAAATTTTCTTACATTTATTGTGGTATGAATTCTACGCCAATATTCCACTCTTATATCTCTTAAAACGATTTTACGAATTCATGATTAACATATTGAAATTTTATTCTTAGTAATTGAGTCCGTAAATATGACAGACATATATATACACCAGCAGCAAATAAAATGTTAAACATGAACACAATCGTTTTTATTAAATAAAGTACCTTTTTAGAAGTACACCTGGAGCTCGTTTTTCATAAAAAACGTAATTTTACTTCACATGCAAGCAAAGTGTTAATAAAAACTTTTCATAAAAATTACAAAAATATCCTGGCTTCCTCTAATCTTTCTACGATTATTGGAATGCCAACCTCAAACCTTCTTACTATTAATTAACATATTCACGCTTGGTGACACAAATGTTGTGGCATTATGAAATGTAAAGTTATTTTGAGTAACATTTCAACGAAACCTTTTGGTATTTCTCTATAACTTTACAATTTTTAATGAAAGAATTGTGTACGTTTTCAAGCTCCATTCAATCTTACTAAAACATACCATTTACCTCAACTTCTTAAGAAAAAAATAAATGCTATTAGTCTTTGTAACGATACGTCTTGAAATTTGTAACAATGTCTAATGTTCAAACTTGCTATTGCACTTAAAAACATTATGAAATATTTTAGTCACAAATCTTGAAGCAATACCTAATTTCCATAAAATAAAAGTTTTGAGCGAAAAAATATTGTGTTTAGAACGAACTTTACTTGAGAGAACTTAATAGTCCAATGAAAACATTCAGTACGAGGTTTAGCAAGTTTTCTTTCATTTCTGTTTCTTAGTACAAAATAGACTTTCGTACAACGCGGGAGCAGGATTGCCAGATGAATACTACATATTTATTTTTTAATACCACTAATTTTATATCAAAGCAACCGCTTTATACAAAAACAAAATCGGATGTAATTGAACCAATAGATGAATACTTTAAAAATTTAATGTTGTTGAAAAAGGAAATTGCACTATTTATTTGGAAACCCTGAGTGCACTAAAATCAACCCTATCTAAAATTTTACGTACGTTTAATTTTTTATTAAAATATGATCACTATTGTAACAGACGAAACTTTCTATAATGGTTTAATACTAAAATATTATGTAGAAAATAATTGTTTCAAAATATTGGATTCAATATAATAAAATGAGCTAAAAATTTAGAAAATCTGCGAGGCTTGTATACTTATTATTACAATCCAATGCATTAATCCTGCACAACTGGAAAATCTGCCATTCTTTTTGAAAGAATATACACCGTTGTTCCTAATGTCAACTAATGTCAACTTCAAACCCCTCTAATTATTATTATCATAAAATTAATTGTTATTGAGTCGCTTAATCCTTTGACCACTAATAACTATGCTCATTAAATATCGACAGCCACCAGAAATTATAACCAAATTTATAAAAAAATAAATTAATGATTATTTTTTGATAAGGTGTTAAGTAGAAATTTTGTAAAAGAAAATATTGTGGGGTGAATTTTAGCAGTTAGGAACATAAGATTTCCATAAGTTCGCGGACGGACTGTGGTATGTATACAGTAAAGTCTCGTACAACGCGGGTGCAAGTTTGCCTCATGAATATAACAATTTTATTTTTTAACATCACTAACTTTATATCAATGCAACTGCTTTATACAAAAACTATATCGAATTGTATGAACCAATAGATTGGTACTCTAAAAATTTAGTGGTGTTGAAAAATAAAACTGTTTATTTATTTGTCAACTCTGCCACCGCGTTGTACAGGACTTTACTGTACTTACTACCACAATCCTCAATTTAAAAGAAAATGGGAAGGCGTGGTAGCTTGCCGTTTTTTTCTCTACGAAAATACATGAAAGAACAAAATATCACGCTGTAAGGTGGTTTTCTTTTTTCTGAAATTCTCTTTCTTAGGTCGTGGTAAGTAATTTTTCCACGAACATGGACATTTAGAATAAAAACTATAAGCGTGGGAAAGTAACTTACCACGCTTTTCCCATCTAAGATAAGGAATTCTATGGCATACTTTAAGTATACTTCTTATGGCAAAATAAAGGGTTAAAATTCAATTTTATTTTATCTAAATGAAGTTTTTTAAACAAATCTCAATCACAAAAATATTTTAATATACCATTACTAGAAATAAATGACCGATTAAAGGGTTAAATGGCATAGATGCCAACATTTTAATTTATTCCGGAGTATGTTTAGCCCCACTTTTTTTATACCACTTATTTTTTAAGTATATATATATATATATATATATATATATAGATATAGATATATATATATTTTAATCGAAGTGATGTCCTCGGAATCGATTCCGAGAAAGATACGGTATAGTGGCAATATGCATTTCAGGAGAAGCAAAAGACGTCCCAGTTGAATCTGTAAACGAATGGCGTAAAGGTGAAGTACTAAAATTAATCAAGACGTATAGTCCTAACGATGTTTTTAATGCCGATGAAGCCGGAATATTTTTTCAGTTAGAACCAAGGAAGACTTTAGCGTTAAAAGGAGACAAGTGTATTGGAGGAAAGCTTTCCAAACAAAGGATTACAGCCCTATTTTGCTGCAACAAATCAGGAACAGAAAAACGAAAATTACTCATAATCGGCAAATCTGAAAAACCCCGTTGTTTCAAAAATTTTAAGTCGTTACCATGCATCTACAAAGCCAACAAAAAATCATGGATGACGCAAGGATTCTTTAATGAATGGCTGATAAATTTTGATAAAGATATGCAAAAACAAAAACGTAAAATTCTTCTACTCATAGACAACTGCACAGCACACAATGATCCTCCTATATTGAATCACATTCGTGTAGAGTATTTCCCGCCTAACTGTACTGCAATACTTCAGCCTCTTGACCAAGGCATTATCAGAGCCGTAAAATCACGATACAAAACTATGTTATTAAAACGCATTATCTGTGATCTGCAAAATAACGTAAACAGAAAGTGCAACATGAAAGAGGCAATTGATATGATCTGTGGATCGTGGGATGATATAAGCCAGAAAACAATAGCCCACTGTTGGAAACACGCGCAGATTGACCAGGATTTAAATAAAGAATCGACGGCTCAAGGATCTAGCGATGTACTACATGATGAGGAGCAGACAGTCGAATATGAGATCGAATCCGTTTGGAACTTAGTAAAAGAAAAATCTGGTGTGTCTCAAAGCATAAGCTTTAAAGATTTTTTAACTGCAGATGACAATGCTGCAACTTGTTATTCATTAACAGAGACAGATATTGTGCAGTCTATTGTTGATGATCGCATTTTAGAAAATGATGAAGAAAGTTCTGAAGATGAAGAAAATGAGGTTATTACTACTTCAAAAGTTACATCTGCTGAAGCCTTAGAAAGCTTAGAAAAAGTGCGCAATTTTATTTCTTTACAGAGCAGTGTACCAGATAACATTTTTTCTAATATTAATCATGTACATAATTTTGTATTGTTCGCAGCTTCAAACTCCCTTGTACAAAAAAAAATCACTGATTTTCTGCATTAAATTTTTTCTTGTACAATTTGAAGATCATTGAAATGGTGGTAAGTCAATTTTTCAGTTCTATAAAAAATATTATACATTGTATTAGTACTAACTTTACGTTATTAGAAGGTACTACTAATTTTTATTACTATTTTTAATAATTAATTATCTACTAATTTGTATTATACTACTATTTTTATAATTAACTATGATATGAGGATCTGAATTGAAATGTTTAATTTTCTATTGAATTCCGTTACAACGAAATTCCCGTTACAACGAATAAAATTTGCGGTCCCGTGAAGTTCGTTGTAACGGGATTTTACTGTATAAGTAATTCCATGGCAGAATGTAGTTCAGTAACGCAGAAGGATATGATTTCCTACTATCATTAGCATAATGAAATTTTTATCGTATATTTTCAGCATTTTTTTAAGGTTAAATAGGGTCGTAATTATTTTTAGAAATTAGAGGTGGATGTGAAAATATCTCTGAATTTGACAGCCATTACATTCAGATAGAATTATCCAGTAACCCAAGTAGCACATGAACGTTCTCTGAACGTCTAATAACGGTTACACTGGTTCAAACACCGTGTTTCGTGTCAAAAGAACGTTCTACTCGACGTTCAAAAGCAGTATTATTCAGAACGTTCTAAAAAGGTGTGTTTTGTACCATTCATAAAACGTACAATTTCAGTTTTATAAAAAACGTTAAGGGAAACACCGTCGTAAAATGTTCTGTTTTAGTACAATTATAACGAATATGACAAAGTGCTCTATTTTCCGTTATAATGTATAAAATTTTTGAGAACAAGACAGAACTTGATTTTGTTGATACAATTTATAATAATATTCATTGGGAAATAAAAATGAAGAGGTGGTTTTGTTTTTTAACATAATTTTAAATTATAATTATCTGATATTTGCAATTGAATTTCTCTTCGCGAAAACTCTAATTAAAATGAACGCATAATCATGTAATTTTGTTGACATACTCTATATAAAATTATTATTTGATTGTTATATTAGTTTGCTGTATTAGAAAATAATTTGGAATAAAATGGAAATATTTAATTCGATCAAGTATTTCGATATTACACTTTTGCTTAATTTATATGTTTTTAGAGTACAAAGAAATGGTTTTTGCAATTCGTCAGTGTATATGTGTATACACGCGATTTAAATGCCCTTTCGTATGTATTAGTTGGTTAGTTAATATATATATATATATATATATATATAAGCCTTTTATATGAATATGGAAATTTTAAACCTCGCAAGTGCGCAAAAATGGTTCCACGGATTTTCTTCAAACTCGCCACTTTACCTTTCATCTAGATGTACATTCGTATGTAATTTAAGGTTTACGGTGAAAAGGTTATTTGTAGAAAATCGTAAGTGAGAATATATATAATTCTATCAAAAAGGGCTCGAACGATTTTCTTCAAATTTGCTACATAAACCCTTTTTAGATGTCTTTCCACGTATATTACTTAATTACTACAAGAAAAGAAAATTGACAGGCATCCTGATTAAGTAGCTCGGAAATTGGTGTTTCAAAAAAAGGTTTTATCTTTTTTTTTTTTTTTTTAACTTGCTATGTAAAATCCTTTTTATGTGTTTTTCACGACGCATGCATTAGGTTTTTTTACAGGAAAATTGTTATATGTCTAATATGGTTAATCCAATTTATGTATTCTGATCGCACTATATGTAAAAGAGCATATAATAAGAGTAGTAGTGAATTATGGAAGTCATATTGTTACAAATAAAAAAAAAAAAATATTTTAAAAATTTTACACTATTCATGATTTTTTTTTTCAAATTTCACTTCATTATTTTGTTAAAAAAAATCGTCAAAAATATTTTAATATAATTATATACACATATTATACATTTGATGATGAAAAATTCTTTGATTTAGAAGTTATTCAAATATTGAACTACTTACATACTAAATGTTATAATATTACTTGAATCTACCAATTCATTATTTTTATAACAATCTATCTTTTACAAAATATTTTAAAAATTAATATAATTTGAAATAATAAAATAAATTTGAATTATATATATATATATATATATATACATATATGAAATATATTAAAGGATTAATTTTTGAATGTAAAATTCTATCTATTAGAAACGTTGGGTGAAACAGGAAACTCATAATTATTTACATTATCGCAAACCGCAAAAACATCTGCTGGTAGAGAAATGGTTGTAATTTAGGAGCGTATTTCGCTTCTTGGCGATTTTCTCACTTGTTATTTTCCCCTTTTGCTTTTAAATAGCAAATGGTCAATTTTAAAAGCTTAAAGTTTACTATTAAAGAACAGTTTTTACTAGAGATAGGGCAGTAAATATAAAACTGTAATCTCTAATAATGTTTAAATTATAAACTTTTATTTTTATTAATCTGACATTAGTTTTCACTTATTAATAACAAAAAATATATAAAAATATGCAACGTAATTCTCAGTGCAAAAAGGTATTTTCATTTAGTTATTTCTAATTAATTAAATAATGAAGGGGTTTTTTTTATATAAGTTTCATATATTACATATTTTAGATTTTTTTTTTCTTTATAAAGAAATAAAATTTTATAATTCTTTTTTCTACATCATTCTTAAGAAAAATAATATAGATTATTAGAATATAGATTAATATCTTTTGAAGAATTCCTTAAAATGTATAACTTCAGCAATGAATAAAACTTGATACAAGGTATTCCCACTTTCATTACTTTGTATACCTTCACTCGCAGTTATTAAGCAAATTTAATGCATTTCTGTAAAAATGTTTGTTTTGCACTTGGAAAAAAAATAAAAAAATAAATAGATTTTCAAAACAATCTGTAGAATTTTAATCTTCTTGCTATTAATTTGATTTGAAATCAAACATCAACTTAAAAATAACAACTTCATAACAGCTAATCGTACACTTTTTACGATTCCATGTGCTGCTATTCATTTTTTTAAACCGTAATGGATTAAAGAAGGATTTTTTTTTCTTTTAATAATAACTGGTTTTTTAACTGGTCATTTAAAACGCATAAGACTATGAAAATGCGCATCAACAAATTTTCAATCATATCGAATATTTTTAAGGCCCTTTACATCAATTACAGTTAATCAACCTCAGTTTAATTTATTTAATCAGAAATATGTATGTTTTTTTTTTTTTTATGATTATTGCAGCGTACTATTTTAGAATTTAACTAGTAAAAATATCTCTTTCAGACCATATTTATTCGAATTATTTTTTATACTTTTACATAAATTACTCGTACCACATGCAAGATAATTAATAAGGAATTTTCTAATAAAACTAAACACCTGATCGACACATATTAATTTCAATGAATTCTAAAACTATTTATGAAAATGTGAACGCAGGCAGATTGATACACCATTCTACAGACAAACAAATTTATTAATTCTTTTCAACTTTATTTGAAAATTTTAAAAACGTATAACTGATAACTCAACAGAAATGCACTTCGATCAAATTCCATTCATATTCAGGATATTACAGCGAAATTTTCAGGATGGTTTAGAAAATATTCGTCATAGAACGCAATATATCCTAATTCTTTCGTAAATCCTTGTATAAAATCTAGTCGTATTTTTATACTATTTTCAATAAAGAACATGACATAATCAGCTGAATAATAATATATCAGTATATCAGATTAAACTTATTCTAAAAATAATCAAGTAAAGGAAAGAGTAGACAGACAGATGAACCGAAATCTTAAATACTGTTCAGTTTTCTTGGAAGGTGTTAAAAAAGATAGAGCGTTAATTGTGTTGAATAATACTTGCGCTGTACGATCCCAGATATGTGTTTGTGTGTGTTTATTTAGCAATACACAAGCCATTATTATTTTTATTTTTTAACATTTCCCAGCAAAGTTGACAAGCTTATATGATACCAGTTTTTCTATCTCTTGATCTGCTTCTTCGCGCATTAATTTTATAAATATTTTTAACATGCTCCAAAACCTATATATATATGTATATATTTCAATTTTACTATTCCTTGCTCTTGACTGAAAATGGTATAAATAGCACTAGTGCTTTAGATGCGGTGATGCCTGAAAAGAACTCTGATATATTATGGTCTACCAGAGATATTTAAGTAAAACTTATTTTATTATATTTTTATACAGCGTAAAACATAAGAAAACATATATTACATACATACGTTCACTTATATTACATAATTAATGTAATTCATATGCCTAAATGCATGCTTTGTATAAAATGTGGCATGATTAGCATAATATTCACTTCGCGACAAAAAAAAAATAAAATAAAATAAAAATATTAAGGTGCATTGGGGGATATATGTGAGAATTTCTCAGTTCATATTTAGTTCTTTTACGCTTTTCAACATTCTAACAAAATCAAAAAGCGTTTGTGATTTTGGTTTGTTTGTCTATCTGTATTTTTGCTCATTTATTCAGTAAATAATTTTAGAATATTATATTTTTGATATGTTGTTCAGGTTTACTTTGGCTCTATCATTATTGAGAATAATAAAAATAGTACTGTTTTATGCACAGAAACTCAGAAAACAATTCCGACACATTTAGGGTCTATGGGAGGTCTTTCCTTAAAGCATATTTTAAAAATTGTATATTTTGCACAAAATAACAGAATTATCATACATTATTCTGCTGTAAAATGCAGTGTTTCCTGTAGAATATAATTAGCAAAATTAATAAGTTTATAGGGCTTTACAATCGTTTTCAGATACATTATGAGATATAAGTCGAAATTGCGCATGTAAATTTTCTGTGTTGTAAAGGTTTTTTCGCCCTTTCTTTTTTCGTTGGTATTGTATGCAGAACGTATGGAAACTTTAAACGATATACAAGCTTATAAAAAAAAATAATGATCCACTTCATGCTTTCCCTTTCGTAATAATAATAATAATAATAATAAAGGTATAAAGCAAGCTTTTATGAGATTTCTTTCTCCGTAATTAAAAACACTATACAGTTTAAGGCATCATCATTGAGGTAAATTTCACTTCAGATTGAACGATATAACGGATAAAGTGTACTTGGAAAGAATTTTCTAATTTATACGAACTGCAAAACTTTTCTCTTTTATTAATTAATAAATTAGTAAAACATGTGTGATTGCTGCAATAATTGAATATTTTTTTTTTTTTTTTTTTTTTCGAATTACATAATGCAATAGTTATGTTTCATACCGTTTAAACAGTTTTTTCTATTAACCCATTATTTGTTAAACTAATTTTCAAATTTTTTCTTAATTAGTGAGTTTTATAAGTTTTAGTAAAAACTATTTAAGAATTATAACAAATTTCAAGAAATTAAGCATACTACCGCAGATCGTCTTATTTTTGGGACAGTCGCAGAATGCATTATGTAAAACTATATTTCCATTATCATATTGTCTAAACTATTTAAAAAAAAAAAAGTTACGTCCCAAAAAAGGGACAATAAAAAATAATGAGTTAAAGTAATAAAAACAAAACACAACAACAAGAATAAATATAAATTTCTAAATATTCCATAGGAATTTAAAATTTTCAGTCTGGAACAAATAAAAAAGCTAACAATTTTATTATGTTTCTTTCTTTATGATTATATTTTTTCTATGCAATTTTTATTGATTTTCATTAATAGTTTTCTTTCATAAAAATAACAGTGCGTGTAATTCATTTAAGCAAACCAATTAAACAGGCCTTTAGTATTTTAACTACGATCAATTTAAAAAATTTATTAAAAATTAAAAAAAAAAAAAAAAAAAAAAAATACATAGACTAAAAATAAATTAATTCCTTTTTAATAATAAAATTAAAATAATAATAGTGTGTTTTGTTAAATCTCGCCAAACGCCAAATCGCTGCCGCCGAACTTCCTCTAGGTTGCCAGCTTATGTTGCGAGCCAAAGTGCAAAGTCAATGGCATATGGCAATTGGCAATGAGTGTTTAACATAACATTACCCGACACGTTGAAAAAAGACAGCTACAGAACACAGATAAGTCTCATTTTACATTATATATATACATCAAAATCTAACAATTCTATTAAGCATGTAAAAAATTCTCGAAAACTGTTTAAATTTAAAGCCAAATTAACCTAATATTTTTTTTCAAATTTTTAAAATGTTCCATTTTGGTTTTTTCTTTTTTCCGTTAATTTAATATTATTATAGTTTAACGATAAATATATTTGAGTATTAATTTGTAGTAGAGTGATAAGTTTACTTCTTAAAAATATTTTTGTGTTTGAGAAATGAAATTTAATTTTTAGCATTTGGGCATAAAAATATTTTTAAACATTAACTTATTAATGAATCCACAAAAAAAATAAAATCTGGTGTGAAACAACCACACGACTTCCATTACCCGCTATTACATGTATTATATGCATTTTTGAGAGAGAATGTGATCAGAAAACATAAAAGTGACCAAAAAAGAAAATCATTAAAGCCGTTTTTGAGATACCAACTTTCACAAAAAATCAATTATTGAGCGGAAAACAATAATTACATACAAAAGCATATTTAAAAGTGAGTTAAAATGGCGAGTTTGAAAAACATCCGTACAACCGTTTTTAAAGGAACGCCTTTGCGATGCCTGGAATTGAGCTATTTATACAGGACGCCTATCAATTTTCATGAACTAACCAACTATATCATTCGAAAGGATATCTGATAGAGTGTTTATATAGCAAGTTTGAAGAAAATCGTTAGAACCGTTTTTGAGATACGGACTTACGGTCCCACTTCCGGTTTCCGATGTCCCATTTCCGGTTAAACTCAATCATTGACAGGAAAACAATAATTACATACAAAAGCATATTTAAAATTGAGTTAAAATGGCGAGTTTGAAAAAAATCCGTACAACCGTTTTTAAAGGAACGCCCTTGGGAGGCCTGAAATTGAGCTATTTATACAGGACGCCTATCAATTTTCTTGAACTAACCAACTATATCATTCGACAGGACATCTAATAGAGTGTTTATATAGCAAGTTTGAAGAAAATCGTTAGAGCCGTTTTTGAGATACGGACTTACGGTCCCACTTTCGGTTTCCGATGCCCCATTTCCGGTTAAACTCAATTATTGACAGGAAAACAACAATTACATACAAAAGCATATTTAAAATTGAGTTAAAATGGCGAGTTTGAAAAAAATCCGTACAACCGTTTTTAAAGGAACGCCCTTGGGAGGCCTGAAATTGAGCTATTTATACAGGACGCCTATCAATTTTCTTGAACTAACCAACTATATCATTCGAAAGGACATCTAATAGAGTGTTTATATAGCAAGTTTGAAGAAAATCGTTAGAGCCGTTTTTGAGATATGGACTTACGGTCCAACTTCCGGTTTCCGATGTCCCACTTCCGGTTTTTCAATTTTCACCAAAATTTGGAAATTTCATCTGTAGGCCAGACGTATTTCAATTCTAAAGTTTCGTAGCTCTATCTTTATTAGTTTATGAGCTATAATAGCCAGAAGATTCTCCACATACATACATACACACACACACACACACACACACACACATACATACACACTGACCAATTGCCAAAAACCACTTTTTTGGACTCAGGGGACCTTAAAACGTGTAAATCAGGTGAAATCTCGATATCGAATTTTTGGACCGAATACAATACTTCCATTACCTACGGTAGTAGGGTAATGGAAGTAATAAATAAAAATAAATAAAATCAGATATGTTTAGATGTTATTACATTATAGTAAAATCAAGGGATAATATTAAAAATTAGTTGGCAGGTAGTTCTTAAAAAAAAGAGTACGTTTCTGGAATTTTATATTTTATATTGTTTTATTTCAGCGCATATAGATGGAAAATTTATAATTTCGTAAGTCAATAACTTAAATAAAATTTTCATACATATGCATTAAAATATAATATTGTTAAGTACATTAAAATTTCTCGAAATCTATTTAAATTTACAGTAGCAAAAATTTTTTTAATTTTAGTCTTTTGAAAATATTTTAGATGTACCTCTTGACAAATGTTTGTTTTAGTTTTCCATCTGTTGCGCATTATAATAATTTTGAAATAGAATCTATACACGTTTAGGTAAATTTATTCATAAGTTAATGTTTTAAAAATATTTTTATATTTAAATGCTGAAACTTGGGAATAAATTTCAGCATTCAAAAAAAATATTTCTTAAATTTTATCTATGAATGATTAATTAATAGTCAGAAATGTCTAAATTCTGTAACTAAACGTTAATAATGCACAATCGATGGAAAAATAAAATAAAACTTTGTTAAGAGGAATCTTAAAATGTTAACAGTGTCTTTAAATGTTAACAGTGTGTTTTAACAATGTCTTTGTTAAAATCTACATTTAAAGTATTAAAAAAACTTTGAAATTAAAAAAATTATTGTCATTGTCAATTTAAATACATTTCGAGAAATTGCTTTGTATGTAATAATATTATACTTCAATACATTTATGTAAATTTGCATAATACTATAACAGTTTACAAAAACAAACAAACACACACACATTCACGCACACAAAAAAAAAAAAAAAAAAAAAAAAAAAGAAGAAAGAAAGAAAGAAAGAAAGAAAGTAAAGAAAGAGAGAATAAAAATAAATAAAGTACACACGTCACACAATTTTGAGGGAACAAACGACCCTTAGAACTTCAAAAAACATCGATTTAATTATAGTCTTTTTTAAAGTAAATCATTGTTAACTAAGCTTTATTGGGCATGTCTAATTGTTACCTATAAGATTATTATGTATTTTGGAATATAATTTAAATTCTGTGGTGAATTATTTAATAATTTATGTGTTAATAATAAATGTGTTTTTTTTTTCACCTTGCACGCAGGATACCTCTAAAACTATTTAATATTTTTTCTTGAAATTTTCACAGATTATGTAACATATCAGATCCTTCAAACTGAACCTAAATTTGTTCCAGTTTAGGTTAAAAAAAAAAAAAAGTTTAAAGATAATTTATTTTTTAATAAAATCTAAGTATCACCTGTATAAAAAAATATGGAGGGGGGGGGATACAAATTCAGTTTAAAGGATCTGATATTTTACATAATCTGTGAAAATTTCAAGAAAAAATATTAAATAGTTTCAGAGATATCTTGCGCGTAAGGTGAAAAAAAAACACATTTATTATTAACACATAAATTATTAAATAATTCACCATAGAATTTAAATTATATTCCAAAATACATAATAAACTTATAGATAACAATCAGACATGTTCAATGAAGCTTAGTTAACAATGATTTACTTTTAAAAAGACTATAATTAAATCGATGTTCTAAGGGTCGTATGTCCCCTTAAAACGTACAAAGAACGTTCGAAGAACGATTCAAAGAACGTTTTAAAACGTTCAAAGAACGATTTTAAAACGTTCAAACAACGTTCAGGACGTTGCAAAAACGTATATGAAGAACGTTCTGAGAACGTGTCTGTAGAAACAATGGTGATGTTTACACGTGTGCAGAACGTGTTTTGTACCGTACTATTCGACGTCTTCAAGATGGACAAATAGACGTCTATAAAACGTTCAAGCTGAACGTTCATAGAACGTGTTAGTAGAACTATTTTTAAACGTTCAGAGAACGTTTCCGTGCTGCTTGGGAACGTTTCAGGGAAGGACAAAAGACGGGGCATTCTATTTAATATATAACATTATGTTCTATATTAGAGGATTCTGAATTTTACAGCCATTTGTTACAAATACAGTTACTGGTCAGGTGCAGCACATTTCCGGAGGAATGGAGCTGGTCGTAAAATTTATTGGTCAACTCTCTGAATTTTAGTGAAGTTACACGAGTGTACTAACATGTGCAAAATTATATTTTATGCTTTGGGATAGCTACTGACTAAAAAAACTACATCTTTTGTACAATGAAAGGTAGGCCTGTCTTATACATAGTTCAAATTAGTTAGATTTCATATTATTATTTTTTTTCTGACAGAACATCTGCAAATCAAGCGTTCTATATGCAGGTGTCACATCGCCCTACTTTTTTATTACCACTATAAAATTGTGATTCTTTTTTTTTAACTGAAGTAAATCGATGAATTTCTGCGATTAAATAATAAAAAATAATAATAGAAAAATTAGTGGCGAGAAAAAAGGAGGACTCTATGACCTTTGTATACGACGTATTGTCGCGTTCTTGACAGTTTGGAAGCAAAAATGCTCTGTACAAAATTAATCTTTAATTTATGCAGGTAGTATACTATATAGTATCTTATAGTTAAAAAATCTGTAATTTACAAAAGCTACAGTTGTTATACACAAAAGTCTACACCACTCTAGTTCATATTTTATGCTAAATAGATTTTATTTAACTACAGATTTATTTATTTTTTTTCGAACGTTTGCATGTTATGCATTTGATGCATGTTCCGAAATTTTGCAATTTTGGCAGTCTTGAAAGGAAAATGCATTGTAACCTTAATTAATTACTGCACAATTTATGTAGATATCATACTAAATCTTACATTTTAAAAAAACTTCTATATTTAATTACATATATCATTAATATCAGACATTGAAAATTAAATTACGAGACTCTTAAGTGACAAAATTATCTAAATTTCAAAAGCAAACTAATGTGTAAAGTCTTACTATTGTTTCAGCATAGCCAACTAAACTGGATGCCTGTCGGGTGGCTCGGAAACTTGGTAACAGTTGAAGCGGTAGACAGCACCACATGGTACAGATTGCGTGACTATTTTCTTCAAAAACCACCAAAAATTTTTTTAAAGTGGGATATGATATGCATAAAAGGCGAATAGAATCGAACAAACATCGAATATATATATATCATATATCACTTCTTAAAATTATTGGTGACAGTTGAATAAAAAAAGTCACGATAACTTTACCAAGTGGAGCTGTCTAACGCTTCAACTGTTACCAAGTTTCCAAACCACGCGACAGGCATCTAGTTTAGGAGGCTATGGTTTCAGTTATATTTTTCACGTACTTCAAAATTAAATCAAATTTCAATTTGAATAAAGAAGTGAATTGAAAAAAAAATATTTATAGTTTTAACAGTATTTTAATAAATTTCATTGTTAATTCGAATGAGGAGAGAGTTAAAAAAATTTCTGTTATGAGATTCTTTAATTAAAAAAAAAAAAAAAAAAAAAAAAAAAAAAAAAAGAATCATTAAATTTAAATGATACAAATTATATGTTTTGCTAAACAAATCTTTGAAAATTTCACTAAACAAACTTTGCATTTTTCAACTGGCCGTAAATTTTTTTATTTTAAAGAAATTCTAATTTCTAGTAGCGATTTACATTGCAAGTAATTATTTGAAATTGCTAATTAACGAGGAAGTTAAGTAATTATTAAACTGAAATAAATCGGAATATAAATAAAATTCTAAACGAAACGTTTTACTAACAAAATAGAATTTTATTGGTAAAATGATACATTTAAGATCATTCTACTAATTCGTCGGTTGTATTACAAACAGTTAAGTGAGGTACTTAATGAAAAATTTACGAATTAATAAGCCTTCTATTCCCTTGTTTTGATAACAACAACTTCAGAAAACATAATTAATTGCGTTAACTAAATTAGATATTTAAAAAGTTGCAAATATGTTTCAAGCAGAATTAGTAAAAATAAATATTTTGTTAAAAAACTCCAACGGAATCTTTCGATAAATATATTTAATTAATTTAACCAATAATTCAGTTTTAGTGATTAGAAACAATAAAGACATAGGTACTGCCTCAAACACTTCTTGTTTCTCTTAAATTGATTTCTGAAGGAGAGTAAATATGCATTGCTTTAGAGAAATCCAATTATCAAAACAAGAGAATATTTAAGAAAGTTTACCTTACAGCGAAAGTTGTATTGATAAAGCTTTTTTTGAAATCTCATTAACTTTGATCAGTTTTTTTTTTTTTTTTTCAGTGATGACTTTAACTGAATTTTTAATGAAATAAATGAAGTCAATTCAGGTTTCAATATTATATAAGAAGAAAGATATCTAGTTTAAAATAATAGTTGTCATTGATTGTAAAAATCCAATTAAGAAAAGTAATTGGTTGTTTTAATCATTATGATGATATAAATTAATTAACAGTTAATTTCACTAATATTTTAAGAAAAACCTAAGTGCTTTTTAAACATATGATAACATTATCTATAAGTATGAAAAAGAATAAGCATTATCTGTTATACTTTGTTTTCTCATTTAAAATAATCAATGTTTTTATTATCACACGCATTTAATATTTACAACACAGCAACATTATACTCATAGTAGGTCTTACACATGAAAATATTAATTGCATAGTCGCCGAAATTTAATTCATTCCGGAGCTCTTTTAGCCCCGCCCGTATTTCGCACCATTTTGTTTGCAGAAGGAATGACATTAGGTGAGCCGTAGCAAACGATAGCTTCCTGTCCTAGGCTACAATCTTTTTATGAAATTCGACTACTTTTTCTAGTCTGTTTTTATCTTATATTCTTTCCAGCGTCAACCATTTTTTTTTAAACACATGCATATCTGCCAACTATCCCATTATGTATCGTAACATTTTTAGCACACACCATTTTTCTCATGCCCGTCTTTTTTTAGAGTAATTTTATACTTGTTACGATTATTAATGAAATGATTGGGAAGTATGCACGTGTGATTGCGAGTTTTTTCATCTCATACTGTTTTCTGAGGATTTTTGGAGTCCCCCCCCCCCCGTTTTCTACATTCTAAAGCGCGGTCTACGATAAAATATGTATTTTTTCTTATTTTATCTTAGATATATTCGGCGAAAATTATTCTATAAATAAAGTGGTGCGGAAATAAAAGCGGGGCTAAAAACACTCCTCAAAAAATTAAATTATATGCAAGTCTGTAATGATATGTAAGCTTCATTAGATTTACAGTTTTCTGCCCACGACAGTTGTTTTTGTTTTACATGCATTCCCGACAAATATTTCTTGGAACGGAGGCACATGAATGGCGCGCATATGCCAAATTCCGCCTCTTAAAATTTTGTGCGGTATTTTTTCACATATTCATGTATACCAACAATTTAATTTATTCCGGGACATTGTTAGAACATGCCCATTTCTTCACACCTATTTTCAACATACTTAATCGTATTCACAAATTGGAAAAAAATTCACTACAAATAAAATCGAAAGGGAAAACGACCAGCAGAGTACTGGTATAAATTAAAGTGTTGGCAAGTCTAAAATTGAACAAAATTTATAATATTAAATATTACTATTATTATTATTGCAGGAATTTTTTCCTGTTATTGGATGTATCAAATATAGAAACGTTTCATCAAAAATCGATTTGTAGAACGTGCTCTTGAAACTTTAAACAGGGATGGAACACGTGTGCAGAACTCATACCACTATCAATGTAACACAATCTTCTACCTCATAAACCAGCGATATTTTAGGTAGACTAATTTCTTAAACAAATTCCGGTATGAATTCTGTGCCCGTGTTCCATCCCTGTTTTAAATAAAGTCACTTCATCGCAATTATTATTATTATTATTATTTTTTTCTAAAACCATCTTTTTCATAAAATGGAGAATAATGAATAAGAGAATCAGCGTATTAAATACGATACAGTATTAGACTTGTGAAATATTTCGATTATTAAACTTTTACTAGCCTAGATAAAAATAATGATATCTTTTTTATTTCTAGAAGATTCTAAAGCTATCTACTCTTTGATAACACACACTTACCGTAAATAATAATAATTATCATTGTAATAATGAATGTACCTTATGACAAAAGAAAAAAAAAATTCTTTTTCTTTTCCTGGTAGAAAATATTTTTAGCAACTTAAATAGAACCCTTATTCTGGATGAAGAAATACTTTTACAAGCACATTAATTCTTCTGAATACGTAGGAATATTTTTGGAAAATATTAATTTTTAGGTAAGAGTCAGTATATTGCTATTTATTATCGTATTAGGAGAAAGTTTAATTTATAGATATAAGCACAAACGTTCTCTACTTAGTGGATAAACTATAGAAAATCAAATTTGTTTTAAATGAGATAATGATGAATCTTTTAAAGTGTTTGAATTAAATGTATGAATGTTTATTTTATATTTGAATGTTTGAATATATATATAATGTCATATAAAGTGTAATGGAGGCTATAAAACAAATTTAAAAATTGACATTTGTAAGTTATATAACTAAAATTCTCATACCATTCAGTTTTACATTTTTTTTTTAATAATAATTAACTAAATTTCATGCAATAATATAAATATTCTATTTCTTAAAATAATATATGCATACAGTGTTAAAAGAAAAAAAAAAAAAAAAAAAAAAAAAAAAACTTTCTATTTCTTAAATATGGATCTTAGTTATTTATTATAAAGTGCAAAATTCGGTAAAAATAGTATAATAATTTATAAAAGGAATCAAAATTTCAGGTGATTAAGTTTAGAGAATTCAGTTTAGTTTCTTTTTTTAATAGGACCTTATATACTAAAAAGTCCAGTACGTGTAATCACCCCATACATTAAGAAAATATTGTCAATACTGTAGGAGGCGCCTAGCTCGCCCTTTTTTCAATACAAATAATGGCAATTAGTTTCTTTCAACTATTAGACTAAAATTAAAAGGGCCGTGAACAGCAATGTATTGCTCCTATGAAAAAAAAAAAAAAAAAAAAAAAAAAATGGTGATATTTCTAAAAGTATTGCTACGGTATATATTTTTTCTATTATTCTTTCAAGCCCCCGCCCCCCCTTTTTTTTTTCCTTTTACAGTTAGACACAGAGTACGTGGCGTTCCTATATTTTTACTTGCATTATTATGACAATGTCACACAAATTAAGAACAATGCGTTTTTAAAGATAGCATAAAAAATCCTTTAAAAAGAATTTTACATATATACACAGCTGCCAATATTTTAATTTATTCCGGAGTATTTTTAGCCCCGCCTTTATTTCTCACCACTTTAATTTTTGAAAAATTTTCTCCAATATATAACTATGATACAATAAGAAAAAATTACTCTAAAAAGTGGTTTGGATTAGGGGCGGAGCTAAAAGTACTCCGGAATAAATTAAAATATTGGCAGCTATATATATATATATATATATATATATATATATATATATTCTTTTTAAATAAAGTGATTGAGAAAGAATAATATGCGCATAAAAGTGCAGGAATGCTGCGACCCCCTGAAATCAGACTTCACAAATATTTTAGCGCTTTAATTGCTAGTAAAGTAAAATTACGTTTTCGTGAAACATGAGCCTTGTCTGAGGCGTTCTTCTGAAAAAATACGTTACATAAAGCTATTATTCTACAATTAAAAGGGCCGTAAACAGCGTATTGCTGCTACTTATAAAAGAATAAAATTGGTAAAGTATTTCTACGGCATATGTTTTTTCAATCATTCTTTCACTTTTTTTTTTTTTTTTACAGTTAGGTACAGAGCCTTGGAGTTCCTGTATTTTTACTAGCGTTATATGACATTGTCACCACAAATTAAGAGCAGTGCCTTTTAAAGAAAACATAAGGACCTGTAATCAAAGTTCCCAACTTTTATAATTGATTCACGAGCATTTTTAGCCCCGTATTCTTTTCGCACCAGAAATTTTGTAGATTATTTCTCTTTAATATTTGACAACCATTAACACGTCAGTAGTCGCTAGTTGGTCGATTTGCCGCCCATCCTTAACTGTTGCCAAATTTTTTTATTCACTAGCCACCAAAATTTTTAGAAGTGGCATATGAAATACATAAAATTGTAATAAAATCGAAGAAACGTCGATCACATCACTTCTTAAAATTATTGGTGGCAGTTAAATAAAAAGTACGTAATCTGTAATAGGTGGCGCTGTCTATAGCGACTACTAACGGGTTAAATAAGAAGAAAATCCTTTATCAAAATTTCCGGTAGGAAAAACAGGCGGGGTAAAATGCTCGTGAATAAATTATAAAAGTTGGGCATGCCGCCTTAAATATTTATATATATAGTAGTGGAGAAAGATAATATGCGCATAAAAATGTGGGAGTGCTGCGACTCCCTGCAACCAGACTTGACAAATATTTTAGCACTTTGCTTGCAGATAACGCAAAATTACATTTTTCGTGAAACCCGACTCTCGCCTTTAGGCGTTCCTCTAAAAAAAAAATACTTTACTGAAATAAATAAATAAACGATTTTACGTGCTCGTGTTTAACACTTTATGCGCTGCTGGTGTGTTTGTATATGCCAGTGACATTTACAGAACTGCAATTACATGGAATAAAATTTGAATAATTTAATCATGAATACGTGAAATCAGTTTAATAGATTATATCACGTTTTAGAAGAACGTGAAAAGGCGGAGTTTACTGTTCAAAATAAGATAAATATGGTACAAAAAGGCAGTGGGAAATTGAGACTAGTTTTCTTTCCGTAATTCAATGAATTTTTTTTTATTATTATTTGTGCTATGGGAAAAAAAATAGTTTTTGTTTTTGGGCGGGAATGTGATTCGTTTGAATATAAGGATTAGCAACGTGGGCTGAATACACTAGTATTACACAGGAATGGCATTCTTCGCAGTTCTTATAGGGCACTTTTGAGGTTGAGAAGTTTCCACCTTTTTTATTACCACTATTTTTATAGAAAAATCACTATCATGTTTTATCAAATCACGTTTCTATGAAAATACCATAAAAATTTCTCTATAAAAATAATGGCGCATCAATTAAAAAGTCAATTTTTTTTCATCTTTGAAAATGCTCTTAAAAAAGGCGAAGAATGCGACCCCTGATTACATAATCATAGAAGTCAACCGATCCTGTATCTGAAAAGCGGTTTTTTAAAGGATATTTTTATATTTTTAAATTATTATTCAAAATACGATAAATATGGGTCAAAAAGGCAGTGGGAAATTCAGACTAGTTCTTTCCGTAATTCAATAGATTTTTTTTTTTTTTTTGTTTAATTTGTGCTTTGGAAAAAAAAAAAATAGTTTTAGTTTTTGGGCGGGAATGTGATTCGTTTGAATATAAGGATTAGCAACGTGGGCTGAATACACTAGTATTACACAGGAATGGCATTCTCCGCAGTTCTTATAGGGCACTTTTGAGGTTGAGAAGTTTCCACCTTTTTTATTACCACAATTTTTATAGAAAAATCCCTGTCATGTTTAATCAAACCACGTTTCTATGAAAATACCATAAAAATTTCTCTATAAAAATAATGGCGCATCAATTAAAAAGTCAAAATTTTTTCATCTTTGAAAATGCTCTTCAAAAAAGGCGAAGAATGCGACCCCTGATTACATAATCATAGAAGTCAACCGATCCTGTGTCTGAAAAGCGGTTTTTTAAAGGATATTTTTATATTTTTAAATTACTATTCAAAAAAGGATAAATATGGGTCAAAAAGGCAGTGGGAAATTGAGACTAGTTCTTTGCGAAATTCAATAGATTTTTTTTTTTTTTTTTTTCTTAATTTGTGCTTTGGAAAAAAAAAATAGTTTTAGTTTTTGGGCGGGAATGTGATTCGTTTGAATATAAAGATTAGCAACGTGGGCTGAATACACAAGTATTACACAGGAATGGCATTCTCCGCAGTTTATATAGGGCACTTTTGAGGTTGAGAAGTTTGCACCTTTTTTATTACGACTATTTTTATAAAAAAATCACTATCTTGTTTAATCAAACCACGTTTCTATGAAAATACCATAAAACATTTTCTATAAAAATAATTGTGCATCAACTAAAAAGTCAATTTTTTTTTTCATCTTTGAAAATGCCCTTAAAAAAAGGCGAAGAATGCGACCCCTGATTACATAATCGTAGAAGTCAACCGATCCTGTATTTGAAAAGCGGTTTTTTAAAACATATTTTTATATTTTTAAAATTAAAATAATTGAAGCATTAAACTATTAAAAACATAATTGGAAGGCATTACTTTGCTTCAAACAGCCGTAGCTTTCGCGTGGGAATCCCCAGCGTCCTTCGCAGCAAAAGCGGCGAAACTGTCAATGAATCTTGTTTTGGACTGAGCTCTCTTCTTGAGGTGATTGACTAGCGTCTCGCCGCAGCGCCGGCTCCCTACGGAAAAGTTGAATAAATTGCCTTGGCAGGTTTGGCATGCTGTATTTGGCGATGCAATTCTGAAGGGGTGAGATGTGTATGGTAGTTCATATTGAACTGAATTATTTTCGGAAGCTGTTTAACAATTATTGATAATGAATAATCTAATTTCTTATTCATCATGTGATCAGATTACTCATATTTCATCTCTTAAAGATTTAACCAGAAATGGACTACGTCACTGGAGCCTAAAGCAGTTGCCCCTTACGGCCCTGCCTTAGTCAGACCCTTTATCAGAATAAGAACATATGGTTTAAAATCTTGATTAATGTAATACAACATAAATGTGAAAAAAATTACATATATGTATATTTGTCAGAAATAAAACCAATATCAGATTGTAAAAGTTTTGAAATAATTTATTAATATCTTAATACAATGTTTTTTTTTTTTTTTTTTTTTTTTTTTTTCTTCACATTTCTGTTCAGTTTTTTTTTTTTTTTAAACCTATGTGACTTGTTTGATCCACCTTCTTTTTTTATTTGTGAAACTTTTAATACCTCTACCCCTGATTTTCCTACAATAATGTTTATGGGGGAGGGGGAGGGAATAATAAATAAAATACTACAGTATTTTTTATATCTTTAACTTATCTCAAATAAATTGAAAACTGCTTTTAAATTTAGAATTGACTACATTTATATCTTCTAAATTATATGTATAATAAAGCTACAAAATAAAATCTGCTATATCAAAGTGCATGCCAGAAATAGAAATTTTGTGGTCCAATAATATAAAATGGTAGATAAAGATTAATATATATATATACACACAACAGTGGCGGCTCGTGCACCGAAAATTGGTAAAGAGGCACACTGTATTTTACACTGTATTCATTTATAGAATATAAATTCACATTTAAATAAGTATTTTTAGTTAAGACCATGCTTAGTAAAAATTATGATTAAAAATATTTAAATATTATTTTTGAGCTCTTCACCTATTTTCGGTTCATGAGCCGCCATTGACACACAAGAGAGCACTTTTTATACTTATTTTTACTGCATATATCAATTCTCTTAATGAAAAACAGCGTAAACACTTTGAGTTTACATAAATGCAAATTGTCTAATTATCTATACATTTCCTTTTTATTTAATAATAATTCCTGTGAAGATTAAAAAAAAAAAAAAAACAGGTAAATGTGCAGCATGGATGCATCAGCACATTGCAGCAACTTTTCTACGGACTCTTTAAAATTCTGTTTCTGAATGTGGGATTATGCCTGAGTGAGATGTTCTCTGAGCAGTCTTTTTAAGGTGCCCTAGCACATCTAATGCGAGTTTCTGAGAAGACCATGGACAAACCTAGCGCCTACCATCTATCAGCTTGGACGACAGAATCTCTTTGCCAGTGCAATAAATTTAGAATAAGAAACTTGTTTGAAATACAGATTTCAAATGCTAAAAGGACTTTTTTAAATTGATATTTTGGTAGTATTTTCTTTTCTTTCCATATAAATAAAAATTTAAAAAAGATTTTGGCAACAAATTTTCGTCTGTAGTCAAAGTCTGACTATAGCACGGAAACATGGGGTCCCTGCTCTGAGCACCAAAATAAAGTACTAAACTTCCTTAAAAATACATTCATAAATGTTTGTTGAGACTAATTTAAAAAATAAATAAATAAATAAAATATTTAATAAATTTAAACAAGTTTAAATAGTAATTAAAATTTAAATAAAATAATTTTTGTTTACTATTTAAACATAAAAACAAATATTTTACACGCTTAAAAATTCTATTTTAAGTTTTTATTGTAATCCAAGTTTTTTTTAAGTAAGTAAAATAAAACAAACTGTATAATACATTAAAAAAAAAAAAAAAAAAAAAAAAAAAAAAAAGGACAATAACTTTAAATCTGTATTGAAGATATTTCAAGGAAAATGCAGTTTCGTTTCTAAGGAATTTTTTTACCCCCCCCCTTTTTTTAATTATCTATTAATTTTCCTAACCAAAAAAAAAAAAAAAAAAAAAAAAAATTGCTGTTTTTTAATAAAACTTTTTTACCTGGTCTATTTCTTAAATTCTCTATGTAGTGTATTATTTCATAAATTGCAGTTATTTTAATAAAATATGGAACAAATATTTATGGGGGGGGGGGTTGTCATTTGAAACATCTATGCGTTAAAGGAATTTTAAAAAGAAATATATTTAACAAATTTAAACAAGTTGAAATAATAATTAAAATTTAAATGAAATATTTTTTGTTTACTATTTAAACATAAAAATAAATGTTTTGCAGTTTTAAAAATTCTATTATAATTCTTTATTGAAAGCTAAGTAAAATAAAATAAACTGTTTAATAGATTTAAAAAAAAAAAAAAAAAAAAAAAAAAGAAATGCAATAAATTTAAATTTGTATTGGAGATATTTTAAGAAAATGGCAGTTTCGTTTTTAAAGATTTTTTTTTTTTATTATCTATTCATTTTCCTAAAAAAAAAAAAAAAAGTTATTTTTTTAATGAAACATTTTACCTAGTCTATTTTTTAAATTCTCTTTGTAGTCCATTAATTCATAAATTGCAGTTATTGTAATAAAATATGGAGAGAACTATTTAGAGGGGGGGGGGAGGAATCTTTGCATTAAAGGAATTCTAAAAATTCTAAAAAGAAGTAATTTAAATAACATATTTAATAAGTTTAAATAATAATTAAAATTAAAATAAAATAATTTTCGCTTACTATTTAAACATAAATATTTTACAAATTTTAAATTTGTATTGGAATCCAAGTTCTTTTTTTTTTCTTTTTTTTTTTAAATTAAACTGTATAAGAGATTTAAAAAAAAAAAAAAAAAAAAAAAAAAAAAAAAAAGCAATAAATTTAAATCTTTTTTAAAGTTATTTAAAATAAAATGGCAGTTTCTTTCTTTCATTTTTTTTTTTTTTTTTTTTTTAAATTATCTATTAATTTTCCTAAAAATACTGTAAAAAATAAATAAATAAATAAATAAATAGGGGTGGGGATGTTTTTGTCATTTGAAACATCTTTGTGTTACAGGAATATACATATATTAGGAAAATGTGCCAAAAGGGTGATGTCTCGCCAAAGTCTGTTTAACTTGCAAAAATCCAAGTCTGTACGCATGCTCAGTTAGCATATTTGTAGGGAGCCGGCGCTGCGGCGTGACGCTAGTAGGAGATTGTGCCACAAGCAATTTAAACCCTCGGAGGAAGGATAAGAATGGAGACGGCGAGAGCCGGTTTTCAACGGAGAAAGAGTGAAGTAACTGTATCAGGTCCCTTTAACTCGTGTCCCTTTAACTGTGCACCCAAAACATTCGCTTAAATTCTATTGCCGTTAGTGTTAAACGTACGAAAAAACGGTATAAATCACCATTTATCCTTCAAAAATACTGAGAATTTTTTTTTATTTAGTGTATCAATCTTTTTTTTTTTACTTTCTCTTACCCATAAGTATTTTTTTTGGGTCAAAATTTAGAACGCGAGTTATTGTTATATTTGCATGTTCTGAGGTCCCCTGAATACGAAAATCATGTTTTTAGCAAATGGTCTGTGTGTATGTCTGTGTGTGTGTGTGTGTCTCTCTGTGTGTGTCTGTCTGTTATCAGCATATCTCAAAAAAAATTATGGCAGAAAGTTCAAATTTGGTATTCTAAATTTGAATCATATAAGGATGCTACACTAAACTTTTCGTTAAGATTAAGCAAATGGTTCGTGTACAGGGACACTTAAAAGTATTCAACTACATTACGTCTATGGGGGAAATTGCAGGTAAGTAGAGTTTAACATCTATAGACTGCACTACACCAAATGAAACGAATATATATTTTTTGTAATAGAGATAGTCAACAGGGGAAAAAAAAATATTGTGTATGCAGGAGCCTCGCCTCCCCCCTGGGCGGGAAGTCCCCCCTCGAGGGGAGTAAATTTTCATGAGGGGTATCTTTCAAAAGAGCTCGCCAGTATCTTTAAAACGAATGGTTGAACCATTGATCTGCGATAATTTAAAACAAAGTTATCGATTTTTTTTAAACTTTTAACAAAAAAAAACATTATTATTATTATTATTATTATTTAATATTGGGAATAAAATGGACTTTCTTTTGGATATTTGGTGTTATACTACTTCTCTAATAAGGAAATCGTCTGCATTATCATAAAAGATAATTTTTTTAAATAATAATTTTAATAAATAATTTTTTAAAAACTGAATTATTTTTTAATAACCAAATTAAATTCTATATAAATGTAGGTGCATTAATGAAACGGCGGGTTGAGGGAGGCGGTAGCCCCCCTCACACAGAACTAATTATCATATAAATCTTTCCCGAAGCCTAATTTGAATTGTTTAACATAGGTTTACATAACATTGTTATCTAACCTCTTAATCTCCAACCTGTATTTATAGTATTAAATTTCAGGATAAAAGAAAGTCGTGTGAGTGACACACCAGATTATTGTAATTTTTTTTTTTTTTTTTTTTTTTTTTTTTATAATGAAATAAAAGCAGGAGCATTTCATTGTTAAATATTCTTTTCCTTTTTTATGCCGTAAAATTACACAACACAGCGGCCTGGAGAAACTTTCTTATTTAAAGTTAAATATCACATTGAAAAAGCTAAAAACTTATAAGAAATATAGTTTTTAAGATTATGTTAAATTGGCGAGAACATAGGTTGCTTTCTGTTTGAAACTGTGATAAAGATAAAAATAATGATTTTTATTATTTTCTTCTATTCAGAAGAAGAAAGTATTGAATTCGTGAAAATTTTTGATGCATTTACACGTTTTGTAAAGCCTTGGAAATCATTTGACCATTTTTAAAAATGCAAGTCTGACTGTGTATCGTGTATGTGTTATCAAAATTTGTGGGTGCTGTATCTCATGAAGTAATGGGCGAAATTCCACAAAACTTTATATTTAGTTAAATCTTCATATGAATTGGTACTGATTATATTTCAGAGTAAATCGCCCATCAGGTGGCGCTACTATGCATATATGTATGTGTCATCAAAATTTGTGATGACTGCATCTCATTAAGTAATGGGCGGAATTTCACAAAACTTTATATTTAGTTAAATCTTCATATGAATTGGTACTGATTATATTTCGGAGTAAATCGCCCAGCAGGTGGCGCTACTATGCATATTACTCCCATTTAAGATAAAGCTATATTTCATCTTCTGTTGTGTATAATTTCGTAAAATTTTATATTTAATTGGATCTTAATGGGATTTTATCCTGATAACACTTTGTAGTAAATTTCCCAACAGGTGGCGCTGCTATGCTGTGAGGCTTATTAAATGTAAGTGTAAATTTTGCAATATTGATTTTAATTATCTCAAGATAATTTTAAATGTTTGGGTTTTTTAAATAATGCTTTTGTAATTAAATATATTTACATAGTCATTATGAGTGTATTTTCAGCAAGATAACAAAATTAAAAACTAAATTCTGATCCTCATTATCTGAAATTTAATGAAAATTTAATTTAAAATTGCTATGAACAATTTAATTGTTCTTTCCTTAATAAAGCAAAATCTGTTACAAATGTAAGGCGATATTTTCTTTGTCCTATTTTTAGGATTTGAAATTAATTCTTTAATATACATAATCTCAATATTTTATTTGAAAGATGGGCTATTTATTTAAAGAATATTGCTATTTTTAGAAAATCTTATGTAAATATTCATATTTTTCCTTTTTATCAATTATATATTTATATAAATTCAGTCTATATTGTTTTAAATGTCAATTTTAAAAATATACTTTTTTTTTTTAATTAAAAGGTTGGCAAGTATGTATAGAAGTTGATAAAACCCTTCTAAAATAGTTTTCTTGATCCCTGTTAGTTATAATGATATGAAAAAATTGTTGTATTTCATATCAATTGTTTTAAACCCTTGCACTTGAATGAGTTACTTGTGGCAATTTGTTTTCTTATGCAATAAAAACAAACAATTTTGTTTGAATAATAATAATAATAATAATAATAATAAAAGAATTTACATTGCAAATTTTTGTAAAAAATTAGAAATGAAACTAGGCGCTTTAATATTCAGTGCAAAAAATAACAACCCTCCCCCCCCCCCCCTCCCTGATGTAGATAATTGGGCCAATAATTTACCCAAGCACCAACACCGTTTTTTTAATTAGTTAATTTTCTATCTATCTATCTATCTACACATATATATATAAATTAAATCAATTTAGATCAACAAATCAATCAAAATAACTAGTTACATAGTTTGGCCTGTGTATGTTTCTGTGGTGAATTAATTGACTAACTATTCTTCGTTCTCATTCTTTTCTATTATTATCAAACACATTATATAATATATATATATATTTACTGAAAATTAACTAATTTCAAAAATGGTATTGGTGCTTGTGTTAAGTCCAGTTATCTACGACCTCGGTCTCAAAGGAGATAACCTCCTCTGTAGGGGGATGTCTTTCTGAAGAGTCCTATCATGTATGTACTGAATTGCAGAGAAAACAATGGGAACAGCTGTGTAGATGCGACCTGGGTTCAAAACCAGCATTTCTCATCTTTCAAAGTTATTGAAAAGTTATCCCCGGAATTTTCTTTGATGGTCTATTAGTACAGCCAAATGCCGAACAAGACGACATTATTAATTATACATATAAATACGCTAAAGTTTTAAAATGAAACTTTGATTCGTAAGAAAAACACTAATAAAATAGATCATAATTTGCACTACCCAACACGTTTTTCGTAAATGTTTTGAGTGCACCAATATGGCTGAACCGGTTACAGTTGGAGCTTCACTTAAACGAGCTCTCGCCCTCTCCATATCTATCCTTCCTCCGAGTTTAAACCTACCGCCTGTCTGTGGCGCCACCTCGTCAAGAAGAGAGCACAGCCTAAAAGAAGATTCACTGACAATTTCGCTTCGTCAATTTTACCGCCAAGGACGTTGGGGATCCCCATACGAAAACTACGGCTAATGTTTGAAACAGAGTGAGGCTTCCAATCACGTTTTTGACATTTTTTGTAAGTTTATATAGCCGTTTTCTATGACTTAAGAAGGCGAAAATTTCTATATAAAATACCTATATTTTTCAAAAATCAGACTTCTTGGCAGCTATGAATAATTGAATGCTATATGAATAATTTATAAGTGAAAATAATTATGACGTATAATGCATAAATTAATACAATATTAAATAAAAATATATGTTTAGTCAGAAAATTTGTCAAATTTTATTTGAGTTTAAAGTTGGAGTTTCGTATGACTATAAATATATGATAGAATTAAATAATTTTCGTTGGTAAACAGAAAATCCTATCTCATGAAATATATGTACTCCATTCATTAATAAATTTACATGAGCATTGCGGGAAAAAAAATCTTTTATGATTAATGACAAAAATGTTGAAAAGAGAAAGGAAATTTTAAACTTTTAACACATTTCATGTTACTATCTCTTATCTGCATAACTTTGCAATTTAAATATACACTATAATCTTTATTGAAAATTCTGAAGTGTTTGCATGAATTGATTTTTAAAATAGACATATCATTTGCTTCTACGCTGAATATCATGAATTTAAACAAGATTTATTACAAAACATTGTATACTTAACTTGTTGTTTAACATATTATAAGATGCTGAGTGTACAATTTTGAAAGAAAAATTTAAAAATATTTCCATAAAACCAACAATTTTCCCCATGAATAAAAAGGAATATTGAGAGACGTTATTCCAGAGTTACCCACATTTTAATTCATTCCAGACTATTCCCCACCTTTATACTTATTTTATTTATTTATTTATTTTATTATTAGTATTTTTCCTTATTTTATCATAATAATATATAGGAGAAAATTATTCCCCAGTATATTAGATTGTATCTCCAGTATATTAGATTGTTAAAATATGAATATTGGGTACATTTTTAAGAAATAAATAACACACAAACTACGAAAGAAACATCCACTGGAAGAGTTACAGATTTTCAAATGACGTGAATCTACGTCAGCAGTCGCGAAAGTGTTAAAGTTTAAAAAATAATTAAGAAATAGTTACAAGTATGGGTTAAGGGGGGAAAAAGTATATTAGAATACAAAATGTAATTAGGCTCTTAGAGTAAAGAAACTAAAGTAAATAAAAAGTTAATAATCGGTGCAACCACGCCTTACTGAAATAATAAATGAAATCCAAAACAAGCCGAAACATAGCCTCCTTAACTAGATGCCTGTCGCGTAGCTCGGAAACTAGGCAACAGTTGAAACGGTAGACAGCGTCATCTAGTACAGATTATGGGACTTTTTTATTCAACTCTCACCAATAATTTAAAGAAGTGATATATGATATATATAATCGACGTTTCATCGATTCTTGTTGCCTTTTATGTGTATCATATCCCACTTAAAAAAATTTTTGGTGTCTGTTGAATAAAAAACTCGTGCAATCTGAACTAGATGGCGCTGTCTACCGCTTCAATTGTTGCCTAGTTTCCGAGCTACGGGACAGGCATCTAGTTAAGGAGGCTATGGCAGAAATCGAAAGACCATTGACAAACCTTTGATGCATGAATCAGTTGACCACTTCAGTTTTCAGATGTATTCAATCGAGATATAATGTCTAAAATTTCGCTAAAATAGAATCTAAAATTTGATAAAAGACATGGTTCTGAGAGATTTTAACGGGACTCTTCCCACTCCTTTCAAATTACTATATTTTTACTCAAATATAGATTTTTCAAAAACGGGCTTACGTGTGGTAACAGTTTATGAGTCAAAAATCACGTAAGATTATGCCCTCTCGAATGAACATAATTTAATTGATTTCTGTTATTACACTATTGGGATAGAAAGTAAAATTAAGTTACATTAAGAATATGAAATTTATTATTTTATATTACGAAGCAAACTAAGCCAGAGCTTGATTAAGGTTAGACACAACCACTACTATTTTTAACGATTATCTTTATACATAAAAAATTATAATAAAATCCAATAAAACTTATATATATATATATATATGTATAAAGTTTGTTTTCAGATTATGGCGATAATTAATTTTCGAAAATAGTGATATGTATTTGCTTAGCTGCCAATTTGTACGGTTTTTCAACTACATATTTTTTGAGTAAGCAACTGCACCCTATATAATCTATACTATATCATTCATGTTATTAAACTCACCACGTATTTTATTTAATAATTCTCATAAACTACAAACATTTGTTTAAACTGTCGGTAGATGGCAGCACAGGTTTTTTCGTAATTATTACAGACTTGCACCTCATCCAGTATGCAAGTACCGGGTGATCCAAAAGTCAGGACAAACTTTAAAAATGAATAATTCGAAAACGAATCAAGATACAAAGATACGATTTGCACCAAACGGATGGAAAAGAAGCCAGGTTTTGTGTGGCAAGAAAAAAAATAGTTTTGTTGGCGACCAACAGATGGCGCTGTCGTATTTCTGATGTAGGATTATGCAAAGCAACAAACGATATAAAAAGGAACAACTACAGCAGGTAATGGTAGTCGAAGCTTATATACATCGAAATATCGCATTCTCAGTCGCTACTTTAATCACGCATGGCCTCCAAGATCTCCCGATCTGACACCCTGTGACTTTTGGCTGTGGGGTTTTTGGAAGTCAAAAGTGTACCGTGACCAACCGGCATCACTAGCAGCACTGAAAGATGCCATCCGCCAAAATGTGTCTGCCATAACGCAAGAAATGCTACTAAATGCTGTGAACGATGGGGTGAATCATCTCACAGCTGTACTTCTGAATGATGGACATTGAACAGTTACTGTAACTCATTAACTGTAATTAAGCTCACTTGTAAGTTGTCAACATTATTTTTTCACTTGTAAATCATCTTTTGGTGAAATAAAACACTATAGCGCCATCTGTTGGTCGCCAACAGAAATAATTTTTTTCCTTTGACACACAAAACCCGGTTTCTTTTTCATCCGTTTGGTGCAAACCGTATCTTTGTATCTTGATCCGTTTTCGAATTATTCATTTTTAAAGTTTGTCCTGACTTTTGGATCACCCGGTATATGCTAGGAAAATTCATCGCATTTTCCGAGTAAACATTTTCATTCTATTTATTCTTAATCACTCACATTACTGTAAATCACCAAAATTTTTTAAACAATTTATATAAAATTCCCATTAAATATTTCCGGTAGAAGTAAATACATAAATGGTTAAAACATATAATTTGGTGGGTAGTAACACTGTGATCTCTGTTTAACACTGGATCCCAAGGAAGTCATTTTCACTGCTTCTTAATTTCGTTTAAAAAAATATGTTTAGGATGATACAATTTCTAAAACTTCATGTAGTTTATTATACTATACATGATATAAGTGCATTTATTAATAGTTTTATTAACCGGTCTTCATTTTTTGTGTTTGATATTTATACTGTTCTGAAAACATTCATTTTTACTGCTTGGGCAATCTAATGTTAAATCAGGTTACTATTTATCTATACTTTTATCTCTATTAGGTGAATGTTTACATTTGCTACTAAATCTAATTCAATTTCAATCTTTAAAAATCCCTAAAACAATGTAAATTTTCATGACTTTTAATGAGGAATTTTTAACGAAAGATTTCTTCTTAGATTATCTTGTTTAAAATTGATGTAACACATTCCATTTTAAACATCATCTCCTCTTAATTTCAGTGAAAGTGATTATATATACATAGAGTGATAAAAAAAAAAAAAAAAAAAAAAGAAAGAAAGAAAGAATGAAATTAAAAGTCATTTTACCATCTGTTCCAGAAAGCTATATATATATTTTTAATTAAGTAAATTCTATTTTTTATAAATTTATGTTCGCAAAATAAAAAAAAAATAAATTAATTAAAAAAAAAATGCGTGTAAGTTGACAGATTTTTTTTTTAAGGATACTTAAAAGCATTGAAGATAATTCTCCACGGCATAAACATTTTAATTACTTTATGAATTTCATGGCAATATTACATACTTTAGCTAGATCAAAAAATACATTTTTTTTTTTCGAAAGTAATTAGTATAATACTATTAACGACTTGTTCATCGACAGTTTTACAAAAAATATGTTTCTTTAATACATACCTTCTATATAGTTTCTCCATTTCTTCTTGTGATTTCACATTCTAAAACATCTTTTTTTCCTTTGAAACTCTTAAAAAAAAAAAAAAAAACAATAATAAACAGCTTTCTATTTTTTGTAGTTAAAGTTCTTTGAATACCCGCTGGTGAATTTTAATATTTGAATCGTTATCAACTTATTTGCTTTTCTTCTTTTCTTTTTTCAGTTTAATCTTAATTAATCAGCGGAAATAATATTTCTTCAATTAGCAAGAAATTAATTAGAGGGAAAAGCATATTTCTTTAAATATATTTTTTGGGATAATGTCATTAATAACATTTTAAATTTGAAATAAGCAATAGTGTTTTAATTTTTTTAGACTGAAAACTTAATGATATACAACATTTAATTTTTCTAAATTACATCTATTTTTTGTGATATTAATCAATTTCTTTATATACATAGGGTGTTCAAAAAGGAAAGTCATACCTCTTTTCCTACAGGTGGTGGCACTGCGAAACAAGAGAGAAGCTTGGTTTGACCATATTGACTTTCACAGTTTTCAATGATAGCGATTTCATTGGGAAATTTGCAACTGTCGTATGGAAAAAAGCGTCAGCTGGAAATTAACTCCAACATCCAAGCATTTGAAAAATTAGGTTTTTTGTTGGTAAAAGCTTCATGTCTATGGAAATTCATAAAAAATGTTGGCAGTGCAAGCGCAATGGCAAGTCAAGTCACTCTGAAATAGTGTCTGCTGTTTCAAGACGGTTGCTTGAATTTAACCGATGCAGAAAGAGGAGGAAGGCCGAAAACTGTGATCAAAAGCACATTATATATTCTGCCGCGGCTGGAAGCATTCTTTCTTCCAATCACAGAATAAGTGTCGTATCCATTGGATATGAGTTGGGAAGGTTTGTTGATAGTGCTGATCCCAATGTCTATAAACAACTGTGTTATCGCAAAATGTGTTCATAACAGGTTCCTTATTCTTTGCATTGCGCAGCACTAGTGCGACGTAAAACCCAACCAACCAACCTTATTCTTTAAGTTTCGGGACTGCGATGCCGAAGGCAGTGGGGACCCGGTGCGACTTTTTACACGATAAGAAATGAATTTTTAACTTTCTTTTCTTAAGAAAAAGAGTTTCAGTTGAGAAGGAATATGTGCGCGCAGCGCACGTATATCTTCACACGTGCGCGCGCATGATTTTGCGCTGCCGAAGGCAGTGGCGACTTGGTGTTAGTTTTTACCCGATCAGAAATGATTTTTTTTTTATGGGGCACGAAGGGTCAGGGAAGGAATACGCACGGGACTACGCTGCCGAAAGCAGTGGGGATCCGCTGCAACTTTTTACACGATCAGAAATGATTTTTTTTTTTAATTTCTTTTACGAATAAAAGTTATTGTTATTAATTTATTAATTATAGTGATACATTTAAAAATACTGACCCACTAGCAGGTGAAGCTCTTTAGTTGTTAAATAAATTGTGGCATTATGACTGATGAGAAATGGGTGTATTACTTCCCCACATAACGAAGCATGTGTCGATGGAATGGAGGCACATCTCATTGCCTGCTAGAAAAAAATACAAAATTTTCCCATAAGCGGGTAAATCCACTTTTGTTTTTACGAAGATGTTGTCTAGAGCTAGTTTATGCGGAACGGCACAAGCATAAATGCTGAGTCGTACTACGAATTGCTGAGAGGTTTGCGCAAATCTGAAAAAAAAAAAAAATTAAAAAAATAAATAAAAATAAAAATAAAAAATGTAAAATTTTAAGCAAGCGCATCGTCTTCTCGCATTGTCTTCTTTGATTCTATTATTAATATTTGGCTTGGCCCCTTCTATATAGCTTATTGTTCTCTTTTTCATATATCAAGGTAAATAAACCAAACAGAATGTTATATATTAATGTTTAAGCCAAAAATTAATAAATGAGTCAAAGAGCATTCAAATGTTATTAAATACAACAAAATTACCGTTGTTCTAATTAAAACTAATAGAGATATATAAAACATTGACTTCGAATATATTAAGTAACTTGCATTGATGGCTGCACCCAAATTCGCAGATTACCAAAACCATGTATAGGCAATGAAACGCAAAAAAGTCAAAAATTTAGTCAATGCATGCAAATATGCGTAACCAATAAGAAACTTAGACGCAAGATGATGCCATTTGCCAATATGAAGGAAACAAGGAAAACTACAATCATCAGAAATACTGCATTGAAGATGATCAGGTGTCCGGTTCAAAATGGTGAGACATTCGCATCGCATGTTGTCTTTTAACATCCCTTTGATGTCCGTCGATCGTGGTAGACTTGTGACTCCAGGTAACCCTAAAACCAATAATCACACGGAGTGAGATCTGGGGACCTGGGAGGCGAAGCATCACGAAAGTGGCGGCTCAGCACGCGATCATCACCGAACGACGTGCGCAAGAGACCTTTAACACGTCTAGCAATATGGGGATGGAGCGCCATCCGGCATAAAAAGCGTACATTCCAGCATGTGTTTATCAGCCAGGCTAGGGATGATGCAATTCTGTAACATATAGACTTACCTCTCACCCGTCATGCTAACAGTTACACAACCAGAATTACGCATTTCCTCGAAGAAAAAGGGCCCGATAACGCTAGGTGTCGTAAATCCACACCACACCGTGACTTTCTCATCGTGCAATGGAGTTTGCATGACACAGTTCTAGGATTTTTGGTAACCCAAATTCTGCAGTTTTGTGAGTTGACAGACCCTCGGAGTGTGAAACGGGCTTCGTCGGTCCACGACAAGTTAGACAACCAATCGTCATCTTCTGCCATCTTTTGAAACGCCCACACCGCAAATGCTCTCTGCTTCACAAAATCGCCGGGTAACAGTTCATGGTGACTCTGGATTTTGTACGGATAACATCGGAGGGTGCGCTTTAGTGCTATCCAAACAGTGGTGTAGAAGAACCCGCTCTCCATTTCTTACTGAACTGTCTGAGCAGTATTAACACGTGTGTTCGGTCGGCCACTACGGGACCATCGTCTAAACAACCCGTGGCTTCGAACTTCGAAATCATTCTCTTCACAGCTGAACATAGGACTTCTACCCGTTTGAATACCCTTCCTATGACGATAGCATCGTAAAGCTGCAGTAGCAGATTCCCCATTCTCATATTACAGCTTCACTAACAGTGCCTTTTCTGGTAACGTCAACATGCTGCGATTGCTGGTGCATCTGATTCCCTCTCTCATTACAACTCTTTTTATACACGATTCTCATGCAGCGTCACCTACATTTTGCGAAAGTTTCCAGGATAAACTTATTTTGTAAAATGTCATGTTTTTTTCTCGATATCTTGAATGATTGCTTATAAAGCCTTAACATATAAAAAATTTGTTATTAGAATATCATAAAATTAAAGACTTTATGATGTTTTCACATAAAAGTATTGATATATACAATAAAATATATATTTAAAAAAAAAAAAAACTGTTCCAACTTATATACAAGTACACACATATATGCGTGTCTAACATTTTGTATTTCTAGACCAGTAGATCATAATACCAGAAAAAAATTCAGACCAATAAAATCACTGTTAAAACACATTTCTCATAAATATGTAGACTTTTCTCATTTTTAAGAAGTGTCATTTATTATAAAAGCTCCGAGTAGAAACTTCTCATTTTACAGATTTTTTTTTTCTAATTTAACTATTCATTTCAAATTTTACATCCTTTTGCATACAACTGATGTATTTTCCAGAACAGACTATTCTAGTATTCGAAAAGTCTAGAAGTTGGACAACCTTAACTGAACAATTCCCAAAATGACATCATGAATAAAGGAAAAATAAACAATTTAGATTTAAACAAAAATCATATTTAAGCAGTTTCTCTTGACGGGGATCGAACCCACACTCTCTGGTTTCGTAGCCCAATGCATTACCTTGGAGCCACATTGTTCCCAAACACAACAACTTTCGTTACAATATTACAAAAGTGAATATGAAAGGAATAGTTAACTGAGAAAAAAAATCTTAAAAATGAGACGTTTCTACTCGGAGCTATTATAAGAAGTTAAACTTCTGAAATATGAGAAGATCTTGCTTATTTTTGAGAAGACCGTGTTTATAAATGAGAAGATTCTGCCTATTTTTGAGAAGACCCTGCTTATAAATGAGAAGATCCTGCTTATTTTTTAGAAGACCCTGATTATAAATGAGAAGATTCTGCTTATTTTTGAGAAGATCCTGCTTATTTTTGAGAAGACTCTGCTTATAAATGAGAAGATTCTGCTTATTTTTGAGAAGTGTATTTTAACTGTATGTATTATTCAAGGGATTTATAAAACAAATTAAAATTGAAGCCTTTCATGAATTTATATTATTAGTAATTACATTATTTTTACTAAAATTACCATTTCTGAGACAGCAACAACTCTCCCATTTTTTTGAGAAAAATCTTCTCAAGAAGATATGAGGATTCTCACCTTTTCATTTTTAAGTAGCTCATTTTTAACAGTGATTACATAACTTGTAAAAACCTACAGATTTTTCTATTTTATTAAAATATCTTAACAAAATAATATATAATTTTTTAACATAATTAAATAAAAGTTAATAAAGAAGATCTAAAGTAAAAAACTTCTATTAAACTTACGCTTTATCAAGTTAAAGGTGTTTTATAAAATAGACTTTTTTCTTTTCTCTCTCGTTAGGATGAATAATTATTATTAAAGTAGCAACGTACTGACAGTTTTCGATTAGAATATCTTAAAATGAACGATTCTGTAAACCTGCTAACTATGGTAGTTTATCCGTAATGGTGTTAAGCCCCGCCTTTTTTTCACACCAGAATAGTTGTAGAGCAATAGTCTTCTTATTTAATCATGAGAACATATTGCTGAATATTATTCTACAACTATTCTGGTGTGAGTGAAAAAAAGGCGGGGCCTATTACCATTACGGATAAACTAGCATAGTTAGCAGGTCTAAGTCTGTGCTATTTCAACATAAAAGCTTCGATATCTACGCTAAAAGTATATAAAAACAAAATGTTAACATATATACAAGTATAAACATATATAGAGTCAGAAAAATTCTAGTCATATTACGGACATTGCACAGCAGCAGATTTTCCAGGCAAAGCCCGTAAAAAAACATTTTAACCATAGATGATTTATTTCCTCGAAATTTCAAGTTGTGACTTACATAAAACTTTGAATTAAATTAAGAAAACAATAGCTCTTTTATAACAATCGCTGTTTGTATGAATGTAGAATGTATAGATAAACTATCTCAACCAATAAAACTACAATAATATTTTCAGCTCCATATTACATGACGTCACTTGAAAGCTAAAATTTATATTTGAAGGGATTTGACAGTAAAAATACCTTTTTTTTTTTTTTTTTTTTTTTTTGCCGATTTCAGCAAATTATGTAAATTAACAGTTTTTGCCCGTAAATAAAAAAAAAAAAAAAAAAAAAAAAAAAAAAAGCCAGTACTCCAGATTTACACTTTTGTGTCATCAATGTGCGGGCTTCCACCATTTAGCTAGCAAAACGGTCATTTCCCGTAAAATACGGTCAAATCCCGTGAATTCTTTTTTTTTCTTTTCTTTTCTTCTTTTCTTTAAAGTGTATGTCTGTCTAACCATAGCCTCCTAAACTAGATGCTTGTCGCGTTGCTCGTAAACTTGGCAACAGTTCAAGCAGTAGACAGAGCCACCTGGTACATATTGCGCAACTTTTTTATTCAACAGCCACCAAAATTTTTTTTAAGTGGGACTTGATACACATAAAAGGCGAATAGAATCGAAGAAACGTCGATTGTGCATATATCATATATCACTTCTTAAAATTATTGGTGTCAGTTGAATAAAAATGTCGCGCAATCTGCACCAGGTGGCGCTGACTACCGCTTGAACTGTTGCCACGTTTACGAGCAACGCTACAGGCATCTAGTTATGGTCTAACATTTTATATTTTTCGACCAGTAGATCATAATATCGGTGGTCACTAAATTTTCATGGATTGCGTGAAGTCTACAGATTTTCATATTTTACTTACATTTTAACAAATAATAGTAATTTTTTTTTTCTTTAAACATACGTAAATAAATGTCAATAAACTATATCTGAAAGTGAAAATGCTTTTATTAAATTAAAACGCTCTATCAAGTTAAAATTCTTTTATAAAATGTCATGTTTTACTCCTCGATAAGATATAGATTTCTTTTATAAGATTTCTGTATTGTTTTGATTTAAAGTTTTTATCATATTAGTTTTATTCTACTATAGAATGAAAAACTACCTTTAATTCAAGTTTTAGAAAGATAACATTATTCTCAAATTTCTTGGAATTTCAATTTTTTTTTTCTGGTTAAAGTAAGCACATAACAAATATTTTATTTTATTTTAATTTATTCATCTGATATAGAAAATGAATAAATGCAGTGTTGAATGCATATGCGTCAAAAAAGACATTTTTATTAAGAAAAATTTCATTTCAAAACAAAAGCCATATCGCATTTTTTAGGAGATATCTTGTAAATATCTGAATATGTTGAAAAAATAAGAAATTTAGAACTTTGTCAATAAGAAACTTTGTTCATTTTAAATTTTTGTAAAGTAATAAACAGTTTTTTTTTCTTTTTATCACCTAATTATTTTTTTAAAACTTCATGTCAAATGCAGTCCATAAGATTATGTATTTTATTTATTAACATATTTTTTCTTATTGTAGTAGATCTATTTCGATAAGAAGCTTATGATATTAGTACTTGTGAAATAAAAAAAGGAGAATTTAATATTACAGATTTTTTTTTATGTTGAAATTTTTCGAGTTTATAATTACTCGGGCCTATTTTGTATGTGAAGATATAATTTTTTTTTTTTTTAATTTTTTGATTAAAAAATGTTTTAAAAATTAAAGTAAAATCATATCTTTTGTACTTTAACGAGAATTACTGCCTACATCATTTATTAATATGAGTTTGCATATAATTGCAGTAAATTTATTTTACATAATATACCGTCGATCTCACGAAATACAGGTGTAAATCAAAGTTACAAATTTTCAGATTCAAACTGTACAGGGTGACAAGAAATAACTTGGACGAAGTTTCAAACCAAATATCTGTAACTACCACTATCGCAAACTCATTTTGGAAGATGTCGCAAAAGTTCTTTGGAAACAAAAGATGGACCTTCCAACAGGATTCCGCACCTGCACACATAGCTAAAGGCACTCAAGATTGGTGCAAAACAAATTTTCCTGACTTCATTGGAGCTCAAGATAGGCCACCGTATTCTCCAGATTTGAAACCAATGGATTATTCTGTTTAGTCCATCTTGGAGACAAGGGTGTGTGCTAAACCTCATAAAACTTTGGCATCACTAAAGAAATTCTGATGCAAGGAGTGGGATAAAATATCAGCGAGTTGCGGGCCCATAGCCGAAAATTTTGTGACACGTTTAAAGCTCTGCATTAAGGTTAAAGGTAGCCACTTTGAAAATTTGTAAATATAATAGACAAAATAATGTATTCATATTTATTGAAGTTTGGTCATAATATTTTCATTAGCATTAAAGTTATAATATATTATGTGTGTCCAAGTTATTTCTTGTCACCCTGTAAATCCCTTATAACTAAGTAACCAGTAGGAATTGAGTTACACCCCTTTGGTATGTCATGGATAATAAATTGGGCCTTATGAAGAAAGAAAAAAAAGAGAGAGAGAGAAAAAAAAAACAATTAATTCAAAATTATGATTTTTTAAATTTATCTTAATTTCCGGCGTGCACTTCGCAGTTTAAATAATTCAGTTTTCCACCAGAAACTTCATTTGAAAAATAAATTTATATTTGTTCAAGCTATTGCTTCGAGATGTAGTAAAGCTTTTTCTGTTAACCCCTTAACGCGCGGTGTCCTCGCTGCGAGGGCGCAAAATTTAAGATCCAGCTGCAAAAATTCATCCCGGAAACTTTTTAGCAAAAATTTACGTTTATAACATATCAGAAAAGGCCGGTTTTTTTAACCTTAAAATTTAAAATTTCTTTTAGTTTAATTTCGTTCATGAATTCCGGTGGCAGTATAATTTAAATGATACGAATTGTCTTGCGCCGCAAAGGGTTAAAGAAATATTCTAGTGGAAAAATAACTTATTTTAACTGCATGCAGATTATACGCCAGAGTTTCCGGTAATGACAATTTTACTTAATCTTTTTTACTCAAATTCGCTTTTTTTTTTTTTTTTTTTTTTTTTTTGAGGTACGTTTCTTTGTCATAAGAGCGACGATATTACGAGTTTTGAAAAATTTTTCAAATCATTTCATCATTTGTATTTAAATAATATTATAGTTTTAAAAAATTAAAGAACACGCTTTTATAGAAATGTGAACTAAAAAAGCACAAAATATCTATCTTAGTATTAAAATGCAGGGTAAGAGAAAATCGTCTGAGTGACACACCACAATATTTACATACATTTAAATCTTTAATTAAAATAACTTAGAATTAAACAAAATCCATTTTTAAAAGAATCTCCCCTGACTGGGATCGAACGCTGGACCTTCACGTTCGTAGCGCGGAGCCTTACCTCAACGCCACATCGTTCACGTAGGGAAAGTATTTTTTTACATTATAAATTTTTTGTTTGCTCCCAGAGTAGTTACAAACATACATACAAACATACATACATACAAACATACATACAAACATACATACATGCAGGTGAAGCTAATAAAAGCGTGTTAAAAGTAATTTTTGTATGGAATTGCTCAAAGGTTTCTATAGAAAAAACTTTTAATGGAAATGACATGATTTACAAGCAATACAACAACAAAAAATAAGGTATTTTGATTTAACGTAAATACTTATGATTAAATATAAATTTTCATAAAACAATTTCATCAAAATTCATATACATTACAAGAAGGTATAAAATACCTTTTACACTTTTCGTTTCATATCCTGGAAATAAAAATAAAAATATTAATAATAATAATAATTTCATTCTTAAATTAATCAGACTGTTCTCTATTATGACAAAAATGTTTCTATATTTGACCTTATTTTTACATGTTTAAACTTTACATATGTAAGAGATAGATCCCAACATTTTACCAAAAATAAATTCAAAAACTGGCGTACAGACAAGAGCAAGAAAATAAAACTTCATCACACAACATAAATTTTAAATCAGCACAACCGGTTTCGAAAGGACATAGCCTTTCTTCATCAGGTGCAAACACGTGCAACTGCCTTGGAGGCAAAAGCAAGACTGAAAGCAGGACAAAATCCAGAGGGGGAGGAGCAACACAAACAACCAATAGGAAGCAACAAGCAGGGCAGGACCAATCAGAGAGGAACACAAGTACGCACACACCACAAAAAGAGAAGGGAGGAAAGGAGTAAACAATTATTATTATTTTTTTTTAAATATTAAACTAATAAGTAAATTTAATAAAATTTATCCATTAATTATTATTATTATATTTTTTTTTCTTTATTTAATTAGAATTATTTTATTTAATTGAATTAAACAAATTTTTCCAGGCTGTAGACAGCAAAGTGGAATCAGATTTTTCATAGACAATTTTATCACGATTAAGGTAAATAGCTAAATTTTCCAAAAAATCCAGTTCGGGAAAGCGTTTGGCATGAAAGATAATTTTGGCACTCTTAAAATTAAAACTATGATCAAATTCCCAACTGTGCTTCGCAATAGAAGATTTAGAAATTTCTTGATTAACAACATACCGAGAATGTTCACGTAAACGACATTCAAGATTTCTTTTAGTTTGACCAATATAAGATAAATCACAATTATTACAAGGGACATTATAGATACCCCACTTATGAAGCTCAGCAACAGGGGATTTGGTTGAAGGGAATTGGAATTTATTGACAGGTTTAAAAATAACGTGAAAATTGAAACGCTTCAAAACTTTGGCTAATTTAAAACATAAGGGGGGATAAAAAGTTAAGACAACAAGATTATCAGGTTTAATTTTATCATCAATGGAAAGAGTAGAATTATAAGTTGGCCTACTGAACTTTTTGAGAACTTTATCAATTATAGAGAGTCTAAAACCTCTTTTAATAGCAACAGACTTTAAATAATTCAGTTCTTCTTTAAGAGAAGAAGTATCAGAACAAATTTTAAGGGCACGATACACGTAAGAGTAAAAGGTGCCAATTTTTTGTTTAGCCGGATGATTAGAGAGAGCATGGGGAGGGTTAGAAACAGAGAAAGGTTTCCTGTACACAGAGGTTTTAAAAGAGGAATCGTACCTAGTAACTAAAACATCAAGAAAGGGAAGTTGATTACAATTTTCTAACTCGAAGGTAAACTGAATATGGGGATCAATAGCATTAGCAATATTAAGAATGGCAGAAACATCAAACGGATTTTCAACAAGAATGAAAGTGTCATCTACGTGTTCTTGCTATTTTCCCCAACATTTTAATTTATTCTGGAGTGTAATTTTAATTTATTTCACTTTAAATTTTCACTAATCGAACCTGCTGCAGCTAGTTCTATTTTGGCGCCTAAACCACTTCAGAGAGTTATAAGCAGTCTGCTGTAGACAGGCTTATTTTTAGTACTACGTTGTGCTGTCTATCTTGTACTCTTTTACGATTTCAAGTTAATATCTTCTTTCTTAACTAATTGGAATAATTTAATTTAAATGATCAACCTAGAATCATGAGGTTGTTTCGTATATCTTGTTATCTCTTGCTTTTTACCTGCGTTCAGCGGTGTGACATAAGATAGCTGGCCATATATATATAGTGGCATTTTAATAATCTCATTCGGACTTATTATGAACATTAATTAGTAGAATGAAATCTTATGATATCTTTGTAGGTTTTGTACTAGTATATATAATATTTAATTCATGAAAACTATAATCCAGTCAGTCATTTTTGATTGCCATTCATATTATGAAAAACAATAATCTTGAATGTTGCTATAGTATTACTATCACTTAAAAATTACAAAATTTATCACACACATATATATATATACATATATATATACATAGTTTTGAAATTTATTTTAATTAAGAAATAAATATGTTAATATTTTTAATAAAAATTAAAAATTCTAGTGTCTAGTGTGATCTTTTTATATTAACGTCATAAATCGTATTTGTTAATAGGTCTCATATTAACACAAGAAGTGTACGTTAATTGAAAAAATGTGAAGATGTATAATAAAAGATTAAAATGTTTATTATTTAAAAATTAAAATTTCACAGTTATGCACAACTCACTGTAAAAAAAAAAAAAAAAAAAAAAATCTGGAGTGACTCCACTTGTCTTTCCGAACATTGAGTAATTAACGGTTTTGTAGATAAAGTAAAGTAAGTGGAGTTGTTAAATAAACAAAAGAGAAAATTATGATAGGGTGTTTGAATATTTTTCTTCATACAGTACGATGTTTAATTTAACGCAAATGTACTTTTAGCCCATTTTGCCAAAATGCTATTTTACTTTGAGCTCATAGGTCATAAAAATAAAGAATTTTTCGTTGTGTCTCTGTAAAAACCGATAAATGTTAAATTCACCAAAATGCATATACTTAGTGCAACAGTGACTTATACTAGTTATATAAATTTTCAGCTCCATCGGATAAGGCATTTAAACGCTATCGCACTTTGAAGTTTCAGCCAATATACCACAATGATAAAGAAATTTGCATGATATCCCTGTAAAAAATATCATAAGTGCTAGACTTTCTAAAGCTCATAAAGTTTGTGTGACAGTAACCTATAACACGTATAAAAATTTTTAGTTCATTTGAATGAGGCGTTTTGTCGCTATCGCACTTTAAATATTTGAGCCTATTGTCCACAATGATAAAGAACTTCTCTTTGTGTCCCTGTAAAGCTCTGTTAGTGATAGAATCACCAAAATATATACAGTTTGTGTGATTCTGACCTATAACATATATAAAATTTCAGCTCAAATGAATAAGGCATTTAGATGCTATCTCGCTTTTAAAAATTTCACTCCATAGGCATGATTATACAGAATTTTTTGTTGTGTCCCTGTAAAAAAAAAAAAAAAAAAAAAAAAAAAAAAACTAGTTAGCATAGGTGGACTCTACTCAGTTTCCCATCATATTTATGTTCTCATAAATTTCTAGTGCGAGATATATTATAATCATGTTAAAAAAAAGAATTTGGCCAAAGCTTGATACAGTGACAGAATGAAATCCCCGCCTAATAGGCTATCCACCGTTCACTTCGATATATTTTACTTATTATAATCTACTAATTTATTTCATCAGGGTCAATTTCGTTGTTTAGTTTTCATGCTACTATTTCCAATGCACTAATCCTCAAAATTCATATTTATATGAAAAATGTACAATTTCGCTTTGTTGGTAAAATCGTAAATTACGAATAATTTACGAAATTTTCTTATTAGAATATTTGTATTCAATCATGTTCAAACAAATATCATAAACGCATTTTTGAAGTTGTCTAATGTATTTAGGATCCTCAAAATGGAAGTTTATGCTCAATTTTGCCTTATTCTGAGATGTTAAATAAATCGTAAATTCCAAATAACTTACGAATTTTTAAAATTGGAAAAATCATAGTCTATGATATTCATGCCAGTATCCTAAATAATATATCGAAAGTGGTTTGACATCTTTACGATGAAAATATCCCTCAAGATTGACGTTTATGTGAAATTTTGCTCTATTTTGCCATGTTAAGAAATTCGTAAATTTCCAATAACTTACGAAATCTTTATATTGGAAAATTCATAGTCATTAATATTCATGCCAGTGTCCTAAATAATATTTCAAAAGTAGTCTGACATCTTTACGATGAAAATATCTCTCAAAATTGACGTTTATATGAAATTTTGCCCTATACTGCCATGTTAAGAAATCCGTAAATTTCCAATAACTTGCGAAATTTTCAAAGTAGCATATTTATAGTTACTGATGTTCCTTCCGGCATCAAAAATGATATTTTAAAACTGGTCTGACATTTTTACAGTTAAAAGTTTCCATTTAATGCACGTTAAGTGAATTTTTGTCCTATTCTCCCATGTTAAGAAAATCGCAAATTTCTAATAACTTACGAAGTTTTTAAATTCGAATGTTGCAAATGAATAGGGTTCTTTCCAGTGTCGAAAGTAATATTTTAAAACTGATCTGACCTCTCTGCGACAATTTGTTTTTGAGATATCGTGTACACAGACTAACAAACTTACGGACTAAAACACTAACCCACTAACAGACTAACACACTAACAGACTAACACGCTAACAGACACCCTACAGACAGACACCATACAAATTTTGTCATTTTCGGATTCCTCACATCTGAAAACGTGTAAAAAAGTCAAAAAACCGAGGTCGAAAATTTTCACGATTACCTAAGTTCCCCATACCTACAGTATGATGGGGAACTAATTTCACGATTACCTAAGTTCCCCAAACCTATAGTATGATGGGGAACTAATATAAGGTCTAGATTCACTAAAATCTATACAATTTGTTCAACAGGGACCTATAACATGTGTATAAATTTTTTGCTCAATTGAATAATGCGTTTAGACGCTACCATACTTTTAAAAATTTGGTCCCGTTGGCCATAACGATTAAAAAAATATATAAAAATTCTTTGTGTCCCTGTAAAAAAACTGTAAGTGCTAGATTAACTAAAATCTATCCAGTTTGTGCAGCTGAGACCTATGTATAAATTGTTTGCTCTGCTTAAAAACGCGTTTAGACGCTATCGCACTTTAAAAAATTTGGTCTCATTGGCCATAATGATAAAGGATTTTTCATTGTACTCCTGTAACAAAACTGTAAGTGCCAGATTCACCAAAATCGATAGGGTTCGTGTTACGTTGACTTACAATATGTGCACCAACTTTCAGCTTATTCGAGCAAAGCGTTTAGACGCTAGCGTGTTCACACACACACACACACACACACACACGTACACGCACACACATACATATATCACCGTAGAAATAGTGAAAACAGACTCAAGGGACCTAAAAACGTATAGAAACATCGAAATCTCAAATTCGTATTTTTGCCATGGTTACAATACTTTCCTTACATATGAATGTTCGGAAAGTAAAAATACTTTATAATTTTTATATTTTATAAAAACGATATATGCGTCTTTGAGAAAGGTTATAACATTTAAATCTGTATTAAAGCGCTGCTGATAATTATGTACCGGTTGTATTTATGGTAGATAGCAAATGTTTAAGTACTATCTTATACAGGGTGCCCCACCTGATAAACAAAATTAGATAGTAGCAGTTTCTGACAGGTATCACTGCGATATGAAAGTTTCAATACACTGCATACGGATAATTTCTAAACACAGCCCCATAATCTAACCACACGATTAAAGAAATTAGGCTATTTAATACAGAGTTCATCCAGAGAAATGCTGACTGTATCAGGAAATTAAAAAACATAGTTTTATGTCTAAATCTCGACAATTTTAAGCTAATTTTACAACACACATATTATAAATCGTATAGTGGTCCAATTGTTATATTCTTTTGAAAGATATTTTACATACTTATTTTTCCTCAGACTACTCGATATCGATCACTGTGGGATGAAAGCACCTGTGACAGAGTCACACATCGTCCTTCGCTGCACAAGAGCGGAGGTAAACGAAATGGGATCCCCTGAATGTAATTACGCTGCTAAGGGAAGAATAAAAACATAAATAATAATAATAATAATAATAATAATAATAATAATAAAACAAAACAAATACAATAATATAAAATTAATCAACTTAACCGAAAAAAGAGAAACAAAGAATGAATAATTAGAAACGTTAGAGACAGCGTTACACAAATCGTAGAAATGTTACGTATATCAAGAAAATTTTTGTATTTTTAGATCAAAGTTACAATTTTTATTTTCATATTTTGGCGCACTCTGTATTATGGCATATATATACATATATGAAAGTTCTTTTCAGAATACCTGGAAAAGAAAAAGAAAAAGAAAAAGAAAAAAAAAATTGCTTTTAAAACGAAAATGGGGAAATAAAAAGTTCAAAATTAATACTGAAAGAAAAAAAAAAAAAAACTGTAGCAAGGCGTAAGTGTCTGGATCCGAAAAGCTAGCCAATCACAACAGAGGATTAATATAAGGTGAGATTTCATCACCGTAGGATGACAGGCAGTTTTGGATGAGTGTAGGGTGAACCTAAGTAATGATTTCAGAGAACTTCATGAAAATTAAAATAAATGGAAAATATGGCTACGAAAAGGAAATGAAAGGAATGATCGTCAAAGTCAACGTGATGGCTTTGGAGTACCTGCATATGGTCGCGAGCAATGCTTACCTCTAACGAAAATGTATAAAACATAAAGATAATTTTACAGGAAAAAAAAAAAAAAGAGGTGGGGTTAATCTGGAATTTGGTCTCCGAAAAATTCCCCAAGTAAGCAGAGATATTTCAGAGTGAAACACCAGGAGAATAAAAATAAAAAATAAAAAATAAAAACTTCTTGAGAAATCTTAAGAGCAACAGAGGGCCTGTTGCGTGCGTTGACGAAACGGTCTGGACAACGAAAAGGAATTAAAGATTTTAGCAGGGCGCCGCAAAAACCACAGGAAACCACTCAGAGTTTCGAAATTAGCAAAAAAAAGGGGGGGGGCTACACATTTTTCTTTATTTTCTTAATTTAAAGCAATACAAACAATTCAGAAGAAAATCAAAAGAAAAATAATAAACACAAAACTTCAGACAGACTCTCGGTGTCAAGGGAGCGATCATAAGAATTTCGTATGGAATATCTTAAGAAAAAAAAAAAATCTAAAATATTCCTGGTGTAAACTTATTTTACAAATTCAAAAAATCAAATTTTCGGTGGGTGATGGGGATAGGGGAGGTAGGTAGGCTGGGTTTAATGTCACACTAGTGCTGCGCTATGGGTAATCGGCGACGGTCTGGGACGCATCCCTAGGAATGGTCCGGAAACATGCCATCACAATTTTGATCCTCGACGGAAGGGATAACTCTCCCACTTCGGTGACCCCAGAGGTATAATTTTGATATTAACATGGAGAACATTGCGGCCAATGCAGATTTTACGTGCACCCGCCACCATTAGTGTACACGACGCTCGAGTATCGAACTTGAAATCTTCCAATTACGAGCTCGGCGCTCTATCGACTGGGCTACTGCAGCTCAGGGAGCATAAGGGATATTTTTTGTAACAATTGTACTGTGTTATGACGCTGCAATCATAGACCTCACTTTATGAGTATGAAATTGACGGCTTCGTTGATGTCTATCAAAATCTACAAAAACGTCCTTTTTTAATCTCAGCCATTGTTTTAACCTTTTATCTAAACAAAACAATAACTATATTGCTTTTGAATTTTATTAATTATTTTGTATTATATATAAAGAATGTACAGAAGATCATAATTGAAACAAGAAGCTTGTTTAGAACAATTTATATAAGCGGAAATATTGTGCTTTGTTAAAAATTTCAACAGAAAACTATGTGTAATCTTTTATCTTAAGTCTTACAGTCGGTAACAAAAGTATCCGAACACTAGCAAAAATTCCTATATAAAAAAGGTAAAGTTAATACTGTTCTGTTAAATAAATCCTTGTCGAATCATGTTCATAGACTAACTAAGAACATGATTCGACAAGGATTTATTTAACAAAACAGTATTAACTCTACTTATTTTACATAGGAATTTTTGCTAGTGTTTGGATACTTTTGTTACCGACTGTACGTAAAATTACAGAGAAAAATAAACGGAGATGTTAAAAAAACCTACTTTAGACATTTAATTTAACAACTAATCTTAATTTAATTAATTATTGGTGAGAATATACTTCGGACTTGGTATGCTTTTTCTAAAGTAGAAACAGTCATTTTTAGTTTTAATTAAAAAACTAAATAATAAAATTAGGCAAAAATACAGAATAAAGATTGAGAATCTCGATTATTCACTTTTAACTAAGAATTAATCTAAATTTACAGAGACTATGGATAAATATTTACATTAAATTTACAGAAAGTTTTAACAGTGTGCTTAATATAATACAACATTCAGAGCTGCCAACCAAATCCGGCAAATTATTACTACCGGCCCTTTTCCTACACCACTTAATCTTTAAAGTAATTCTCTTCGAATATATTTAGGATGAATGAAGAAAACAAATGCTCTAAAAATTAAGTGGTGTAGAAAAAGGGGTGGTACTTACAATTTCCCGGATTAGGTTGGCAGCTCTGAACATTAGTGTCCCTAATATATATATATTCATTTTATGAGAAACAATTTACACTTAATTAAATACTTATTAAAAAAAAAGCTTAAAATAAAAATAAGATATTTTTAGATGGGAATTTTTTATTTAGAACTCCGATATTTATGTTCCAAAATGCATTGGGAATATTTCAGTATATTATATAACAAATTCTTTGCAAATAAAACCGTTACTGATATTTGAAAGTATTGATAAATCTTGTTTATCGAACTAAACAAGAAACAAATTATTTCATATATTCATGAGTAAATTTATATCGAAAATTTTGTAAATTCCTTTAGGTATTATATAAAATATTTATTCTCAAAGTTTTGTATACATGAATTGTTTATCCAAAATTGTATATTCAGGTATATTCTTTTCTAAAAGTTTCTAAGAAATATTTAAATGTTACAATGTCTGTAAAGCACGGATGCTAATATATCGAAATTAGCGAATGAACAATAAAATGGAATATTATGATTATCGATAAGCACATTAATTAAAACTGGTAAGACTACATTTTCGACTGTAAATACAAAATAATAATAATTATTATTAAAAATATAATTTGGTTTCAAATTAATTTTTTTTTTTTAAACGACAAAAAAAAAAAAAAATAAAATAAAATAAAATAAAAAATAAATAAATAAATAAATAAATAAATCTATGTTTATTTTATTTTAACTCCTTTCTGTTCTGAAAACAGTTTCTGAAGCCACCGTTCATTTTGTATGTCTTAAGGGCCCGCTTCACTCACCGCCGCCGGAAACCGAAGCTAATGTTATTCAATGGAAAATTTTTCTTTACAAATAACTTATTAACTAATACATATTTTTAAATTCTGTTTTCACATTCTCAAAATTCTCAGCTGTTAAATTGACGCACCTTTTTTAAAAAATTATTTTTTAAATTTTTTATATTTTATTTTGAAGCTGTAAAATACGAATTTTCAATATGTGAAATTTTTTCATTTTGCAATTTCAAAATAAAATATTAAAAATTAAAAAAAATACATTTTTAAAAATGATCCGTCAATTTAACAGTTGGGAATTTTCTGAATGTGAAAACAGAATTTAAAAATATGTATTAGTTAATAAGTTATTTGTAAAGAAAATTTCCCCATAGAATAACATTGGATCGGGCTTCCGTCGACGGTAAGTGAAGAGGGCCGTTAAGGACTATCTCCTGCACATGAAGGGATCTCCAGGATCTGAGAAATATCGACGTTTGCAGAATAATTCAAGGCACATAATTTGCTTAGTCTGTAAATTATAAGGCCTCAAATAATAAGTTATTAATTAAAAAATTCCTATTTAAATCTATATGTCGTTGGCAATTTGCAAATATTTCTCCTGGTAGTTTCTTTTCTGGCCCAAATTACCAATTCAACAGAACGTAGAAATCACCAGTGTAGAACGTATAGCGTAGAAATCACCAATTCAAATAAACAACAATCTTATTTTTAATTATTTTATACCGCCTCATGTTTGGAAAGTAAAATAACCATTCTCTCGCAATGCCAAAAGTTAGATGAAATTTTCCTTGAAATCGAAGAATCCGTTTCTGTCCGATTCTGACGATGTAATTTTTTTTACAAAAGATGCGGATTAATTTATTTGTTTACTAGCAGGCTACGCCTGCTTCGCTGGTCACTATATTTAAATGATTTTGGAATAGAATTGAATTACTATTTATTTTTTATATTGTATTTTAAATATAAAAAATAAAAATAAATAAATAAAAACCTACATTGAAATCGCCTCAAACCTTGCTTCGGGTACCTGCAGCCTACGGAAGGTCTTTTGTCACCCGCACTGCATGGGGTTCAGGTTACCACTGCCTGCAGAAAGGTTTTTTACGGGTACTTCAATTTGAGTATTTATCGACTGCAGGTAGATTTGTTATTGTTTAGGAACTACGATTTCAAAGATGACTGTATCTCAGCATCTATTAAATATTTCAGTTTCATTATTATGTAGCAATTTTTTCAATATTCGCGTGAAAATATATTTATTTTTTTTGTCGAAAAAATGAAATGGAAAACTTTTATAACAACAATTTAATTTAATTTAACATTTAAACGACTATTTTTAAAGCTATTATGAAGAAATTATTTTCATATTTTAATTAATTAAAAAAAATTATCAAAAATCTAACTATTATAAAAGGAATCTCGAATGTTGTTCTCTAATGCTTTTTAAAATATTTTGATTACTTAAAATATTTCATCTCTTGCAAAAGTGAACGATCTATATTTTTCTTTAAAATTTGCTTATTAATGAAACGTTTAAATTTTTATAACCATGTCTCTTCTAAAACAAATATTTATTTTATGATTTTTAGAGCTCCTGTGGGTTTTTTGTTTTCTCTCTTTCACTTAAATTTTTATTTTGTGCGTTTTAGTAACTAAAAGAAAACTTAAAAATAAATAAATTTATCAGAATTTCATAGGATACTGTTTAGACAACGAAATGCTTTCTTTTACAATTGACATCTTATCTATTAATTATCTGCAAGAGAAGTAGCACAGCTGCCACTAAGTATCGAACCCAGGACCATCGCATTAACAACTAGACGCTTTAACCGACTATGCCATTGACTGACATAAGAGAAACATCACATTTACTTCAAAATGGAAACGTCTTGTTTTTTAGTGTGACACGGAAACACTATGGCAAAATCTAATTTCAATAAAACAAAACTTCTAACTAAAAGAAAACTAATCAAAAATTCGAAAATCGGGCTTCGAGGTGCATCAGCAGAGGTCATTACGAATCTCCTTGCAAATTTGTGTAGCTCTGGAATCAGCCGTTTTCCTAAAAAGCTCCGGACATACATACACACCGACACACACACATAAACATCTTATTTTATTACATTAGATTTTTTTTTTTCGAGGGTTCAAGATTTCTTTTTCTCGTGCACTGAAATTTTTGAACTACCGTGTAACATTAGGTGTTTCATCGATTTGATCATGAAACCACCTTTAAGAAGCAGCTTCTTTGTTCTTTATAAAGATTTAAAATATATATATATGGATTTTTGGTAAGACTTTTGAATTTATTTTCAAATTCACAACATGAATTTTTTATTAAAAATGCTTTATGTCTGAGAAAATATTCCATAAAAATCCACCACTTTGCTTTTTCAGCTATGATGCAGTAGAATCCATTTCTCAAAAAGTTTAGTAACGCAGTTGTTAGTAACGCAATACCAATAAATAATAAATAATTATTATTCTACAAGATTCATACGGGTATTATTCTTTTATGTTTACGTTCATATGATTAAAATTAATGTATACATTTAAATTTGGAAGAAAAAAAAAAGGGGGGGGGGGGGAATGCCTTCTTTTTCGAAAGATTATACTTTCTTCTGAATAATATGATCATATTATTAAGCATACAATTATGTATTTGTTCCTGCAGAGAACAATACATTATAAAAAAGAACAGGATAAAAATAGATGTTCTACTTTACAAAGACATTATGAAATATTCATACAAGAAATTTAAACCTTTTTAATCAGAAATTTAATCTAAATAATAGTAATAATAATAATAATAATATGTGTATGTAATATCAACTAAACCAAAAATTAAAGAAATATTCTTGCTAGAAAATTTAATATATAAATATTTAAAGAAATGTGAATAGTTTCGAGTTTAAGAGTAAAAAAAATTATAAATTATTTATAATAGATTTTATTTCGTAGTGCTCAAAAGAAGATATTTAATAAAAAACAACGAGAAATTTGAAATTATTTATCAGATATTTCAGAACACTTTAAACTTAAGACAGTCAAACATTATAGATTATTTATATGCATTTGCATAATTTATTCATTTATTCGTACTTGCTTGTATGCTTATGGCTGGTATCTCAATTGAGATATACAAAAAATTACAAAAGAATTTTCTCAACTAAGACTATTAAATATGTAACATTAAAAATATAAATAATAGACGTAAATAATAAATATTATAAAATATAAAAATACAGTAGAACCTCGATTATCCGAAGTAATTGGGACCTAACTTACTTCGGATAATCGAAATTTTCGGATAATCGAGAATTCATCAATAATCATCTAAAATATTTATCTGCACTCGTAATTTGGAAAGGATGGCTTGCATACAAAAGGAATGTGGGAAAAAAAAAAAAAAACTTTAAAAATACATGTTTGTTAAGAGAAAATTTTAGATGATAGTAGAAAGTGAAAAAAAAAGAGAAGACGAAACCGACTTCGGTTGACGGAGAGTTTCGGTTAATCGAGGTGAGTTTCGGTTAATCGAGGTTCGGATAATCGAGGTTCTACTGTAATAGATACTGTTGATAAGATATTTAGGATTCGAAATAAATTACTTATTTCTGATGTTTCGAAAGATAAAAGAAAAAGGAAATTTTCAGTTAAAAATTATTTTTGCATATTATATGTTCAAATTCATGAAAATAAAGCGTAAACATTTCAAAAAGGTTTTATAGAAATAAAACAACTTTTAAATATCTATCCAAGCTCAGTTTTATGCCAGTTAATGCATTTGCATGCGTTTATCACAAAGTTCTTTACTTGTCCATAGGCAAGTAAGCAATTGTATACAATCCATAGTATGATGGGTTTGTTAATTTTTGTGCAATCTCCATACTTTCCTTAGTAAAAGGCTTTTCAAGTAAAATAATTTTCGCGATTCCTTTTGCAATATGTTTCTTTACCCTTTATTCTACAATTTTGTAATATTTTTTGCCATAAAAGGGTTAACTGGTTGATTGTTCACTTCACATAGAGAGTTTGCTTTGATAATTTTACACAAAGGCTGTTGTCTTGATTGGTTAGGGGTATTTATGTTTCGGATTTTTTCCTGTAGTAAACACCAGTAATTTTTAATTGTAATTTTTATTATAGTTAATTGCTGTTAAGTAGTAGAAAAGTATGAAACATATTACTGTTAAGAAATTGTGGTTAAATATATCCGGAACACAAACATCCCCGATTAATTCTTTCTATTTCTTTAACAGACACATTATTTTTACTTATTTTATCGTCTCGTGCACGTAAAATCCGTCGTGGCTGCAATGTCATCTGTGTTCCTATCCAAATTATACCTCTGGGAGTCACCTAAGCGTGGGAGCCACCCCTCCAAGGAGGATCAAAATTGTGATGGCATGTCTCCAGACCATTCTTAGGGGTGCGTCCCAGACCATAACCAGTCACCCATTGCGCAGTACTAGTGCGACGTTAAACCCAACCAACCACACTTATTTAATCAAATACATCACTTTTCTAATCTCTACGGAAGAGACTCCCCGCTTTGATACTACTCATACCTTAGCACAAAATCGAAAACATTATTGTATAGAATAAATAAACCCAGCGAAAGGCACTTAATTTGAAATTATTCTGCTCTTGCAGGTATTAGCTGTAGTATAACTCACGTGCCTTCCCGTGGCTTAAAAAAGACTAGACATCATCGTGCTTACTATTATTTTGCAGATGATTATTTAAGAAAGGCACTTTTCTGCCAAGTATTGGTCACAGTAGAAGCTGCGTGACTTTCGGTGTTTTAACAAGAACTAAACTCATATTTTCGAATATTGTAGCACCATGAAAGAATTGTCAGAAATTAATGACATTTATTCCACATATTATTGATTTGATAGTGGTACAAATAAACGATCAAATGTGCAAGACAAAAAAAAAAAAAAAAAAAAAGAAGAACGTCTGAAATCAGTACTTTGTGTGTCCGCTACGCTGAGCGATGAGAGCCTGTACAGGTCGTGCATTGAATCATACAGGTTCTGAATGTAGTCCTGGGAATAGCATTCCAGATGACTTCGACTTGACGCTTACTTTGCGCCCCACCTGTTGTACGAGCGAGTCGCCAATAAATGAAATCCCAGACATGCTCGATGGGCGACATATCCGGGGAATAAGCTGGTCATGAAAGACGCGAAACCTGTTGTGCACTGATGAAGACTTGTGCAGTCTGAGAAACATGTGCACGGACGTTATCCTGCTGAAATACTGCACCCGGAATGCGTCGAAGAATGGGAAGGACCTCTGGCTCCAAAATCTCGCTTATGCAGCGATCACTGTTGAGACTGCCCGCAATGTGCACTAAATGGGATCGACAATTATAACTAATAGCTCTCCACACCATGATGCTAGGCGTTTGTGCATTATGACGCTGAATAACACGCTGTGGGAGCAGACCCCCCCCCCCCCGTAACGTCTGACGCGTACTCTTTCATCATTGTATTCCAGATTGTAGCTTGATTTATCGGGGAAAAAAATGTCACTGGGCAGGCCACGTGCTGTGTTGCTGAGCCCATTGAAGTCGGAGGCTTCTGTGATTCAGCGGAAGGAGAATCATGCGTATAGGAACACTTGCACGCAGTTCATGTTGCAGCAAACAACGACGAACCGTGGAGCTAGACAACAAAACACCTGTAGCCGTACTCCAACGCTGTGCTAACACACGAGAGGACGTGGTACGGTTCGTCACAGCTATGCCGATGAGGTGTCTGTCGTCTCGTGTCGTTGTTATATTGCGCTCCCCACTGCCTGGTTTTCGGCTTGTTTGATTCGCCTCTGTCCATTTCTTCCAAACACGCATCACTGTTGTGGCGTTACACTGCGTGCAGGCTGCGATTTCTCGATACGAAAATCCACCCTCTAGCTTACCAAAGATGCGACCTCATACGAACTCCGTTAGTTATTGGTATGGCAGACTCTGCTTTTGACGAGGCATATTGACCACCAATGAAACGTTTACCGGAGACAGAGGACAATAAACAGAATTCAACTCGCCTTTACAGTCCTTTATATAACTAAAACAAGCGACTAATAGGGAGTCGGTTCTCGTTCCACGCACGCGCAATCGCTTTGTAATGCTAACCATTTGCATGCTTTACCTCACTTTAAATTTCATGTAAGTTTGGTTCAGTTTGCATAATCCTATCATGGTGTTGCAATTTTCACAAACGCTTCCCAGATAACAAGCACATTTACAGAGAGTTTGATTTTTCTTGATATTATCTTGCCATGACAAGTTTGATCCGATAAATTTGCCGTGAAATTTCCGCAAAGTAGACACAACATAAATCTATCTTTCGTTTCAATTAATATATATATATATATATATATATATTTTCCCTCTCACACCATTTCTGCTGCAAAGTAAAATTGCTACGTAAGTATTTGAAACTTAACCAAAGACTGATGTTGAAGCGGTTTCGCAACGTTTTCTTACTCGTGTTGTTTACTGGTGGAAGAAGCGTGTCGCGAAGTTTTATGCGAAACACAAGCTATATTTGCATGTTTCTATGTGCATTCGCAGATAATGTGACGTGGTAAGAATCTGAGTTTGCAATGCACTAACAGTTGGTGTGACATGCAGGCTTGCCTATTGCAATGAATTTGCAGTTCTCTTAATACGACAAACCTAACTTTTCTACTAGTTTGCAACGAATTTGCAGCAAATTTGTTACAGTAAAAGTGTAACTTGCACAACAAGTGTGCTGCAAATTTGGTGTATGGTGACTTCGGAGTTTGCGTTAACTTGCTTCAATCTTGTTATGAACTTTCAGCTTGTCACACTGAACTTCCTGCAAGTTTGTTGGCTTACAAAGCAATATTGCTGCAATTTCGCTGCAAATTGAAATTGCTATGTGGGTTAATACTTGTTATTTATTACTTCAGATAGATTGTATTAGAAAATTTAGGTGAATATGGAATTTTTCTTTTTTTAAAGTTCTCTGTATCATTCATTCTTTTAGTCTAATAGCGAGTTAAATTCCCGCAGATTCAAATATCTTTCTTTAGGTGCTATTTTCCCCCTATTCTGTATTACACAAGCAGCACCGAAACAGAATGTTTCATTAAATGTAGTTCTGTGTGTACTTTTAGTGAAGGTTCTAACTGAAAGTGCTACAGACTGCCAGTCCATCATGAAGTGGTTGTATAGTATAGTCCAAAGAAGGTTTAATATGCGTTTAACTTCCTCTGGCAGTTCAAGAGAAACATTCGAAGAACGTTCTACTTGTACTTGATATTTAAACAGACTTTTTTCCCGCACCATAAAATAAAGGGAAGCAATACTGATCTCGAAAAGACATGACCTTTCTTCTTCAGGGACAAAAAACACGCGCTAGTACCTTGAAGGCAAAAGCCAGGCTGATTTAGAGGCAGACAGATTTAGACTGAGGCAACTGCAAGACTGTTTTTCTTATGTTTAAATATTTATTGTACACCAGTTCTTTAAGTTATAGTTCTATATGTACGTTCTCAGAATATTTTTTTTTTAATGTTCTTTGTATTCTAAAAAATAGTGTATTTTTAAAGATGTGGTGGATGTCATAATGCCTTTTGTGGAGTAATTCCATAGAATTATAAAATATTGCATACATGCGCTTTAAAATATGAAAATATCAAGTATGTTTAAATTTCTTAGAAGATATTTAATTTTAAAAAGCGAAAATGTTGTTTTCAAATTTATTAATGTTTAAAATGTCCCGTGCATGCTAGAGCTAATTTTTGATTTTCCTTTTTATATCATTAAAAATTAGCATTTTTTTTTTTTTTTTATGTATATTTGGGTATTACTTAATGATTCATTCGAAAAGAAATTAAATAAAATATGTTGAATGCTAAATATTTGAATTAAGTTACAGGTTTAGAAAACCCAAAATAAAAGTAAAATAAAAGTAAAATAAAATAAAATAAATAAATCAACGCACTAAGAAGCTTTTAAGGTAAATCCCAAATATGATTAGAATATATTGTTAAACTATAATAAAGAAAAATTGATGGAAAAACAATAAAATATGTATATACATATATATATACCGGGTGTTCCACAAATCTGCAGACTTTTTAAAAATTAAAATAACTATTGAATGAATTGACAGAATTGAACGCAATTTGCAAAAAAAAAAAAAAAAAAAAAAAAAATCATTCTCGTAAAAGGTTTTTTTTTTTTTTTTTTTTTTTTTTTTTTTTTTTTGTAATAAAAATTACGCTATTTATCGACAGAGGGCGCTGTGATCACTCATTTTCATGAAAAACTGTACTTATTTGCATGCAGATGTTTGCAGACATATAAATCCTATTCTATGTGTCCGTCGTGACCACAAATTACAATTTGCAAACGAGTTATAACACTGCTTCAGTTGACGGTTTTTATCTGAGGGAAAACATTTTCACCCATAACGCTTTATTCACCAAATCAGCATCGCAATTAAAATTTCATGTATGCTCAAGTAGGAGGGAAAATAAGAAATAAACTCTTCTAATTGCAAAATTGTGCAATTTAGAGGACATTCATTTGCATATTTTTTTTTTTTCACATTCGTGCGAAAAATTTAACTATTTGCCTAACTACCGTAGGCAAAAAGTTTAGCTATATATATATATATATCCCTTCACGAGAGTGGTTTTTCGCAAACCGTGTTCAATTCTATCAATTCATTCAAGAGTTATGAATTTTGAAAATGTCTATATTCTTTTGGGACGCCCGGTATATATACACAAACACACATATATATATATTAACAGGGACCATTTAAAATATTATCGAAAATTTAAGATATTAACTTAAATTATCTATTCTTAATTTAAATAAGTTTTGAGAATTTTGATATATTTTATGCTATTATATTTCAATGCCATTGTATGCAAATTCTCTATCAAAGTATATTATAAAAAAATTAAGTGAACAGTGGACATTAAAATCATTTTTTAAATTATTAACTCAGAATGATAAATTTTGCACGCATATAATTTAAAATATAACAGTACTACATACATTCATGGCCACATTTTTCGTATTCCCGACACATTTTCTAGGACAAAATCTGACAAAGTTCGTCCTGTGCTCATTATTCTATAGAGAACTTCAACTTCAACGAATTTCTATAAAACATCTGAATACAGTGCTCGAGATGTGTGATCCATTCACTAACTGTATACGTTGAAGCTTCTTGATATCTTCTTGATTTATATCCATTTTAAAATCATTGAAATCATAGCGAGATAATGCTCTCGCGTCAACTTTATTTTCCTTTTATTAAAAATTTATTATACAACAACTGTATTGCAATAGCTGCAACAAATTATGGTCAACGGCAATAAAATAGTTCAAATTCACCTATTTTTTAACACCTATCGTCTGCCTCTTTCTCTAAATTTTCACAGTTACCCTTGCATAATTAAACCAAACGTAACTGTTTTAACAAAAAAAAAAAAAAAAAAAAAAGTTCTATGCAAAAAATAAATAAATAAATAGATTGTTGCCCATTCAATTTTCTATTTACCATAGTCAATTAATTTAAATCAGGTATTTTTATAAAAGATATATATTATGGCTCTCACTTTTTAAAATAATTTAACTTTAAAAGAATTTCATTTATTCTTCTTTATATTTTCTTTAATTATTCTTTCCAAAATCTTAATTTAAGTCCATAAATTCAATAAACGTATTTGACATAAATACAAATGACTATAATACAATAAACATGATTTTTATTTTAATATATATTTTTTAGTAACATAATATCTAAAACTTAAAAATTCTTTAAAGATAATACATACTAATATTTTGCTTTGAGTAATTTTTCTTGCAAAAATCTAAGCAACAATGAGAAAATAATAAATCTTATATTATGCAAGCAATGAAAGAATTAAAAATTGATTTTTAGCATTTTGTTTCTGTACAGTAATTGTAGAAAAAAGATAAATACAACAACGATGTATAAGATCAATAATTTCAGAAAAATTACAATAATAACAATAAAAACATGGTTTATACATTGAAATTTTTAATACACACCAAACGTACTTAAAACTTACATGTTTCAAAAGTAAATGCAAGACTTGAAAGAAAAGGAAGATTTTAGCCCTAGAACCTGTTCCTGATGAGATTGAAACCCTGAACATATTTTCCTATTGTATTACCACCAACAATGGTCCGCCTGTTTAAAAGTTAAGAAAACTCAGTTTGGCAGAAGTGCATTAGAAATGAATTACAATGACACAATAAGAGTACTGAGTAGGTATTATCGAACTGTAGAATCTGTCCTTTATCAGACGCATATCTGTAGTAAATTCTCGCATATTATAATGTCATCGACTTATGTATAAAATCTTAATAAAATTGATTAAGCAGAAGTGTATTAAAAACTTATTGCATTATCTGACACAGGATAGTTATAGAGGCCGGATAGTTATCGTAAGATCTAGCCCCTGGACAGATTCCTAAATTTATTGCCATTTTGTGACGACATATGAAATCTAAAATTGGAGTAAAATGGGCTAAATAGAAGTGTATTAAAAATGAATCATAATATTTGACACAGACACAAATTTTTCTGCCTGGAATCTGCCCCTGGTGAGACAGATTCCTGACAATGCTTGAATAAAGTATTGTCATCAGTTATAGACTCGTGTGAAAAACTTTCATCAAAATTGATTAATTGGAAGTTGGTTAAAACTGACATCACTCTGGCAGAACAAACAAGTGAAGTAAAAGTGTGAAATAAATATATTTCTGAGCATAAAATTGAAATTTTATCGTTAGCGCAGTATTTACTATTATGTATATATACATCTCAAGTACAGGAAGACCAAAATAAAAAATCAGTTGGAGGTTTCGTTGTGCATGAATATGAACATACATAAATGAAATTCGTTAACGCAGAAATCACTATTATATACTTGCCATCATTCTAATTAATATTCCGTAGTCCTGTAGTTCCCGCCTTTTTTTTTTTTTTTTTTTTTTTTTTTTTTTTTTTCCTTTCACAGAAGTCCTTTTTTGAGTATTTTTCTTCTTATTTAATCGTAATTAAATTTGTAGGGAACTTTTTTAAATATAAAATAGTGAGAATTAAGAGGTGTTACTAACAATACTACAGAATATTAATTAAATTGTTGGCAATTACTATGCCGTTACCCCCTTCACGTTCATAATAATAATAATAATAATAATAATAATAATATTAATAATAATAATAAAACAGCGCTACAATGCTTTCCATGCATTTTAGTATTCATGAAAGTCGTTAGCACATCAATCGCTATCGCGCATGCGTTTCTACCGTTTATGGGGGAAAAAAAAAAAAAAAAATAAAATAAAATTTTTACTGTACACTGCTAGTTTGCTGTTTGAAAAAATAAAAATATTGTAATACTTTTAATGAATCTATGTATTTTTTTTTTTTTTTTTTTTTTTTTTTTTTTTTTAAGTAAACGATTACAGGCCCCCGACTGAACAAAAAGATAATCTTTTGTTGACGTAATGAAGGAATCTTCCCTGAAAGGAATGTAAAAGTACGGTTACAAGAATTGCCGAGTTCGGTAATATTTTGTTTCAGACATTGGCTAATATTTTATAACACAAAAAATATAGTGTTCAAAAAAAAAAAAAAAAAAAAAAAAAAAAAAAGAAAGAAAGAAAGAAAGAAAACCTTTGTAATAGCTAAAAATATATAAATATTTTCTCGCTTTTATCATTTGAATTTGTTCTCTTAACTAATTAAAAGTAGCATTTAATTTTCTTCATTAATCAGAAATTATTAATAAACCTGTGTTTTCAGAAAAATAGCTCAGATTAATCACTTGGGATAAGAGATAGTAGATACTGGTATTTTGCTTGGAGTAATAGAACATTTTTCATATAAAAATCTAAGCAAAAATCGGAAGATAATAAAACTAATATATCATAAGCAATGCCTTATAAACTAAGTAATTATGAAATTTAATAAGCGAATTAAACTGCGAAAATATAAAAACACAATTTTCCTAAAACATAATTAAAGTAAAAAGTTAAGTTCCTATTGAACAATTTTTCACAATTACCAAAGTAAGTGAATTATTTAAATTTTTTAAGATAAACATCTTACTCGACAGAAATGTTTTTAAAAACATATGTAAACGGATAAATTAAATGTTATATAATTGATAATCAGTGTACTCAATATTCATATTTTTAAGTTTTATTCAATTAAATTTAACAAAAAGAATTTCTGAAATTTTAATAACATAAAAGTTTAGCTTATATCTCATTAACTTTTAATTTGAGCTATTAAATTACTTTTTTTGATTACGTATGTTAAGTGTAAAAATTAATCTTTTTTTTTTTTTTAGTAAAATTTCTATTCATATCTTAAAATTAGTCTTTAGGCTAAAATTTACTATACAGAAGCTTGCTAACTGGAGATTAAATAAATACTTTTTGTAACTTAATTAAAAAAAATCTTACAAAGGTATGAAAAATTAAATTATGTATAATAGAGATTTTAAAAGTAACTGTTTTCGGATGAAGCTAAATAAATTAATTCAGGCCTCGTAGCGTTTCTAAAATTTTAGAAATTTTAGGAATCATTTTATTATTTTGCTACCACTATATTAAACAAAAATTTTTTTACGTAATTTTTAACATTAAACGTTCAAGAAAAAAATTCTGTTTTGACGATAGTAGTGGGGGTATAATAAAACGCGAGTAATATTTTATACACTCCGAGGCCTGTAAATTAAAAAATAATTTCATGCATAGGTATGTACATGTACACTGCTTCACAGTTGCTAAGGAACCAGGGTTGCCAGATCTGGCGGATTTTGTATTCAATAATCACCAATAATTTTGATAAGTAATATTTGATATACCTAATATACTCAATCTTCGAAGTGGTTAGGCAAACGTTACAGTTAAAAAATATTGGTGATTATTGAATACAAAATCCGCCAGATCTGGCAAAACTGTAAGGAACAGAGACATTTTTTTAAATAACTAATCACACGCAGTTTTTTGGAGAAATGAAATTAAACACATATATAACAGAGGTAAAGTGTTATATTTATCATGCAAAATGGTACATATTTCATCACATAGGAAAGTGTGATAACACAAGCTGATCGACAGTCGAAATTTTTCCCTGATTCTTCTTCCAATATATTTACATAATAATTTTTTATTTAAATCATCATACAAACTTGCTACTAAAAATTCGAAAGAAAAACACTGGTGGAAGAATCAGGGAAAAAGTTCGACTGTCATCACCCTGTAACAGCAGAACAAATAAATAAAATAGATAAACACACACATTTGAGAAATTTCTAAGTAAAAACTAAAGTTCTTTCCAGGTACAGTCGGTAACAAAAGTGTCCGAACACTAGCAAAAATTCCTATGTAAAATAAGTACACTTCATACGGATTTGTTAAATAAATCCTTGTCGAATCCCGTTCTTAGTCAGTGTAAGAATATGATTCGATAAGGATTTATTTAACAAAACCGTATGAAGTGTACTTTTTTTACATAGGAATTTTTGCTAGTGTTCGGACACTTTTGTTACCGACTGTATAAGGATATCTCCAGACTTAGAACCCAACACTATGGTGGAATGTTAATAAATACAGACGGCACCAGAACTTACAAATCATGTAGGAACTGCCTGGAGGAGGAACTCACCTCAGAACACATTTACAACTGCCCGGCCATCATAAGAAGCTTACAGGCCATTCACGATTTTTTCTTTTCAGGGAAATCTCTATAGTGAAAAAATTGTGGACATTGCCAAGGCCGTGATTTTGGCGCATGTAATGATTTGACTTCAATTGGACACGACACCAACCAACCAACCAACCAGGTATTAAGATAATTGATGCCAGTCTCTCAGTACAGAATACGTCCCCTCCGGTCTGTTATCCATGCTGTATACTAAGCTACTGAAGAATGCTTTGAGGATATTTTATTATTCTTCCTTGAAGGTGTTTTTCAGTTCTTAGATGGTTCGGTGAAGCGTAAATTTTTTGAGAGAGAAGTCTGCCAAGAGCATCCCAAGCATACTAAAAATGATCTAAATCCAGAGAGTTCGCAGGCCATTCAACAAGTTTAATATTTTCATTTTCTAGTGTATCTGATATTTCAACGATCGTGTGCAGGGTGCATTACCATCCATGTACAAAATGTCTGGAATTACCGCACCTTTAAGTAGACCAAGAATATTAATTAATAAACGCTCTGCAATATCACTATGATGTAACGGCACTTTTCTCACAGATATAAAGCGATATACTATCATTGTGCATAATGACTGTCCACATCATTATAACTAGGCCACACCCACCTCGATCAGGAACATCCTTGCTAAATGTATTCCTATCTCTCTCTCTCTACATTAACTAATGTCGAGAAACTTTTATCTCAGTAAATCAGCATTTGTCGAAAAACATCAGCCTGGATCACCGTTTCTGATACTAAATAATATATTGCTTAAACGAAAGCAATCTTTCTCGACGATGGTATTGTTGAATGTGATGCATTGAAGAAGTCTGATTTAATCGCCGAGACATGGTTCAGTGAGACACATAGGTACCGGTAATGGTAGCATAAGTCTACAGGTATCTAACTAGGAGAGATATTTTTTATTCTTTTTCGCAACTGGGGATATATATATATATATAGAGAGAGAGAGAGATTTTATTTTTAATTTTTTAATCCTTTGCCAGTCCAATTTAATTTAACCTATCTGGTCAGTGTTACAAAATTTAAGGATTTCTTTATTCAATAGCCACCATTAAATTTTGAATATAACGGTTGCGTTATCACGTTGAAGGTTATTTGTCAAAGGTTGTGTATCAAATATCACTCCACAATATTATTGGTGGTAGTTGAATAAAAGAGTACCTAATGTTGGTACACAGTTTGAGCGTTTTAATCAATGTTCCCAGACCTGGCGGATTTTTTATTCAATAAACATAAAAAATTTTGATAAGTGACATTTGATATACACAATAGTTTATCAGTCTTCGAAGTGATTAGACAAACATTGCAGTTAAAACTTATTGGTGATTATTGAATACAAAATCCACCAGATCTGGTAGAGCTAGTTTTAGAGTGTTAAGCAAAGAGTTAATCACGAGAAAAGACTTTTTGACACTCCTGTTACTGTGGCCATAGTATAGTAGTGACTCTTTGATATGCTTCGATACGTCCTACTGTTCATGCGGAAGTGTAAGCGCTCAAATAATGCCGTTCAGTCATTTTGTGATTGGTTGTTGCCATATCACACGAATATTTATAGAAATGAATTGAACAGTTTTCGATAATATTTTCGTTAAATACAAAATTGCATAGACTTTCGAATGATTAAAGAGATTTTGTGATCTGTCTGTTATGTAGATAACAGGTCCTGTTCTATTTTGCTAAGATAAATTGTCTGTTAGTCGTCCAACTGCTCATCCACAACCGTAATCACTCAAATAACGTCTTGCAGTCATTTTGCGATTAATTGTTGCCATACTACATGCATTTTCATGGAAACAAGTTCAACAGCTTACATAATATTTTCTTTAAATACCAAATTACATGGACTTTCGAATGTTTAAAGAGGTTTCGTGCATTTTCTGTTATATAAATAACAGGTACTGCCCTATTTTGCTATGATAGATCGTCTGATAGGAACGCTACGTTGAAAAAACAAGTTTTTCCATAAAAAATGTCAAACCGTGTATGTATAATAGTAATGTGAGGTTTTTTATTTTTTTTATTTATTTTTTTTTTTTTTTTAAGATTATTTGACATTCTATGATAACAAGATCGAAAGATATGTATCGAATGTATAATAATTATATGACAATTATATAACAATTATATAACAATTATAATATGTGATCGAAAGTATAACAATTTTTCCATCTCCTTACCACCAGTCTTATTGAAAGAGTATTTTTTTTTCCAAGATATTTATGCCTTTATGCATAATATGAAAAAAGAAAGAAATACCCATAACTATAATATATAAAAAAAGATAAAAAACGAACGAAGATTTCATATTTCACTTAAGATTTTACATAGTTATAAACCATTACAATGAAAGAAGATATATTTCAAATATTTGCTGAGGTTAAACTTGAATATTTCCTTTAATTATATAAAAGAAGGATTTATGTCAATGTGAAACTTCGTAAATGAATAGCACAGTAAACATTAAATAGCACTTACATAGCCAGTATTTTACTATATTTGACATTATACTTTTTTTTTTTTTTTTGGTAAATGTTAAATATTTTTATTAATAAAAATTCTCAGAATAGCTGAACTTTTAAAAAACTGGATTTATAATATTATTAAATGATAAAAATTTAACATTATTTGATATAGTTAATTTTATTTATTACCTAATAAATTTTACATCATTCAATTACTATTTATTTAAAACGAAACAGCTATAATACTGTTGCGTCAGAATTATTTAGATATTTGTGTTGGGTTGAATCTGCTTTAAACATATTCATTTTTAACCCGTTAGTAGTCGCATATCGGTCTTTTTGGCGTCCATCGCTTATAAATACCTCCTGCAGAACAACCCTTAAAATTAAAGTGGAGAAACTCTGTGTACCTAACCTTGGGTGAATGTCCTCTAACATAGTATGTTTTCAAGTCATTACTGCTATTTTTTGAGCAGTAAAAACATTTTATTTCTCAAATCGGTCTATTTGACCGTGACGTGACCACTAACGTTGATTCATTTTCCTCCATATTTCCCGTTTTTTCAGACAGGTTAGAGTTTTGCGAGAAAAACTTCGCGTGAATTAAAGGCACTTCATTTTTCTCTACTGCCTTTCTTTCGGCTTTCCCCCAACACTAAACAGCGGCGGCAAAAAGACCGACACGCGACTACTCTCGAGTTAAAAGTTAAATACATTCTGTGCGTATACAATAGGTGCTCAAATTATTATATTTATTTCTTTTTTTTTTTCTTTTTTTTTTTTTTTTTTTTTTTTTTTTTTTTTTTTTAACATTCATTCGATTTTCTAAAACATACTGGACGAAATGACTGGGAACTTGCGAAGAAATTTAAAATGCTTCAGGCATTTAAAATCTCATATTTTCCACTATTGATTTAGTCCATAGTGCATTTAGAAGACCATCCATAAATTGAAGAAGAGCGAAAATACTTTTAATCACCCTGTATCATAAAAAGCTGTAAATGACTTGTACTTTAAACAAATTGTTGCACGTACTATGCATAATATTTATATGTTTTATTGTGGAAATTATGCAATTATTTAGGCATATATATATATATTTAAATAATTAATTTTTTGGTAAGTTCTTTGCTTATAACTAGAAGGGATTTCCATAAAACATTTCAGAATTTGCAGAAAACTTGACAAAACATTAAATAAACATTATTCTGAAACATTAAAATCACATGCAGAGCTGACAACATTTTTAATTTTTAAATCAGAATTGGCACCATTAATTTTAAATGGAATATGTTATATATATTTTTGACGATTAATATTACCGGAAACAGTTTTAAAATTTTTCCGGTTTGAAGTCTCCCTTGAAAAACGGGCACATGCATAATATTTGCTACGATATGAGCATTAAGTATATTATTAAGATATGAGCATTAAATAATTATATTAAGTATTCTTTTACTGCACAAGGGCGAAAGACAGAAAAAAAAATATTACGTAGGTTGAAAGCTAGATATATTAAGTAACCTTTCTCAAAAGTTCTTTTGGTTAGAATAAAAATTAAGCAAATTTTCGGCAAAAGAACGAGCTAGATCTTAGGTATTTTCCCGAGTCGAAATCTCATACGAAGTTTTTCGTATGCTGCGTATTTAATTTGAAGATCCAATTATTTCAACCCCGTTGCAAAATATCTTTTTTTTGTGAAAAACACATTATGAACTCACAAATCTTAGTAAGTAAATAAAAATATGTTAGAGTTACAATCTTATTATAAGAGATTTTTCGCGAAAAAGAATTTTTGCATCGGGATTCAAATAATGGGATCTTCAAATTAAATACATAGCATGTAAAAAAACCCTTAAGAAATTATAACTTTAGAAAATACCTAAAGGTAAGTTCGTTCTTTTGCTGGCAATTTGCTTTAACTTTACTCTATTCAAATGAACTTTTAACAAAAGTTGCCTTTTGAACCTATGTAATAAAAACTTTTCTATCTTTCGCGCATGCACAGTAAGATAATATTTACTATTAATGCTCCTATCTTATTATATATACGTGTAAATTTTATTTTTCGGAATAAGGCTTATGTAATGTTATGTCAAATTTCTGCAAGTTTTAAAAAGTTTTACGGAAATCTGTTCTAGTTATAAGCAAAAAACATGCCCCTCCCCCCCCCCCCCCGCAAAAAAAAGTGAATAATAATAATAATTATTATTATTACTATTATTATTTAAAAAATAAATAAATAAATATATATATATATATATATATATATATATCTGCCTAAATAAATGAGCAGTTTCCACAGCAAAACATATAAATGTTGTACATAATTCGTGCAAGAATGTGTTAAAGTTACAAGTCGTTTGTTGCTTTATCTGATAAAAGGTGATCCAAAGAATTTGCGCTCTTTTTCAGTTTGTGGTTTGTCCACTAATTGCACTCTAGACTAAATCTATATATAGCGAATATGTGAGATTTTAAATGTTCTTTGCAGGTCTGAAATTTCATGCTTTTTCGTTCAGTATTTTTTTTAGAAAAACAAAAAAAATGTCAAAATAAAACAAAATTCTAATAATTTGATCACCCACTGTATATAGACTAATTAGAATCATATAAGCAAGAAAATTATTTAGGCGTGTGGCACATGCAATGTAATTATAGCGGTTTTGTTGCCTTTCTGGAAAGTTGCTGCATTAATTACTTTATTTACAAGAGTATGACACACACGTGAAGTGATTTCTTTTGCCAGCAGAATAACACTGAAAGTTATACTATTCCAAAATTTTTCGAGTTTGGAAACTTCAATGGCCAGTGTCAAGCATTTTCCTTCATATAGCAATATAAACAATTAATTGGTGAGGAAATAAATATTTTAAATTTGCAACTGCTAGCAGGAAAATGAACATTAAATATGAAAATAACACTACATAAATTAAAAAGTTATCAAACATTTTGAGTTAAATAAAAACAAAAAAACAACTATGATATAAAAGAAAATTTGAAGATATGTTGCTTGCGGAAAAATCAAGGATACAGAGAAAAATTTTAAATTATTTTAAGAAATGTTTTAAAGTTTTATTTAATTACTAATAAAACATATAAAACATTCAGGATATAAACTACAAGAAGGCAATGTCATATGGCAATAAATTTAATATGTGCCAGCAGAACTTCAGTACACTGAGAAAAAAAGATATATAACGCTTTCATCTAGAACGAATAAGTGGTCATTTTCTAAATCCCTAAACTAGAAATACAGATTTTCGAGCTATGCGCATTAAGGCACTCTAATAAGCAAAATAGACGAAATGAACGAGAATATTTAATCAATACATTTCTGGATGGGGAAACAATATTCTGAATATTCTGAATACTAAGAATTCTTTGCATTGCAAGACATTCTTACCTATTTTCTAGAATTGGGTCAGCAACCAAGATTACAGTTGCTAAAACTCGCCTCTTGTATTCACATTTATTTCCAGAGATTTGCAAATAAATTTGACTTCGATAATATAGAGAACCGCTCTAGAATTTTAATAGGGGTTTCTAGAAATCGTATTCACAGGAAGACAAGATTAAAAAAAAATAAAATAAAAAAAGGAGCTATTTTCAGTAGAATCGCAATTTAGATTCTAGATGTCAGTTACAGAATTTTTTCTCGGTGTAAATTTTAAACATGATTTCAAGTCAAACGATGCAGAAAATTGAAATGTATTCATGAGAAGATTTTTCTTGAACGACAACCAAGGGGAACCTGTTGACAATAACAAAGATTTATGATACGCATAATAATAGTTGCTTGGTACATCAATTTGTATGAGATATACCAGGAATTTTCGTGATTATCCTACTACCTATCTATGCGTCTAACCAGGAAACGATACCAATAATAAAAATCAATTGAATTATGTTAATTCGAGAGGGCATAATCTATCATGATTTTTGACGCATAAACTGTTAGCCCTCGTAAGCCCGTTCTCGAGAAATATATATTTAAGTATGAGTAAAAATGCAGTAAGGAGAAAGGAGTAGGAGGAGTCCCTTGAAAACATGCCAGAACCTTGACTTTTATCAATTTTTAGATTCTATTTTAGCGAATTTTTGGACATTATACATCTCAAATCTGAAATGGGCAACTGATTATTGCATCAAAGGACACGTTTGTCTACGCGCTTTCGATTTCTGCTTGTTTTGGATTTTATTCATTATTTGGGTTATTCATTATTTGGGCATGGTTGCACCGTTTATTAGCGAAATTTCAGAATTTATAACTCGAAAACGAGCTGACAAAGGCTATTGTTTCATGCGCCAAAAAACATATTTTTATATGCTCTTTCGATTAATGATTGTTCGGATTTTTTTTATGATTACAGTGTGGGATGGTTTCCTGGTAAGATGTCAGGTTTATATCAAATTTGTGGAAAGTAATTTGAATATTTACTACGACACTTTGTGACTTTTAACATTTTCTCTTTTCTATATGTAAGTTTTATAAATATAAATTGATTAATAAGCAACACACTCACTAACGTGTCGTCCAGTATATTCTTGCATTTACCTTACACGAAACTGCTAACCGTGAAATGTATGCCACTGCTTGCATATCTGATTTTCACTGTCTAAGAGCGCCTATAACTCCTATGAGTTTTGGAATGCAGTGCTGGGATATTTTGCATAGCTGTAAAGCTTCGCGGTGTTAGAAAATCAAGAAAGTTTTCTGTTTACAAGTGAAAGTAGAATCATATAATTATTAAAATTAATATAATTAGAAAAATGTCTTTATATTATCTTAAAAGTTATTAATCATATAAACCAACAAAGCACTTAAAAAAAAGAGAAAGCATCTGGAAAAAATAATTGGTATACTACATATAATTATCATATTACCGAATCTTAATACCGTATCTTTATCATACCTGGTAATATTTATAATTTATTTCGGAGTACTGTTAGCCCCACCCTTTCTTCACACCAGATTTTTTTTTTAACATTTTTCTTCTTATTCCATCTTAATTACATATTGAAGCAGAGTTCCCAACTTTTACAATTTATTCACGAGCATTTTTAGCCCTGCCTTCTTTTCGCACCAGAAATTTTGTAAATTATTTCTTTTTAATATGTGACAACGATTAAATAAGAAGAAAATCATTCTTCAAAATTTCCGGTATAAAAAAGGGGCGGGTCTAAAAATGCTCGTGAATAAATTATAAAAGTTGGAACTTCGTATTGAAGAAAATTTCCCTAAAATCATACTGGTGTGAAAAAAGAGCGGGCCTAACAGTACTCTAGAATAAATTATAAATATTATCAGGTATATGCCTTTATCAATAAGAAATATTACGATTATTTTGTTTTGAGGCAATTCTTTTGCTCATTGAGTGTAATACTACATAAGTATTCTTATTTTTAAAATAATCTTTTTCCTGGAATGTGTACAGTTTACATATTCTACGAATAATGACAGTTATTTCAAGAGAAATTTTATACTTTACACATCGTTACACTTTTTCGTAGTTTAAATGATTGTATTATAAGCAATTCCAAAAACTCATTGAAGCATATTACATATGAAAAAGTTTCTGTTTTTAATACTACGATTATATAGATTCAAACTATACGAAGAATATCTGCTTCTATGCAGTAACATTTAAAAAAATCGATATTTCCTTGTGTTTTCAAGTGATCTAGCAGAAAATGTTTGAAAGAATATACTCAGAACTTTATATTCAGCATTTCACACATTGTGAAAATAATTTTACTTTTATTTTTAATCTAGAGTTAGAAAATTTAAATAAATACGCCAAATAGACACTGGATGTGTTAGTTCAAATTTTCATTATTTTTATGGTAGCCAAAGTATGTAATAATTATATAAAGTATGCATTATTGAGATAAAGAAAAAAATGTTGCCATTAAAAGTTTTTCTTTTATAAAATTCTGTTTAGAAGCGTACTTATCGGCTAGCCTTTATTAAAATTTTATGAACATAGTTTCTCGGGATAAATAGCTTATACAAGAAGTTTGATAGGAAATAATCCATTAGGTGACGAAGTACAGACTATTGAAAATTCTGCAAAGAGTGAGTTACAACACTGAGTTAGGTAGTGAGTTACGTCACATATTAGGCAAGACGTAGCTAAGCCTCGACAATTGCTTCAAAAACATAGGGTTTCACATTCTATTTTCCCTGCATTTTCTCGCTGATGTTAATTTTTTTTCCCCACACTTGTGATTGTTTCTTTTTTTTTCATTTTCTTTCTTTCTTTCTTTTTTTTAATCCCATCCTATTTTCTATGGACTTTTGAATTTTTCTCCTAATAAATACCATCATTGAATCAAAAAAATTCTCCAATATCCATTTTATATACCGAGTTTGGTGCACTTAGTAGAGAAGTTGAGTATAGAAATTGAGACGAAGCCTTTTAGTACACGGGAATAACTTCAGTATAATAGCATCACTTTCGACGAAAATGTATTGAAATAAAATAATCATAGTTTATGATAATGGATCTCTTCCATACTATGATGCGTGTATTTTTGCACGATAGAACCCGAGATATAGGAATTCCTGATCTGTTCGGGAGCAATAGGAACTTGATTCCCCCCTCCCGCACCCATAAATTTACAAATTCTTTTTTTTTTTTTTTTTTCTTTATGGTGAATCAGTCTTGCATTCCAACTGCTGGTGCAGGACCAGAGAACCAAGCCTACATTTCAGCTGGAATTTTGATTGCAACCAGATTTTATTAGAGAATGAATTACAAAATAGGGAAAAAGATTTCAAGAAAAGAAAAAAAAAGTAATTCTGACTTTTACCAACAGGGGAAACTGTACCACTTCAGCATTTAAAATTGCATGAGTGAAAGTGAAACTTTAAAGTGCAAATTATTGTAAGATTTTCCTAAATAAAAATTTTAATAAAAATCTGATCAACGAAGTAGAATAAAAAAAAAAAAAAAAAAAATCATTCTTAAAGCAAATTTTTTTCTTAGCAAAATAAAAAAAAATAATAATTTTATTAATATTAATAACATAAGGAAAATCCAAAAGGTGAAGTTCAAGGAAAATTGACTTCATTTAATCGTCTTCGTCAGATTTTTTTTTTTTTTTTTTTTAATGAAATCACTTTGTTACACTTGTTGAATTAGAAAATTAGTAAGAATATCTGGATACAACAAGTAATTTATAAGAGTATCTTGAAATTTTATATATACATATAATATACACATACACACAGAAGAGAAAAATGTCTCAATAAAAAGAAAAATCTGAGTTTGTTTACTTTGAATATTTAGAAGGTTCAGGGTTTTGGCAGAGTTGCCAACTTTTATAATTTATTCGGGAGCATTGTACCTCCGCCTTTTTTTCTCACCGGAAATTTTAACGAACGATTTTCCCCTTATTTAATCGTTAAAGAAAAATATTCTATAAAATTTCTGGTGCGAAAAAAAGGCGGGGCTCAAATTGCTCCGGAATAAATTATAAAAGTTGGCAACTCTGGTTTTGGTATAATTACTTCATTGCTTTTGTTGATGTTCTATTGGATGTTTGAAAAAGAGTCGACACAGCGAACTGTGTCTCAAATGAAAAAGAAATATATATATAAATGAAAAAAAAAATTATTGCATTACAATAAAATAATTTTTTTAGGACACATACGAAAAAAAAAAAAAAAAAAAAAAAAAAATGGAAGAAAGAAGGAAAAATCCCTTATTTAATTGAAAATTTTTAAATAGATATAACTATTGTAAAGTTAATTTTACAAAATTTTACAAAATAACTCAGACACTCAATTTAACTAAACACTATTTTTCCAAGAAATTTAAAATTTTCAGTTGAGCCACGGATGAAAGAATTACTTTTTTTTCCCCTACCATTATTTTCTTACAAACATTTTTACCTTATAAAATCACAACAATAACTTTAAAAATGTGAAAAAAAGTTCTCTATAGAAATACTGGCGGCAGAAAAAGCGGAACTCTTTCGTCCCTGTTTGGAACAATGCTACCTCGCAAATTCTAAAATGTCAAAGAAGGTCAGGCTTTAAAGTTAATTAATATTATTTTTCTTTAAAACTCTAATTTTCAACGATTATAGTATCTTTGAACTGTGGACTTATAAACACAATTTTTAGCAATTTTTTTTTTTTTCTCAAAACCGGTCTAAAATTCGTGATTTCTTAAAAAGTGTCTTTATACGTTAATTCAAAGAATAAAAATATATGGATTATCGACCAATATGAGTCAGAAGTTAAATGATTGAGTGTTTCCAAATTTTAAAATATCATTGCAACGTTGTTTCAAAAATTACAAATCGAACAAGAGGCGAAAATGATATCAAATGTCTTTTAGGAAATGCTGTCTTCAAGCCCCCAACGAAGTGTTTTTTCCTCTGTTCCCCTAACGACAAGTAATGTAATCTCTACAGAAGGTTTGAATGGGAATCATTAAAACAACAATTAAAGAAATCGATTACTGCACTAATGGTGTTAGAGGAGAAAGCGTTTGTGAGGACAATTATGTCCAGTATTGCCAGATCTGGTAGATTTTTAATTGAATAATTACCAATAATTTTCAGCTGTGATATTTGATATACATATTAGACTATCAATCTTCAAAGTCATTAGGTAAAAGTTAAAATTAAAAATTATTGTTTTTAATATAATCGTTAAATCCAGTTTCATGAAAACCCCATTTCTGACATATGTTGCAAACAGTGTCTGCAAATGTGCCTGAAAAGGGGAATAAGTAGTATGGGTTTAGTTTCGCATAAAAAAACTTTAGCCCTAAGTTTTTATAAAAGTCATTCGATTTATTTTCGTGTAAAGCTAATATCTGGCATATCATGCAACCGACGAAGTAAGAGTTAACAAGGAATGCAATTTTTTCTGAAGATGAGGATAAGTGCAACCGGTTTTTCCCCACAAAAATGCCTCTAACCCAAATCTTTCACAAAATCGTTAGTCCCATTTCCGGGAAACTAAAGACATATATATTTATAAAGTCATGTGATTAATTCATTTAATATTAACGAAGAATAAATATATATATTTATAAATTATATATTTATAAATATATGTAGGCTTTTATGAGTATAAACTTTGTGAAGTAGATGGTTACCTTGTATTTGCATTCTATTCTCACAGTTGTGAAGATGGAAATTCAATTTTATATTTCAATAACATTTTTGTTAAAATCAATTTAATATACTTTATGTATTTATTTTGTACATAAAAACAATTTCTTACTTCCGAATTTCAAACGCATAATATAAAATTCTAAAATACCTAAAAAGAAAATAGCTTAAAATACATATCAAGCATTGCTTAAAATAACGTAAAATTTTCAGGAACTAAATTCGTTTTAGGCATAAAAATGTATTGTTGTAGAAAAGAATATTAGTTCATATCTGACTTATGAAGGTAAATAGAATATTTTTCTAATATTTCAGATATTTAGGAGCATACGGAAAATTTCAAGAAAGAAAATATATTTTATGGCCATTGTACGTTTCAGCAAAATTGAATCGAATTTATATTATATTATCAATGGCAAACTGCAAGCATTTTTATTGATAATATCATTAAACAAATTTAAAGTTCGTTACATGAAGACGGCATAACATTTTCTGCAGTAAAATGGTTCGGAAAACTGTTGTTTAAAATAAACAAATATAAAAATTTGAGAAGAAAATACCATAAATTGCAAGATCTTGAAACAATTGTTTTACGTCAAAAAAATTGCCCGATTCTTCATAAGATGAAAAAAAAAATGCAAATGCATCATGAAACTGTAAACATATTAGAAGAAAAAAAAAGTAGTCATGACTATTTCACTGGAAAAATATATCAACAAATTAAACTATATTAACAGCATGTACAAATAAATAAATAAATAAACATAAATAAATAAATAAATAAATAAATAAAAAAGCAAGAGCAAAAAAGCAATAAGAACTTTAATATTGAAGGATTTTTCATAATAAACAATGAACAAAATGTTATATAAAATTCGCTTAATAGAGTTAAAAGATAATTATGAACAATTTGCATGAGAAACAATGTTTTTAAATTCACAATTTACATATTTAAGACTAGATTTTTATTATTTCATAGAAAGAAAGAAATTAACTGATGTTTAAGAGACTTGATATTTTATATTTAAGCACATATATAGGAAATGCTATAAGTACCCCAAAAACCGTAAGTAACTTTAAGACATTTAAACTGAATAGCATAGCTGCCAATATTTTAATTTATTCCGGAGTACTTTTAGCCCCGCCTTTATTTCGCACCACTTTAAAAATTTTCTTCAATACGAAACTTCGATAAGATTAGAAAAAATTACTCTTAAAAAATAAGTAGTACGAAATAGAGGTGGGGCTAAAACTACTCCGGAATAAATTAAAATATTGGCATCTATGGAATAGGGTGAGTTTATCAGAAAGCGAAAAATTTTTTTTTAAATTCGTAAGATTTGAGAATTTTATCTGTAGCGTAACTTGATTTAGAAAAATAGGGTAAAACAATATTGATATTAGAAGAGACCGATATAGGAGACGAAGTATGAGGAAGCTGTAATTTTAAAAAGGTTATAGAAAATTTCTAATTTTAGAAGAGTTTTATCAAGTCATGCCATAGCTTAAGTTCTCAAACTCTCCCAAAATGAAAGTTTGCAAATAACTCAAATTGAGTGAATTTTCACTCATTTGTCTAAAAGAAATAGTGTCCTCTTATTTTATGTTAAATTCAGTAAATTGAATGAGTTAACATAATGTGCTCAAACTTGATTTATTTATTGTATTTAAGTAATTTATTTATTTTAATAATGATTTTGATACAAATGATTTTAATGAACATCATCACTTTACAATGGTGGTGTTCGTTGTACTTGCTTCCTACTGAAGGAATACGTTGCTGCGAGAGCGATATTGCCACTTACAAGTGGTTAAATGCGCAGAAATAACTCAAGTATCGATAAATATCGGTAACGCAAATTCGCTTAACCCTTTCAGTGACAGTGTTCCCGCTGATGGAACACTTAATTTTAATTCTCAAGTGCAAATCCCGGAAATTTTTTAGCAAAAATTTACATTTAAAACATAGCAGAAAAGACCCTTTTCTTAACGTGAAAATTTAAAATGTTTTCTATTTTAATTATGTTCGTAAATTCCGGTGGCAGCGTAATTTAAATGATTCGAATTACCTTGCGCCGCAAAGGGTTAAAATACTCCGGAATAAATTGAAATGTCGGGATCTATGCAACTTTTACGAGTTTTTGTTGTCGATAATGTTTACATATAAAGTGATTTATTAAATTAAATATTATTTGAATTTAATAAGGTTTACTTACAGATGTTTCAAACAGAAAATTTCTCGAAAAGGAATAATGCTAATTTTTTATTTTTTAAATATTTATGATCAGCTATGTGTCTAAAAGCCATTTTTAAAATTAGTTTAGTAATTTTTAAAATAAATTAAGTAGTGAACGTTAAAGGGTTAAATAGCTACTAATTAGCTCAAAGAATTTCATTTTTAACTCAAGTCGATTAAAAAATAATAATAACTTTTACTTAACATGGTGAATTAACTTATTTTATTTAAAGAGAACAAACAGTACATATTAAAATAATTTTTTGACTTCCAATTAACTCACCTTCTCTCAGTTAAAAGATCCTAAAGACAGTCATAATAAATGTAGAATTTCCAGTCATTCTGGTTTATCATATATTTGACAAAATAAAGACAGCCTCAGATCCCATTTAAAAGTACATTTCAGTTACGTACGAAAACAAGAAAACAACAAAGCGGTCATTTGTAATCAATGCTGATAGTAAAGGCATAATTTTAAATATGATACAGCTAAAATTATTTCTAAGGTAAAGTCTACACTCGAACCCGATATTTTTTTAAAGATTTTTACATTTATAAAAATCTCAAAAACATTTTTAATTGTTATAACATGAACTATAACATGTCTATTCAATTTTATGCCAGTTAATGAAGAGTTTAGATAGACGCTAATGCATTCAAATAACTTCAGTGCATTGTTCGCAAAGATTAAATGATCCGACATATATTCTTCTATGCGCATAAGAAAAAAATATTAGATTGAAAAAAAAAAAAAAAAAAAAAAAAAAAAAAAATATCCCCGGTTTTCAATGGATTTACACGTTTTAGACGTTCTCAACACAATTTGATTGTTTTTAGAAAATGTTTGTGTTTGTACGTCTGCTTATTAGTCTGTGTGTTTATGTGTTACAAATATTTTGTAGACGCTGTATCTCACAAACCCATGAACAAAATTTAATCATACTTAATATTTAGTTGCACTTTGGCAGAAATTGGTGATGATTACAATTGGGGACCAATCGCTTAAATGGTGCTGCTGTCCACCCATTTTTTCGTATTTTTTAATACTTGAGTATAGAACAAAAATTTGTGTAAATGTACTTAACGAGAAATACTTTTATCTTTTCAGTGTGAAACGAAAAAAGATGTTTATAATAGTAGTTGTCGATTACGCAAACGGAAATATATATATGTGTGTGTGTGTGTGTGTGTGTGTGTGCAGAGGCATCGCTTTTCCCTCGCGGGAGTGTAATTTTTCATCAATATTTTTAAAACGAATGTTAAACCATAGACTCCTTAACTAGATGCCTGTCGCATAGCTCGTAAACTAGGCAACAGTTGAAGCGGTAGACAGCGCCACCTGGTACAGATTGCGCTACTTTTTTATTCAACAGCCACCAAAAATATTTAAAAGTGGGATATGATATACAAAAAAGGCGAATAGAATCGAAGAAATGTGGATTATATATATCATGTGTCACTTCTTTCAATTATTGGTGACAGTTGAATAAACAAGTTCCATAATCTGTTCTAGGTGGCGCTGTCTACTGCTTTAACTGTTGCCTTGTTTCCGAGCTACGCGACAGGCATCTATTTAAGGAGGCTATGGTTAAACCATGCATTTGTGATACTTTGAAAGAAATAAATCTTTCCTTTTTAAGAAAAATAATCTGAATGCATTTCCTCAAATAGTTATAGAACATAAAATTGACTTTTTTTTTATATTTTGTACTGTATATCTCTGAGATGAAAATCGTCTGTGTTAATAAAAAAAAAATGATTTTAATAAATGGGTCGTTCATTGTAAAAGTGAATTATCTCCTTGTAAATGGATTTTTAAATAACGAGCATTTTGTAAATTTATGCGTTTAGAAAAAAGGCAAGTTTCAATAATTGTTTTCGATTTTTTTGTGTTTAATACAGCTCAGAATTACAAGAATTTATTAATTATATTAAATGTAATTTAAAGTAACTTAGAAACTTGATTTTTATATTGAATATGCATAATTTACAGTTTTCTGAAAGTAACAATGCCATTCTTCTCTTTTATAATGAAAGGTGTGACTAAATGTGATACAATTAAACAAAAATATACATATTTAAAAAATATGGAGTTACACCACTTTTATAATGAACCATCCAAATAATACTTTTAATAAATAAATTGTTCTGCATAAATTTGTATAAAAATATAGGAGAAAGTATAGTGCGACCACATTTCCCGCGACTAGAAATGAGGACTAGTCCAAAAGTTGGGAGGTGTGCAAAATTGGCCGAGTGGTTGTCATTTGGCAAACATCCAATTATTCGGTGTTTCTTTATCGCTTGTTTTCTCTCAGTCATCCCTATTTTAACACTGGACTCGTTCAATCCGCACATGCGCAGAGGCTTCCATGGTCGCAAGAAATGTGGTTAAAGAATATTCTGAGGGTCACAACATACAAAAACACTTGAAAGATGGCGTGGTGGAGTAGGATTAAAGAACGATTTACCATGCAAGGTAATTAGGCCTGTAAGGGATGTCCTTTGTTATAGTTTGTTTAACGGCCCTCTTCACTTACCGTCGCCGGAAGCCCGAGCCAATGTTTTTCTATGGGGAAATTTTCTTTACAAATAATTTATTAACTAATACATATTTTTAAATTGTGTTTTCACATTCAGAAAATTCCCAACTGTTAAATTGACGGACCTTTTTTAAAAATGTATTTTTTTAATTTTTAATATTTTATTTTGAAATTGCAAAATGAAAAAATTTCACATATTGAAAATTCGTTCTTTGCAGCTTCAAAATAAAATATAAAAAAATATTTTTTTTTAAAAATGTCCGTCAATTTAACAGCTGGAAATTTTCAGAATGTGAAAACAGAATTAAAAAATATGTATTAGTTAATAAGTTATTTGTAAAGAAAAATTTCCCATACAATAACATTAGCTTCGGCTTCCGGCGGCGGTGAGTGAAGAGGGCCCTTCAGGGATTGTATTCATCTAAAAAGCAGAGATAAACACGGAGATCTTTTCAAGGATTGAATAACAAATTAACAGATGCATCATGTGTGCTAAAATCTAACTGTCTCAGGCTATCTATCAATTTGGAGAGCAGAATCTTGTGCACCATATTTGACAGATAAAAAGTTACCCCCACCCCACCCCCCACCCCCCAAAAAACGCAAATTAATTACACGAAAAGGAAGAAAAGTTAACTTAATAGGTAAATACATGAACGATTTTTGTTTCCCACAGTAGAAAATACAAACAAAACTATTTGTCAAAAGCTTATTTTAATTTATATAGTTTTAACATCTCTATTAAAAAACGACATTTACTTAGATATTTCCTCTAATAAATTCATTTAATCACCTAATTTTACATAGCCATTCTTATCTGAAAATAGAAATTTAATATTCTTGTCGATATTAATTTTGCTAAGTTGTATTTATCTTAAAAAATATTTTTCAGGATAGAACAAAAAACTGAAAATAAATGAGTTTCTGAAAAATACCGTTATGTAAATTGGCTTGAAAAATAATATGAATATCTATTTATAATAATAATTTACGATATGATAAATGATAGCGTTTTTTTTCCTTTCTTTTTTCTTTTTAAAATATGGTTTACTTCGTCATATTTCGCTAAAAGTAAACTAATGAAAGCAGAAAACCATAAATTTTTTTGTAAATTTTTATTGTGATCGATAAATTATTGTTTTTCTCTTTTAAGTAATTTTCATGTATTTTTAAATTCATACTTCAAAATATGGTAATGTCACATTTCGGTAATAACAATGATTTATTATGAAAGAAATTACTATTTTTAGTTTCTGGAGTTTAAAAACTATTTTAGATTACATTTGAATTTTTATATTTTTGTTTAGCACAATAACTAAAGATTTCGATATCCCTGATCTGACTGATAAAATCTCTCTTTTCAGAACAATTTTAATAATTTGTCACAAAAAGAGCATAGGAGCTAAATTAAAACAGGAATAAACTACTTCGTCAGAAACGCCAAAGAAAAATTATTGAGGTGCATACAGCTGTTTCGGTAGCCTAAAGCGTACCGTCTTCAGTGCAAAAAGAATTCTGAATCTGGAGAAGTGCTCGTATATATAGGAGAGGGACCGGATTTAGTTCAACCAATAGGATTACGGAAGAGGTGGGGAGTGTGGCCAATTAAGGAATGTGTAGCTGTGTAAACAGTAAAAAAATTAAGGAAATGTGGACTGAATGTAAAATTTCCAACAATCAGACAAATAGGGAACAGCGAAATCACAATTTACAAGGTTTTTAAAATTTGTATAAATATGAAAAGCTTCAAAGAAATCGAGTTCATGAATGGATTTAGGTCTGCAAATTATTTTAGCTGAATTAAATTTAAAATTATGATTTTCCTCCCAGCAATGTTTAGAAATAGCCGATTTATTGGTTTCTTGTTTGCGGACGTAATTCCTATGTTCTTTTAGATGAAATTTAAGACTGCGTTTAGTTTGGCCAATGTATGATAAACCACACTGACAGGAAATACTATAAATGCCCCAAGAATTATGCATATCAATAGGATCTTTTAGCTGAGAAAAGGTGAGTTTATTGAAAGGCGAAAATATTATTTTAAAATCATATTGTTTGAGAATTTTAGCTATGGTTTGACTGGTACCCCAACTGACTCCCCACATCTTCCGTAATCCTATTGGTTGAACTAAATCCGGTCCCTCTCCTATATATACGAGCACTTCTCCAGATTCAGAATTCTTTTGGCACTGAAGACGGTACGCTTTAGGCTACCGAAACAGCTGTATGCGCCTCATTAATTTTTCTTTGGCGTTTCTGACGTAGTAGTTTATTCCTGTTTTAATATTCCAACGCCAAGTCTCCTGCTATTATAGGAGCTAAATATTACCAACATCAAATAATTTTCATACCTCTATTTAGAAAAAGTAATTTTTTATTATAAAAACAGAGATTCTCTTACTAATGGATACTTTAAAAAGAATTTTGGATCGAGGGTTAAGGCAATCCGTACTAACAAGACACACTTAGTTAACTGATGTCATGCCGTGCGTTAAACATTTTCAAACGTATCTGGTTTTCTAAAAATCGTTAAGAAATTTATTTTAAATTACTTGATTAACTAATATATATTTATTAATGTATTACTTTAAGATTTCAGTGAATATTTTTATCTATTTAATCATCGATAAATATAACGTAAAATTCAATATTTGAAAATACAACGACTAAGTTTTAAAACATTTGCGTATTTAGCTAATATACCAAGGATTTTAGAAGTCCCTTAATTGAGTACCACTTTTTAAACACTTTCCAACAAGCTTGAAAAGCTTTAATGACTTCGGTTTGTCTATCTGTTTGTTTGTTCGTCTGTCTGTCTATATGTCCGCGTTCTAACTCCCGTAATTATTCATGAAATTTCTTGAAACTGATATATGTTTTTCAAGTTCACTATCGAAGGTTCCCTAATGAAAATGTAGTGAATACCTCTACGGGCTTGTGTACAGGGACGCCCGAAAGTATTCCAAAGCATTATTTTCTATGGGAGGTATTTCTATAAATCATATTTTAATAGCTTTACTTTGCACAAATCTTAATGAAATATAATTATGTTATTCAGGTTTACTATCGAGTATTTTCCATTGAAAGTGAAGTGAATACCATCACTGGTTTATGTACAGGGACAGCCGAAAGTATTTTAAAGCATTGCGTTCTATGAGAGATATTTCTATAAACAAAATTTTAGTAACTTTATTTTGCACAAATCTTAATGAAATCGAAATATGTTATTCATATGCACAAAATAATGCTGTCAGTAGTATATGCATGAATAACATTAGATTTACAGCGCCCTACAAAAATATTCATTTACATTAAGTGCTATTATTTGAGGTTTGTTGGAATTACATTTTCGTTTATATTAAACGTTTTGAAATTTTCTAACAATTTTTAACAGTGAATATGATTCCAATTTATGTATCTGCCTGTTCTAAAGCCCATCGTTTTATCTGTCCATCTACCTGCCCCAGTGTCCTTAAATAATTTCAGAATTTTCAAAAATTGGTATATAATATTCAAATTCACTGTAGAATGTCTTTCTATTTAAAATGCCATTAATAGGATTTGTACAAATGGTTTGCGTACAAGGTCCACCTCAAATGGATGAGTGCAAACGTTCATACGGAGTTTGTGAGCAAAAGTCACACAGTGATTAGGCAGCAAACAAAGTTCTTTATTCAATCAATGATATATTCTCCATCGTTTTCTATAATCTGTTTCCAACGTTCTGGCAGCATACGGATGCCCCGATCATAAAAACTGCGCGGTTTAGATTCGAAGAACGAAGATAGGACGTTTTTTAAGGCATCCAAAGAGTCAAAAAAAATTTTCCATTTAAATGATTTTGCAATGACCGGAACAAGTGATAATCCGATGGTGCGATATCAGGAGAATACGGTGGATGAGTTAGGGCATCCCATTTCAGGCTGTTCAGTCTGCGCAGCGTCTGTCTCGAAACGTGTGGTCTGGCGTTGTCGTGATGAAAAACTACGCCCTTGCGATTTGACAAAATCGGACGTTTCTGTTTGATTTCTCGATTCAGATTGGTTAACTGGCGACAGTACTTGTCCGAAGCAATCGTTTGGCCAGCGGGGAGAATCTCAAAATAAATTATGCCCTTGCAATCCCACCAAACACAGAGCATCACCTTCATCGGGTGCAAACTGACCTTTGCCATTGCATCACTATGCTCACCTGCCTGTTTCCATGTGCGTTTGCGCTGAACATTGTTGTACAGGACCCATTTCTCATCGCCCGTCACTGATCGATCCAAAAACGGCTCGTTTTTTTTGAGCCGCCCGAGTAAAGAAACGGCAGCAGATATTCGCTCGATTTTGTTCCTCTCGGTCAGCAAATGGGGCACTCATATATCGAGCTTTAAATCAAATCCCATGTTTTTCAAACGCCGAAAAGCGGTTGATCGGTCAACGTAAAGTGCTGTAGCAACTTCCTCTGTTGAAATTCGCGGAGTATTCTGAACTAAAGTATGCACAACATCGTCATCAATGTCTGAAGGTCGACCTGAGCGTGGATCGTCTTCAAGGTTAAACTCGCCGCGGCGAAATTTTGCAAACCATTTTTCCACAGTTCGTTTAGCTGGTGCTTGATATTAATAAACCTCTTGAATGATTTTTACGGCTGCTGCAACGTTTATTCCCTTCCGAAACTCATAAAGCATAACATGCCGTAAATGCACCTTATCGACACTCATTTTGAAAGTAATCTTTCTCGAAGCAGTTTGTATCTACACAAATTATTTTGTTTGAAATGAAAGCTGTACACATCACCTTTCCAATGATCGTTCTTACGTAGATGGCAGTATTAATGACAAAACTTTACGCCGCTTCTAACGCCATCTATTGCACCTCCGCACGAAATTTTGCACTCACCCAATATATATATATCTATATCCCAATGTATTGTGTTTTGGGACAAACGTTTTTATAAATCACATTTAAATAACTTCCTACTGTAAAAATAATAAAAAACTTAACATTTATTATTAATATACCAAAATAATGTTTTGGATAGAATATGATATGATTAATCTTCAGATTTACAGGGCTATACTAAAATATTCAGGTGCATTAAGGGCTGGAATTAGAATTTCAGAGCTGTATTTTTTTTTTTTTTTTTTTTTTTTTTTTTGTGTTAAGAATTTTTAACACTTTTTAATAATATTTAAGAGTTATTATGAATACATATAGTCTATTTGTATGCCTTTCAGCCCTTTCGTCTGTCCGTTCTGTGATAACGCAGTCAAAGAACATTGAAAGTTATACGCTACAACAAGTGGAAAGTGTTAATAATGAATGCGTACCGCACGGATTTTCGTTCTTGTTTATAGTAAACTTCAGAAATCATTTGCAGGGCACTTCTTCGATTCAATAATCGAGAGATTTCTATATAAAAGAAGTGGTATTCAATTAAGGAGTCTAAACGAACTGCTATGCAGTGTTATGAAGTGTTCTTAGCAGTCACTATTTTCTATACCACTTTTCTCTATATATTAAAAAAAAGTAACTGTCGCTGGCGTCATTTTTTTTTTTTGTCTGCGACAGCATCTACTCGCGGAGGGCAAAGTGCTCTGCATCATGAGAGGTATCAGTGTATTCCGGCTGCTTCAAGGAAGGCATTTCAGCTGCTTAGAAATTTCTATCATTTTAATTAACGAAGTTATAACTAAAAACGTCGGGTTTATAAAGGTACTCTATTTGCCACCGGAGTGAAAAGTTTCTCTTATGGCGTTTTTTTCTGTGTTTCTGACGTCACTTTCCTCAGGAAAATTAAAATGAGATCAATGGTGTAAATAAGAAAAATTGAAAAATTGGCATCTTTGAGATTCTCGAGAGAAGAAAAAAATCATTTAGAATAGCAAACATGAAAATAACCGATATTTAAAAAATATTGAGTAAAAATTTAATAAAAATGAAATGGAAATTAGTTTATATTTTTAATTTAGTTTATATTATTATTTTATATTATTAGTTAAGTTTATACTATTAGTTTAGTTTATATTATTAGTTTTTATTTTAACGTTAGACAAAAACGAGTTAGTAATGAATATAATTATTACGTTAAACAACGATTGGTATAGAATTAGAGGTTAAGCCCAGAAATTGGTATAACTTCAGTATAACCCCACAGCTGAATTTGGCGATTTTTCTTTGGCGCCGTTTTGAACGATAACGATGTAGTTCTGGACTGTTTGCGATATAATATGGCAGCCTACATGTTGTTTATTTTGACTTCAGGATTCTATGTTTTATGATTTCAATTATGATTTTATCATTTATCATTTATGATTTTAGATTTATGATTTAGCCATAATCGCCAACAAAAAATCGCCAAATATCGTTGTGGCGTTATACTGAAGTTGTTCTAAAGATACTTACGTATTAACGCAACCGCGGCTACAGATTAAGTGCCGTCAATCTACCTACACCTAACATTTTTGCGACAAATCATAAAATAAAACACTTTATTTAAAATCGAAACACTTTCAAAATTCAAAACACTTTATTTAAAACAAAGTAGTCAATCTGATTCGGTGGAAAATGGGCCGATATAGAGTTTAACATAGATTCAAAACTGTCCCTATTATCTTTCACCTGATGCTGTCGCCATAGGAACTCTGATAAATAAGATTCCAAAAGATGTCTCGCTGCCCCCCTATGTCTCTTGTGTACGAACAACAAGATTGCTCTTTATTGGTGCATTAGCGCAACTTCTGCTGCTGTGGCGTTAATACGTAAGTACCGAAAAAAATTATAAAACAGAGCAATAATAATAATAATAATAATAATAAAATTCGCAACCTATTTTTGTTTTTTAAGCATTGATGTAAAACTTTGCAAAAAACAGAATTTAATTTAATACAACAGGACTTTTTTTTTTTCTTGTCTATTTTTCCATGTAATGGAATGAAGTAACTGCATTTCTAAAATATTTTAGTTACACATAATACAGGACCTCACTGGCAGATTTTAAATTTTTCACTTATTTTGACGATGACTTAAATTATCTATCTCAGTTATGCATGTCAAGATTTTTGCGAGAAAAGTCTAAGCTACTTCGGTGCCAAATTTAAAATTTCGCTAAGAGGTTAAACTGTACCATTGCTTTAGCACAATTTTTTTTTTTCAATTTTATTTTAAATATTTTCTTTTTAACTTAATTCAAGCGAGAAAAAAGAACATTTTTTATTTGGTCTAAATGTACAAAATATCTCCAGGTAAAATATTATCCGTATTATTAGAAAGAAAATGGCTAAAATAGTTTTTCCTGTACCATTGATGTCGCTATAAATTAAATTATCCAATATCATTATATTTCATTCTGCACACGCATTTTTTATTTTCTAAATTCAATATTATATAATATATATGTAAAAAAATTAAGGTGTAATCAGTACATATCCAGAAGATGTAGCCCAGTAGACATCGCCAACAATAATAATTATTCAGAAGATATCGCCAACAAGTATTCAGGAGCCATCATGAATATTTATTAAAATTGTCAACAAATATTCAAAAGCCATCCAATTTATGAATGGTGATGGTCTATCTCGAATATTCCAAACCGGCAATTCGTTATTAGAATATTATCAAGGATAAATTTTTCACTTATCAGTAGGTTTCGAAAAATGTGATTTTTTTTTTCCCGATTTAACTTAGTATGTAATATAGTTTAAGAAATGGTAAAATCAGATATTGACGGGCATCTTGACAAATTCATGGCGACAATGCAAAATTGTTATCTGAAAAAAATTGTCCTGTCGTACTACTACTAATGAAATGTTTAAAATAATTACAATAATCACATAAGATATTTATTTTCAATGGATCCGTCTAAATCATATTCTAGGAAAAATGCACTTTAAATGTTGCATCTTTACTGTTGTAAGCACCATTTTAAACCATGCTGTACATTGGAAATAAATGCAGAGTGTTACATATTGCCCTAAATTAACTAAAAAAATTCAATAGTAAAAAATATAGGCATTAGAAAAAAAAAGTTCATAATTTCTTTAATCAAGCAATAATACCCGAAAAATTCATCGTCAAACAGTGACAAAAATTTAACAAGTGGATCGTATACTAAAGCTGTAACGCTAAATCATTTAGATGTTAAGAATTTCTCTCTGTTCTAAACAGTTAGTGCTATCGTTGTTTATTTTGTGTGTCTAGCTGTCTAACATATATTTTCTCTCAAAATAATGGCAAATTGTTATTAAACTGTCGAACGTTAAGACAGATTTTTCACATACTAGAAACGATATAATATTAAATATTGTGTATTTCAATGTGATACCAAATATGGTGGATTTCTATAATATTGTTAAACTTTTCTCTTGTATTATGTATTATTAATATTCCAAATCAATGAAAGGCAAAGTTGAGAATAGTCGGGTAGAATACAGCAGGGGTTAATGAGAGAAGCAAGTCGGGGTGAGGGAAAGCCTTCCTTGGGGGTTGGTGAGCGGAGCGAGCAGGGGGCAGAGCCCCCTAGTTACTTAAAAAAATCTTTGTATTATTCTTCTGAAGGTACATAATACAGACGATTAATGATGATTACAACAAAAAAATGTGGTATTCAAAATACGGACGGTTGAGATCGCTGTATATATACAATGTAAAATTTGCAAAGTTATTTGCATAATGATCAAAACACAACTTCAGCAACCCTATAAGCGGACGTTAGAATTCTACTCAATAACGTAAATATGAAAAGTCATATTCTTCATTTCGAATGTCAAGTACGTTGAAAGTTACATCCTTATTAAAAATATCTTGCTGGATGGTATGCAGTGTTGTGCACGAACGCGTTCATTTGAACGCGCTCATGAGCGTAGCTCAAAATTTTTGAGTTTTGAGTTGAACTTCGCTCGTTTTTTAAATTATGAACTTGAGTTGTGCGAAACTCGTTTTTTTCACGAACTTGAGCGTGAAAAAGCAATTCAAACTCAAACTCATATTAAATATTTCTATCTGAAATATAAAAAGGAAAGTACAAGAGGAAAAGGACAGAAAAGATAATAATTGTTCAAAATGGATCCCGGAAAAAGGGCATTTGGAAAAAAAAAGCACTCATAAAAAGGACACCCGGAAAAAAGAGCACAGGAAAACAGGGCATTTTTGCAATTTGCAAAAATAATAAACATCAAAGAATAAATTTAAAGAATTATTTCATAATACATTTTTAGAAATTTCAGTCAATTAAATTGTTACCATTTTCACTTAGTATATACCTGGGGGAAGGGGGAGTCAAGAAGCAGATTGAAAAATAATAATTTTCTTTATATTACCTTCTTAGTGATTTTAATGAAAAAATGCATCTGCATATAAACTTATATGCAAATTCGTGCAGTAGTTCCTGAGATATAGCCTTCCCTGAAATTGTAGAAATCGCGGTAAAGCAGCGCCACCTGCTGAGTAATGATTACCAAAAGATGAAAGGCACTAACCTGGATCAAAGTGCGTCCGCTTATAAATTTATATGCAATTTCGTCCAGCAGTTCCCGAGATATAGCCTTCCATGAATCTGTGGAAGTCGCGGCCTAGCAGCGCAGCGCCACCTGTTGAGAAATTTATACCAAAATTTCGTAGGAGCTAATTTTAGTCAAGGTACATCTGCATATTAATTTACATGTAATTCTGTGCTGTAGTTTCTGAGATACAGTCCCCAAAAATTTCTCACGCACACAAACAGACAGATATTTTCTAAAAATCGTCCAATCGTATTCTGGACCTTTAAAAACGTGTAAATTCATCGAAAACCGGAAGCCGAAAATTTTTACGAATCCAATACTTTCTTTTATTGAATATAGAATAAAGTAAAAAAAGGGGAGGGGGAAAGAATCTGTAAATGCATTATAGTTTTTGACTGAAAAGTGTTTAAGAAGTTTGTCAATTAAGTTTGAAATTTACCAAATGTGCCAGTTTGTTTTAACATTGTGTGTGTAAGACTTTGGAGAGGGATGAAAGCTCCCTCTTACTTCTTGTTAGCAAGCGTTGACAAAAAACGATGAGTTCGCCTTTATCTGCATTTTCCAGAAATTCAAAGAAATCGCCTTATATCAATAACCAATAAACATGAAATAAAGTCTTCTTTCAAGAAATGAGCGAACTTTTTGTATAAGTTTCGTCTACAAAATACTACATATTAAAAATAGAATTAGTCTCTCCCTCCCCCCCCTCTCACTTTTTTAATAGTTTTTAAGATTTATTCAATTTCTTCAGAAATATTAGCGAGAGCAATTGCGTACTTTTTGTAAACTTCTCAAATCTTCGTGGAATTACTAGGTTTAAAATTCTGAACATATTTATAAGAAATCGATTTAAAAGGTGTTCATAGGACTATCTAATAGTTTCAAATGCACGATTTTCTACTCATGAATTTAATCTCTGCTATTGTTAATAGCATGTACACGAAAATTTTACTATAGTAAGAAAAATATTTTAGATTATTATTTTAATTTGTTCCAAAATTATATAAACAAAACTTCTTAATTCAAACCATTTTTAATTTTAGAATATATATTCAAGAAATATCAATTGATAATGATCTGAAAGTGTTATATCTTGAACCTCTGACCTTGAACCTCATATCTTAGACCTCGTCTTAAATATACATCCTAAAATTTAATCTTTGATCTATAAAGCTCAAACTTTATTAAATATATATTACAGAACTAAAAATAAATCTTAATAAAAGCTTAAAAGAATTAAATAAATAAATAAATAAAAACTCATCCTTTTACATAGTAATATATATTGATAAATCTGAGGTTTAAGTATTTTTTTTTTTTTTTTCACAACAAATTAAGCATGTTTATAAAATTTCTTGGAAATTATTGCGAATAAATACACTTTATAAATAACAGTTATATGGTAAGTTTCCTGACCATTTTTGAAGAGAGGGATTTGTTTAGTGTTTTCAGCACAATTCGAACATATAGATTAAAGGTAATTAGTAAGAGGATACACAGCAATATTGTATTGGATTCAAAAGAAAAAAGCGTGAGAACCTTTTGTTACGTAGTGCAGTACAATACTTCGGCTGCAGACAACTTCCTGCCTTCTACAATACTATAAATACTAGTATCATTGGTGCCACGATGCAAAGATCTTTGTCAAGACCACCCAGAGCTATGGCAGATGTACCCTACCCCATAGCTCTGAGGCAGTGTGACAATTTGCCGCCCTGGCCCTCTCATAAAAATAATGGACATTTCGTCTCAAAGACAGACGATGCAAACTATGAAAGGATCTACTATCACATCTTGCTCTATAGGCGTGAATCCATGGTCACAGATTCTCTTTTTTCTTTAAAAATGAGATTCCTGTTATTTGCAAAAATGATTCTTATCGTTATTTTATAACTCTTGCATTGAAAGATAAGCATCTTTAAAAAATAAAAGATTAAACAAAGATTACTGGTTTAAAACATGTTACACATAGATTAAATAGAATAATAGTATATTTTTTAATGATTATTTATATTTTTAATATTAAAAATAAAAATGCATTCAGGTTATTGAAATAATTTCATATCAGAGATGTAGATTTTATATCAATGATTATTTTAATTTCAGCAGTTTCTGGGAAATGCAAATAATAATAAGTAAAAAATAAGTAAATAAAATAAAAATATGATAAATATAAATATAAATAAAAAAAGAATAATAATCCTCCTTATTACAACAAGCTATTTATAATCTAATTTAATTTATCTTATTCTTTTTTTTTTAATGAATATATATATCCACGAAAATGAATATATATATACACAAAAATTCAAATATACGTGTATTAAACTAAAGATTATTTTTCCTTTTCCTTTTTTTTCTTTTTTTTTTTTTTAATGTACAGCTAGTTTCAAAATATCATTTATGATACTAGCAAACAGGATTTAATTATTGGTATTTAATATTATACTTTTAAATCTCTATATTTTTATTTATACTGAAAGGCTTTCTTACAACTTTTCTTAAATTACTCTTAGAATTTCCATAATTTTTCATAATAGGAGGTATTTCACAAAAAATTGTGTTATTAAAATAGCATGGATTTGCTTGCATGAAAACTGAAATACAAAATTGACAAGAGTATAATATCGTGGAAAACTGGGCACGAAAAAAAATTACAGTAGCAAGGAAAAGGGCGGCCTACTGGATAGAGCATTTAAGTCTTCAATCATATTAGGTGATCAGCGGAATTTATATTTCTTCTTATGAAAGGTCTTGCTTAGAGTCCTGCGTGGTTCGAGTAAACTTGACTCACAGCCGATCCGACCTGCAAAATTCGTTTTTGACCTTCAACGTGAACTGAATGTGCAGCTTCTGATCCCGCTATATTGTTAAAATTGTGTTATATAATAAACTGAATAAAAGTTCTTTTAAACAAACTGCAATTATATTATTGAAGAAATCTTTCAGACAATTATATATGGTATAAAAATATTACAACAGTGTATTTATCTAATTATAAACAAACTTTTAGCTATATTAAAACATATATGTAAAAAAATCCACTGTTCCAAGTATTTTGACAGAAAATAAGGAAGCAAATGTAGGTCGAAAAAAATATAGTTTTCCATATAAAGCTTTAAACGTTAAGTATTAATATTTAGGTAAATGCAATTAAATTCATGTTATCAGTCATGTCTTTAAATTACTAGGAAGGAAGACAATGTCATCCAATCTCTTCATTTAAAAGTTTAGATTCATAAGTAAAGCATAAAACTATCTTCGGAGAAAACATTTTGTGAATAAAAATTAATGCAAATTTTACCTGCACCCGACCAGCAAAGCAGGTAATAAGCGATTACCCAACCCGATGCGTTTCTCTCTTGTGAGAAATGCGTCCTCTCTTGCGATTAAAAGGGTAAAAAGTATTGCTACCAAGAATGTAAATTTTTTTCCCAAAGGAATAAAATACATATGAGTATGTACTTTTCCCGCTCAAATTCGTGAGAAAACGAACTTTGCTCAGCTCAAGTTCACAATTTAAAAAACGAGCGAAATTCAACTCAAAACTGAAAAAGTTTTAATTAAACTCATGAACGCGGTCCAGCGCAACACTGATTTAAAACAACGGAACCTCTAAATGATAGAATTTGTCTCCTATTAATAAGTTCTCATGCGCATAAACAAACGTATTGAAAATTTGAGAATAAAAAACCATGCAAAAACAGTGGGTACACTATTCAGAAATGTTTGCTAAATAAATTTTTACTGCAATTAAATTAATAAGTTATAATTAAGAATTATAAGTTAATAAGTTTAATTAAGCGTAAAATTGAAAATAATTTTCGTGGTAATTGGTAATTTTAGAAAAAAAAGGGAAATTACCTATGAAAGTGTTCACAGAGGATAAGACCAATAAAAAAAAAAAAAAAAAAAAAAAATATGTACGTAAAAATGAACTTTTAGTGAGCTTCGCTCGTTTTTTAAAATGAACTTGAACTGAACGCGTTCATTTCTTTCAGACATGAGTTTGAGCGCGAACTAACTCGTTTTTTACACGATGAACTTGAGTTTGAATTAGTTCGTTTTTTTCGTGAACTTGCACAACACTGATGGTATGTATTTCCTATCCTAAACTTTAAATATAAGTTTTTTTTTTTTTTTTTTTTTTTTTTTTTTTGCATAATTACTGATTTTTTTACTTTGCAAACAATGCATTTTTACGTATAGTACGATTTTGTCTTGTGTTATATTTCGATCAAGCCTATTTATTTATCAGTAAAATTTCCGAAATCTATTTATTACAGTAGATGCATTGGCTTAGGCTGTCCGTTCCAACCTTGGGTGTGAGTGGACATACATCTCGTGTTCTCTGCGCCACGCCATCTATCGCCATGAGCTGTAAATAAAGTTAGTTTTTAGAGATTTGGTTTACTTGCAGTGCTTCTCGGCCTTTTTCAAAGCCAGAATAGTATCTGAGCGGTGCTGCAGTGGTCTCTCTCGAGAAGACCCAGGATTCTCTTTATTCTGTGCACGATTTACTTTGCATTTACAATTAGTAAATTTAATATTTTTACATAATGGCTGAAAGTAACCAAATTAACAATAATATCAGTCAGGACTCGCAGATCACCTGCCACTACTTCAAAGAGCTGGATCTGCGGTCCCTCTCCCTCGATGTTGTTGAGGCCGAAATGGTGAAGCTCAGAACAGTCACTGCTTGCTCAAATGCAGCCATCTATAAGGTGAGACGTAAGGAGCTGGACGAAGCCACACCTCAGCTTTCCTCCCACGTCCAGGAGAGATCACTGGTTTGGTAGGCAGCTTCCCTGCTATTACAGGTCAGTGGCATCAGTCTGTATTTTACACCACCACCACCTCCGCCTGTTCAAAATGTTTCTTGCATAAAGGGCATAGATAATACCCAAAACTCTGATGTGAAACTCAGTTTCGACATAGATTTTAAGGAAAATTCTGCGAACGTAAGTCTGGGACTCGTGGCGCCACCTTCCGACATGGAAGAAGTCGAGGACGTAGTCTCGATCAAGCGTTAACATTCTCAACAGGGTGCCTGCAACCCTGATTCAGATAATGCTGGGAACTTGGAGATTAAGACTTATAAAAAGAAAAAAAACAAAATCTGGCGTATCTAATATTCTGGCTAGTACCTCACAATCTAGCAATTAAAATTCTAATGAAAATACTCAGGCAAAAACTAAGTCAAGCAGAATTCCTGCTTTTTTCATAATTCCGCCTCCCCATTGGCAGATTCTATTACCTGGCATGAGAAACATTGTTCTCACACTAATGAGCAAAGCCCAGGGGCTTTTTCTCAAGTTAAAAGTTGATTGTGAGTATAGTTATAGGAAAATTCAATCATATCCCTTAAAAGAGAACATTAAGTTCAAATCTTTTCTTTTGGAATCTGACAAATTTCTGAAGACGGTGACTCGGGGACTCCCCATTACCAGATATTGTGCAAAATCTAGAAATCGGAGGTTTTATGGGAGTCACTGTGACTCAAATGTTCAGAGGCCCTGTCTCTAAAATAACTTTAATGCCATTATTTCATTTGGCATTTCCAAAGACTCAAGTTGAGGTTGATGTTTACTCCATCTTTCAGTCACTCAACAGATGGGAACATAGGTCATGGCTGAAGTTTTCCGGGGCCATAAGGGACCCTCATATTGCTTCAACCGCCACGGTTATTTTCATTGCGCAGGGTTATTTTCATTCCCAGGGTTATTTTCACCCCGGTGCGTTAAATGCGCTGGGGATCATTCGAGCAAGGTCTGCACGAAGGATTTCGGCGACCCTTACAAATATGTGCACTGTGGTTGCTCCCCACAACAAATTATAGGCTGTGTCCGAAATTTTTATCCCCTTCCCGCGTGATACTTTGGAAAATGCCCTCAGTGTAGGATATCTTAAGCTTGTGGAGCAGTTTAAGGTAGACTCACTCTCGGACGAGGATTACGAAGCTCTTGTGGAAGCCGAAGTTTGTTTTTGGGACGACAGTGAAGGCCGCATAAGGTATGTTCCTCTTAAGACGCTCACCATTACCCAGCTTCGGCAGCAAGCTCCTCATTTCCCGGATTTCAGACCTGGATACGGAACCATCGAAACTTCAGACTGGACCAGGACGGAGGACGAGTGCAAAGATATGGATGCGCAGGTAAATGGTTCAAACTCTTTAAATTTTGATGTTAATTATTCTGCCCCCTCTCCCTGTTCTAATAGTAATAAATTAAACGTAAAACTAATAGCAATAGTCCTAATTCTAAGATTTCTAAAGTTAATGATTTTTCTATTACTATACTCAAAATAAATTTGACAGTCTTAATGAAATTTTTCTAAGGGATAATTCTGTTCTTCAATCTAGCAAGAGTTACAAATCTAATAGTCCTAGGAAATTAAACCTTTTAAGGGCAAGTTCATAACCATTAAATGTGGAGAAAAACTCAGTTACTTTATAACTTAGATAAAAACCCATGTAATTTTACTGCTGCATTACTGGAGATTTTCTCAAAATCTACCCTGATTCTCTTAATGATTATAATACTCTCTTGTCAAAGCTTACTTAGATGAAAGTTCAGTGTTATTTAATGCACGACAAGGTTCCCGACCCCTTCTTAAGGCCGTTATTCATGGACTTCCCGTTGGTACCAATGTACTGGATATTGAAGATGCCCTAACTTCTCTAAATGTTGATGTTAAGAAAGACACCCAGATAGTCAGTTTTAAAACTAAGCGACCTATTCCCTTATTCCAAATTCAACTGGCCTTTACCGATACCAGTAAAGAAGTATTCAAAATTGATAGGCTTATGTATTTTAGGATACAGATCGAGAACTACAGCAGTCCATCCCATATGATTCAATGTTATAGGGGTCAATTTATCCATCATTCTGCAAATAGTTGTAGAATGAAGCTAAGATGTGTGAAATACTCAGGTAAACACGAAACCAGAGAGGGCGAGCTTGGCAAAGCAAAATTTGAATCGCCTAAATGTTGCAATTATGGTGGGGACCACCCTGCCAGTTATCGAGGCTGCCCATCCTTCCCCGAGAATAAGAAAACAAACAACAACAACAAAAAAAAAAACATTTGTCTCTAAAAAAGTCCAACCCCAAGTTAGTGATGTTAAAATTACTTGTCATATTCTCAACTCAGCCTCTTCGAGAATTCCTCTAAATCCCCCAAATTCTGTTAATGAATTTTCTAATGTTCTTGTGAAATCGCTAGGGAACTTAATATTAAATTTTTTTCAGAACTTCTTCCTAAATTTAAAATTGCTTATAGTAAAATAAAACATCGCCCGGATTTCGTATCCAGAATTGGTATTCTCTGGGAAGTCCTCGGAGAGAAAGTCCTCACAACTACCGTACATAGTAGTTGGACTTTTTTCTTGTTGTAATAATGCACTGGTTCTATTTCTTTTAAATTTCTTTTTTGTTATTTAATTATTTTTATTATTTTATTTTATTTAATTTTTATTATTTTTCACTATCCTTAAAATTTCTTCCTTATTTAATTTTATTTCTTATTTGTGTTACGTTTGGTGGTTAGCATTCAGCTCTGTCATTCATGCCGGAAAGGAGCCTTTTTCAAGGCTTTACTGTCTCTGACACTCTGAGTGTCGGTGGATGCAGGCTGTGTGCGACTCCGTCCCGCCCCCCCCCCCTCCGTTAGGATCCTTTCTATTTATTTTTTTTAACATTCTGCATCCATATCACTGCTGCTATTTCACCAACTCATGCCGTATGTTGTCGTCAAATCATCACGCCGAAGTTCCTAGAGAACTCACTTAGTTCATGGTCCCGATGTTGTCGATCATGTACTCCAGCTTATGTTTTGTCCTTTCTCTGGTGGAGGCAGGCGACGGTTACGACCGTCGTAGGTACTCCAATGACGCCCCGTGATGATGAAGATGATGACGAATTTCCATTCCAAAATATTAAAATATTATATAAGGTTAAATCCAAGCGTCAGCCCCAGCAGCAAGTCACAGGGGCTTCCATATTCCGAACTTTCACCAGTAAGAAGGTTCAACTTCCCAATCTTTTGCAGGAATTGCTATTGGCCATAGTAAGCCCGAAGCTCCTCCCCCTTTTATACCTCCCTATATAAATCCCTCGGTCACAGACGTCGCCAGTTCAGGCACCGAGTTTCTAAATTATGTCATGGTCTTGGAAAAGAATCATGACAAGGAAAATATAGTTAAACCTTGGAAAATGCACTACCACAAATTCTTGAGGCGTCCACGAACTTAGATCAGACTTTCATTTTGTATTAGTGCTTAATATCTCACGAATAATTCTGTTAGGGATTTTCCACCCTTTATTTAGGCTTAATTTTAGCATTCGCATACTTGCCATGCCAATATCCCAATTAATATTCCGTAGTGTTGCTAGTTCCGCTCTTTTTCTCACATCAGTAAATTTGTAGAATGATAGTCTCCAAATGCAATTACGATTAAATAAGATAAAAATACTCTAAAAAGACACTGGAGTAAAAAAGAAGGCAGGGCTAACAATACTACGGAATATTATTTAGGATGTTCGCAAGTATGCATTCGATCCCAGTAGAACGTTGAATTCTTTCTCTGTTGTTATATGGAACGCCAATGGCCTCCATGGTAAGACGGCTGAGTTCCGTCATTGGGTTTATAGTAATAATTTTGATATTATATTTGTCTCTGAGACCAAATTCTCCCACGGTTTTACTGTTAAGGTGGCCAATCATATGTTATTCAATGTTGACAGGCCAAATCGTGGCACCTCTTCTGGCGGCACTGCTATTTTTTTTAAATACGGCTTTTGGTCGATTTCCTGGCCTCTGATTGGCTCTCAGTTTTAGGGCAAAATCCTCTCTAAAATTTTTTTAACACTTTCTTTCCTATGGGAAAAAAAGATCCCTTCCGTGGAGGATCAAAATTGCGATGGCATGTCTCCGGACCACCTCTAGGGGTTAGTCCCAGACCGTCGCCAATTGCCCTTCTGCGCAGCACTAGTGCGACGTAAAACCCAACCAACCAACCAACCAACCTATGGAACAATCACATAATATTCATTCTCGTCTCTCTCTCCTGGTTTGCTTCACGTGATAATTTCGCTGGGGAAGCTACTTCTTGTCGCAAACAGATAATGCGAGGGGATGCGTGGTCTATTATATAAGGTCTATGGCTATAACGAAGACATCATTTTCAACGTTATCTCCGGGAAGCTTGGACTTTTATTTTTTAAAAGTTAATAAATTTTAAATTTTGCAGAAAATTTTCTGGAAATTATTTTTATACATTTGCCTTGATTTATAGGAAAATGGTCCATCAGAGAGATGGACTTTTGATAGAGGTTGGTTCTATGGCACTGACACAAGATGCCTGTGTTTTATAAATTACACTACCGATTCAATATCTGACCTGTACTCAATTATAAAACTTAATCTAACTTTTCCAATAAATAAAACACAGAGTTAAGTTGTAATGACACTATTCATTCTTATCCAGCAAAAATTAAATAAATCCTAAAAAAAAAAAAAAAAAGATAAATATTGTGCTTATATTTACAGAACAAATGACAAGATTTCATCTTTCTGATGAGATAATAGTCTGGTGCTTACCAGGTAACTTAGTTGGTATAGCTATTGAAATCAAAAAATAATTCTGATCTAGAATGAATCAATAAAATAACTGATTTAAATATATGTGTTGAGATAGGAAAAAAATTACAAATTGTTTTTTTATTATTTTAATTTACACTTTTGTAGGAAGGGAAAAAAAAAATAATAATTATAAAGCGAGAAGGAAATGTGTTATTTTCTTCACTGAAAAAGAAAAAAAAGTTTCGAAACTATACATTACAATTTTTTAGCCATCTGTAAATAACCTGATTATACTAAAAAAAAAAAAAAAAAATCCGTTTTATATGAATGCTAAGGCAAAGTGAAATATTGAAGGAGAAATTTACTTGGTGGAACACAGTGAATTTATTGATGAGTTATTGAAATTGAAACATGTATGTTTCAATTTTAATAGTTCATCAATATGTATATATATATATATATATTTTTTTTTTTTTTTTTTTCTGGAATTTTTTCATATGATATATATATATATATGGCCATATGATATATATATATATATAATGCATCACTGTTCTACAAATTGCACTAGTAAATCAATATCTGACCTGCACTCACCACTCATTAAAAGTTTTTATTTTTATTATTTTATTTTTTTTATTTAACTTTATTGTTGCTGAATAGCAATGAATAATTTCAATTATATTTTAAGCTATATGCATGTTTATAGAAATGTTGAATTAATTATTAGAATAACTAAAGTGAGAAGGCATAGTACTCGAGTACCAGTGGCGGATCCAGAACTTGACTTTTGGGGGGGTGGGGTGGGGGCTAAGATTATCAAAGTGTTATTCTAGACCAATAAAAAATTTGCAATCGCAATACTCAATTGTGAATGTCAGTGTCTTTTTTTTTTTTTTCTAGTGGGGGCCTTCAGCCCCCTAGCACCCCCCGCCTTCCCCTTTAATCAGCCACTGTCAAGTACTATAATTTGCCGTGTTACTTTTAATTCTTTTGATAATTAAAATACAAGTAAATGAATTAATAAAAGGGTATACATAGCCTTTCATTGAAAGTAAAATCATTTCAAATTATTGAAATTACACCTTTAATTGGCTGTTCAAAGTTTATTGAATTACCATCTAAAACTTTAGGATTAAAATCAGTTATTCAGTTTATAAAATAATAAAAATGAAAAAAAAAAAAATACATATATATATATATATGTATGTATTCACGCAAAAACAACACTAGAAAGAATTTCTTAAAATAATAAAACACTTAAAAAAAAAAAAAAAGAAAAGAAAAGAAAAGAAAAGGCTGTATAGATATTATTATATAGCATTTTTTTTTTTTTTTTTTTTTAAGTATTTTATTATTTTAAGAAATTCTTTCCAGTGTAGATTTTGCGTAAATACATATATTTATTTATTTATTTTATTTTATAAACTGAATAACTGATTTTAATCCTGAAAGTTTTGGATGGTATTTCAATAAATTTTCAACAGCCAATTAAAGACGTAATTTCAGTAAATTTTAGACATCCAAAATTCGATGTTATTTCAGCAAATTTTGGACATCCAAAATACGGTGTATTTTCAACAAATTTTGGATGTCCAAAATACGATGTATTTTCAACAGATTTTGGATGTCCAAAATACGTAGTTTTTGTTTCTTTTATGTCATTTTAAACGTCCAATAAATGCTCATATGACGTAGTAAGTAGTGACATTTAGATGAAATTATAACGAAATAGGTACAAAAAACAGATGAAATATAGACACGTCATTTGGTATCAATTACGTATTTTAAATAAAAATTAGATGAAATTGTGTTATTAGGGTAAGGAAGGCTCTGAACTCGACAAATATTTACTTAACAAAACAGTACATTATTTTGCTGCAGATTTTAAGGAGGCGATGAAAGATGGTAAAGAAGTTGTTTACTTTTTACCAGCTACGTTCTTTTAAGGTCAGATTATTCCTAGTAGTCACAAATGTCCAGGGAAGAATCATCAGTGAATGGTACCATTCGCTCCCATAAAAGAACAATACCAGCAAATGATTTTGCTCTTAAATAAATGTACAAAAAAGATGTAGTTTAAAATAAATGTTTATTTAGGTGACTTTTATGAGAAGACCCTTTAGATGCGTCCGTGCACATATGGCTAGTAAAATTATCATAAAATTCATTTGTAAATATTCCCTTTACACATACATTATTTTTCTCAAGTAGTAGTATAAATATAGGTATCACTTTCAAACTATCTTAATTTATTTAGTGAATAAATATTTCTGATTTTGAAGAAATGCGTACATTTGCATATCCGATTGGCAGAATTCCTTAAGGGTCTTTGTCAGTCAGATTTTTTTTCCCGTGTTCTACTCTCCAGCTTTCATTACCTTGGTATAAGTTTTCTGTTTCACCGCCTCTCCTCATAAGTCATTAATTCAATGTCCAAGTGCTAAAGCTGTCACCATTCTAAATTAATTGTTAAGTAGGCGTGACTGAAAGCAGAGGGGGTTCTTTTTATCATTTTTCCTCTCAGAGAAGCACCACAGTAAATGCCGGAAAAAGACAATTTTCGGTTAATAGACAACAACTAAAGATATATATTATATATACGCATACATTTATATATATATATAAAATAAATAATAATAATAATAAATATTCAATTAGTGCATAATAATTATTCTAGGCAACGGTTTTACAATGTTATTATTAAGAGATTTATGTAACAAAGGAAATTTTTACATACTACTCAAATTCCTTATAATTAAATTTTCAATACATAAAAATTTATAACGTATAATTTTAACTCTCAATTTTCTCAAGAAAAACGATAAAAAGAAAAGCAATATGTCACAGATATAAAAAAATTTGTCTTTTTTTTTCCTACAAATTATTTATTGAAATTATTTTTAATCATAAATGTAGACATTTTCGTCTCAAAGAAGTATAACACTAAATGTCGAAAAATGTCAATTTTCGGCTCTATAGACAACATCTAAAGATTTTATTTTATTTTATTGTATTTTTTTATGGAAATATACTCAATTAGTAGATAATAGTTGCTCTCGACAACTGTTTTACAAAAATGTTATTATAAATAGATTTATATTACGAAGGAAATTTTTATGTACAACTCACATTAATTTAAATTAAATTTTCAGTGCATAAAACTTTAGAACGTACAGTTTTAACTTTCAATAAATTAGGATTTTTTTATAAAAAATATCAAGAAAAAGGGAAGCAATATACCACAGCTATAAAAAGATTTACATCTTCTTTCCCTATATACATTCACACAGTACATATGCAAATTACTTATTGAAATTATTTTCTATGACGATTGTAGACGATGTTTTTCGCATAGATGTATCCCACTAAATATCGAATAAAGCTCATTTTCAGCTCTATAGACAACAACTAAAGATGTTTTTTTATGGAAATATATTCAATTACTACAAAATAAGTATTTTAGACAACTGTTTTACAAAAATGTTATTAGAAATAGATAATATTTTATTTAATTATTTTAGGAAAAATTTTTTAAAGCTTGTTTTACACTTGTTTTTACACGAGATTTTTAGCGTGAAAAAAGGGTTATAAATATGAATTGTATAAATTGTGTCAAAGTTTAATATGGAATGCGTGTGTGTTTGTATTTATAATGTTTATCGCATTATTTTTATAATTTTGAATTACTTAAATAATTATTGTCTTTAATTAGTTGTTTTACGTTCTTTTTCTTTTCTATGGCTTCCAAGATTTACAATGGATCTCTTATAGGCATTGATCTTGTATATCTTGGATCCAAAAACCCTGGTAAAAGACAATCTAAATAAAATTTTATGAGTTTGTCTTTCGTCTCCTTTTCCCAGAATTCATCATCTCTCTCAATTTTTTCTCCTTTTAGGCCTTTAGGTGTCCACAATATGAAAAGGCAAAAACACGTTTGTAAGCATAACTCGGCTCCTAATTATTTCACAGTAAAGAAATTCGACATGGGGAGACTAGACATGAGTACAAATAAAATATTATCTACGATTTAGGAATTTTCGATTTTTAAAGGAAGGAAGGGAGAAAATCGACTTTTGGCGGGAAATTTTGAAAATTCCTGATTTGAGTCGAACTCTACCAAAAATGGAAGAAAGATGTTGAAAAAAGGCTACGCGACTTTCTTAGGATATTTCCTAAAACACACTTTTGTTTTTTTGTGATCAGTCATTTTAGGTATTTCTACGCTTTTTTGTATATTTGCTAATATTCTGTTATTAAGGGAAAAGTGATAAATAAAGAATCGCTAAACAACATGGTCGTGATTAGTCAACTTTTATTAAATTTTTCCCTATGCCACTGGTGATTACAAAAATATAATTCTTTCTTGTACTTTCCCCCTACTTCTTTGTTATTAAATATTTAATACTCAAAAGAAGTAATAAATACTGCATTTTTTTTTTGTAATCTACAAGGCAATCAGAAAACGAAAAACTAGTATGTTGTGACCACCACAAGACTTTCTTCTATATTTTCCTACACAAATTCACTAAGTGCAAATGAGTTATTAAAACATTATTTATTAAAATTATCAAACATGAGGAATGCAACTGATTTTCATCTTAGAGAAAACTAACACTAAATATCCAAAGAAAGACTGTTTCATTGTCTATAAATAAAATCTTTAAAAATGTGTTCTTATAATGGTTGTCTCACATATCAAGTATTTTATTTACAAGTACAAGTTTTGTACAGTTATATGCCATAGAAGTTGAGATATAGCCATTTCGTTATCGGGTAAATTTTCAGTATAGCAGCATCACCTTGGCCGATAAGCATCCAAGTTGAATCAGCGTAATGTATCATAATGGCCTTCTCACACATCAAGTTTGTTTGATTATACGCAATAGAATCTGTGGTATAATCTTTGTTTAAATTGCGGTAAACGCTGTGTAGCAGCGCCACCTGTTAAGCAGTTTACACCAAAAGCTGACAGGCACTAACTTATGTTAAGGTGCATCCACACATAAATTTATATGCAATTCTACGTAGTAGTAAATAGCTTTTCCCGAAGAGATTTAAATCCTATATTCACTTTATGTCTACAGTGTAGCGTTGTTCTATAGGGCCTTCTGTGTATCTTTATAAGTATGTATTATTATATATTCTTGAGCAATTTTTGAGATAAATTGTAAGAAATAAAATGGAATAAAAAAGAATATGTTGTTTAAAAGTATATTTAGGTGTATATATATTTAGAAAGGTATAACTTTTGAATCAATGCCTCGATATTTTTTTCTTTATTCTATTATAAACTAAATAAGATAAATATAGTATACGTAATATATATTGATTGTTAATCAGTGTCGTAACAAGCAAGCTGGGGACGCCGGTGTGAGAGAAAATTTATAGGGCTCCCTCCCCCTGCTTTATTACTTCAGGCGCAATATTAAAACTTTTACTGCTATTACTAATATTACTATATTAATTGTTTACAATATTCAATGAAAAAGTATTTAAAAATCGTTCTAGATTAAGAAAGCAAATTAATAGCTAGTATATTATAATTTTTGACAGACACTGCATTTATAAAAAATCTGGTGTGAAACAACCACACGACTTCCATTACCCGCTATTACATGTATTATATGCATTTTTGAGAGATAATGTGATCAGAAAACATAAAAGTGACCAAAAAAGAAAATCGTTAGAGCCGTTTTTGAGATACCAACTTTCACAAAAAATCAATTATTGACCGGAAAACAATAATTACATACAAAAGCATATTTAAAAGTGAGTTAAAATGGCGAGTTTGAAAAAAATCCGTACAACCGTTTTTAAAGGAACGCCTTTGCGAGGCCTGAAATTGAGCTATTTATACAGGACGCCTATCAATTTTCATGAACTAACCAACTATATCATTCGAAAGGATATCTGATAGAGTGTTTATATAGCAAATTTGAAGAAAATCGTTAGAGCCGTTTTTGAGATACGGACTTACGGTCCCACTTCCGGTTTCCGATGTCCCATTTCCGGTTAAACTCAATTATTGACAGGAAAACAATAATTACATACAAAAGCATATTTAAAATTGAGTTAAAATGGCGAGTTTGAAAAAAATCCGTACAACCGTTTTTAAAGGAACGCCCTTGGGAGGCCTGAAATTGAGCTATTTATACAGGACGCCTATCAATTTTCTTGAACTAACCAACTATATCATTCGAAAGGACATCTAATAGAGTGTTTATATAGCAAGTTTGAAGAAAATCGTTAGAGCCGTTTTTGAGATACGGACTTACGGTCCAACTTCCGGTTTCCGATGTCCCACTTCCGGTTTTTCAATTTTCACCAAAATTTGGAAATTTCATCTGTACGCCAGATGTATTTGAATTCTAAAGTTTCGTAGCTCTATCTTTATTAGTTTCTGAGCTATAATAGCCAGAAGATTCTCCACATACATACACACACACATACATACACACTGACCAATTGCCAAAAACCACTTTTTTGGACTCAGGGGACCTTAAAACGTGTAAATCAGGTGAAAACCCGACATCGAATTTTCAGACCGAATACAATACTTCCATTACCTACGGTAGTAGGGTAATGGAAGTAAAAAAGCATTTATTACAAAAAAAAAAGAATTTTTTTTATTATTTCAATATTATAAATGCTTTGTAAAAATTAAACAAGCAAAGCAAAATTAATTATGTAAATAAAAATACAAAAAAAATATATAATGAATAAATGCCTTATCTGAATGAACTGAAAATTTATATACATATTACAGTAAAACCTCTCTAAGTTGGACACCTACGGTTCTAGGAAAACGTGTCCAACTTAGAGAGGTGTCCAACTTATAGGGCTGCTTACATTTTTCGATTTAATTAAAGTGTATCTATGCATGCCTTTTAACATTTAATCACATCTAAATTTAACATAATTAAGTACTCATAACTTATATACAAAAAATGATTAATTTGCTAATTTGAAATTTAAATTTAAACTGGTATATTGTGGCCATAATAACACTTTCTTCTATAATTTTTTATATAACAGCGCCATCCACCAGTTAATATGCACGAAAATTTAATCAATATAACTTCTCACAATAAAAATTTTGCATATTCATTTTGATGCAATTTTATTCGATAGACGCTGTGATAGTCATATGGAAAATCGGAGAATGTGATTAAAAGTAGTACCAGTTTGCCTGCTGATATACACCCAAGTTAAGATAACATTCATTTTAATAATAGCTTATGAAATTTGGTGAATTTATTCGCTCTAGAAACTGTGATATAGTTTTCCTGTGAAAGGGGAAAACTGCAGCCTAGCAGCGACGCCTGTCTATTGATATGCAACAAAATTGAATCAGCATCTTTTTTCGCTATAGATAGATCTCTCACATATTATGTTTAGTGCAATAATACACTCAAGTAAAACTTTGTAGAAAAAATAAAAAGAACAAATGAAGAGGAACTCTAACTACCGAAATGTATTGTCTAATGCTCATTTTAAAACAGTCTAAGTCAAAACATACTTGTAGGCTCACTACTAGATATTTCCTGGAGAAATGGACAAAAACAATTCATGCAAATCAATAAAAAGAAAGACTATTTCACTAAACGCTAAAATTAAGCAATTTGTGAATTTTTCAGTTGAACAAAATAAATATTTTTTTTACAAGATGAATATGTAGAGTTGAATATAGTGTGACAAGAAACATTGCTTTTTAGATATTTACAGTTATTTCTACAAGGGATAAGTACTTTTTCTAAAAAAGGTGAGAAAAATGCAAGTTTTATATCTTTTTCCAGTCTCATTGGGTAAAAGTGTTCCAACTTAGGATAAGATTTGAATGTCCAACTTCCAAGTTAGAGAGTGTCCAACTTATAGAGGTTGGACATAATGTTAATCCTATGGATATATTCCGTTCCGATAAAATGTGTCCAACTCGACCGGTTTCACTGTACAAATAATCGTCACAGAAACTGTACAGATTTTGGGGGATATATTATAGATTTTTTTACAAGCACAGAACGAAAAAAACCATATGGCATTCAGACGCTATTGCACATCAGATGAAAAAGAATAATGATAAAAGACATAATTATAAAGAATCTTCCGTTTGTGTCTTTGTAAAAAACTATAAGTGCCAGTTTCTTCAAAATTTATGTACTCTGTACATTGGTGACCTATAGCATGTATATAAATTTTCAGCTCAAACGAATAAAGTGCTTAGACATTATTGCAGTTTAAAAAAAAAAAAAAAAAAAAAAAAAAAAAAGAGGTTACATATAGACCATAATGATAAAGGATTTTTCTTTGTGTTCCTGTGAAGAAAACTATAAATGTTACATTCACCAAAATTTATATAGTCTGTGCAATTGGGATTCATAACATGCCTATAAATTTTCAGCTCATTCGAATAAGGCATTTAGACGCTATTGCACTTTAAAAAATTTAGGCCCATAGACCATAATAATAAAGGATTTTCTTTGTGTCTCTGTGAAAAAAAAAAAAAAAAAAATAAAAAATAAAAAAAATAAATAAAAATAAACATAAACGATACATTCACCAAAATTTATATTGTTTGTGCCACGGGGATCCATAACATGCGTATAAATTTTCAGTTCATTCCAGTGAGGCATTTAGACGCTTTTGCGCTTTAAAAAAATTAGGCCCATAGACTATAATGATAAAGATTTTTCGTTGTGTAAAGAAAAAAAAAAAAACTAAGTGCTAGATTCACCAAAATCAATAGGGTTCGTGCTATGGTAAGTTATAACATGTGTACCAACTTTCAGCTCGTTCAAACAAAGCGTTTAGGCGCTATTGTGTTCACTCACACACATACGCACATACATCTTCGTAAAAATAGTAAATATGTATTCAGGGGACCTCAAAATGCGTAGGAACACCAAAATCTGAAACTCGGATTTTTGACACGATTGCAATACTTTTCTCACTGTAGTGTTCGGAAAGTAAAAATTATGTTGTTTGGTAAAGTTACAAAAAATATGTGTATTAAACAGTATGACATACCTAGCTAATTAAATTGATTTTTTTAAATTAAATTTTCGGTTATCTTCAACTGAAAATTTCGTTATTAAAAAAAAGAAAGAAAGAAAAGAAAAGAAGAGACCTTAAAAATTGCCAAATCTGAATTTGCAGCAAAAAGTTTTTTTTTTTTTTTTTTTTTTTTTTTTTAAAGGGAGGAGGGCGGGGGGTGAACTTCAGATATTAAGAACTTTGTATATAAATATCATAAAAATCAAAAGAATGGAATAATTATTTAGTGTTACAATCATCAGAAAATTAAATAAAGAAAACTAAAGAAAGAGAAGGAAAAGTAGGCACGAATGTAGCGTGAAAGCGATAAGTCCGAAACAATATTTTGTGTTCTTTGGATTTTTATGTTGTTTCTATACAATCTTTTTCTTTTTTTTAAATTAATTAATTTATTTTTAATGTCCCCATGCAATTGTTTAGTAAGAAGAAATACAGTCGAATTTCCCTAATGAGCAATATTTTAAATATTTTTATGCACTTAGTATTAGCTCACTTTAAAAATATTGAGAACATAATATGTATTTTTTTAATAATCAGTTAAAACTGTGTCCTGGACAGTTGAAACTTGTTGCAATGCGCAAAAGAATGCTGAAGTTAAAATTATTATTTCCCCTTCAATTCCGCCAGAAGAATTTAAATTTATAAAGATTAGGTAAATATATATAGGATAAAAATTTATTAATTAATGGGGAGTAGGGGATCTTAAGATTTATTTTAAAAATCTATTTAAAAATTGTTTAAAAAAAAAAAAAAAAAAAAAAAAAGTAGCATATTTGTGATATTGAAAAAAGAAATTATCTAATATTATCTACAATTAATATTATCTAAAATTATCTACATATGAATAGTTTATGTTCAGAAAAACAAACTGATAGTTCTTAATCCGTATTGCTTCTGTCCCTTTTCTACTGACATGGGTAAGCATTCACTTCAGGGCATTTTTACACTTTCAACTAATAAGAATGAAAACTAACGACCTGTCATCCTTAATGCGCTTTCTACTTCCCACCAGTGATAAATTACAGCAGGACGGGAAGGGGGAAAATCCAGTTTTTGCAGCTAAAAATTGCATTTATCCACAAAATTATTAATACGTTTTTAAAATTTAAATATTATGAAAATTGATAATAAGAGTTACATCATTTAAAAAGGTCTAGTATTAATTATATTATTGATAAAACAACTTGTCAATTGTTTGAGGGCGATAAAGGAATTCAAGTAAATTTTCGACTTTTACAGCTTAAAAACAAATTTAAAAAATCAATTTTTGAAACATGGGGGAACTCCTAACGGCCACGAATTTTCCGAATGCGAAAACAGAATTTAAAAATATGCATTACGTAATGAGTAATAATGGGGATTATTTTACAATAGATTAATACGGGATTTGGATGACCTTGAAGCTCACTGTCGTCAGAGAGCCTTAAGAATACTTACTTCACTCATCAGACGTATCTTCTGCATGACTTCTTATACGGATGTTTATTTTAAAAGAATATTTCTAGAATATCCCTTAGAACATAATCCACATAATTTATGCTACTTACCAATATAAGTACTTCGATTCTTCTAAATATCTCGCATTGTTTAATATACTTAAGAAAACACTTCACACACCTATGGATTTTCTTCTCAATGGATGTGCTGATGTTTCGAAGCTCCCTTTTCAGAAAAACTATTAAAATAAATTTCACGAACGTATAGTTTTTCTCTTGTATAAGCTAGCTCATGTATATTTAAATTTCTTTTTCAGAATATTCTTTAGCACATAATCTACATATATAAGGATTTTCTTTTGTATCTAATTCGAATATATTTGATCACACTTCCCTTTCGAGGAAATATTTTACAGCACACTTCACACACATATGGCTCTTCTGCTGTGTGTGTACGTTAACAATATTTTTACAAAAATCCTATGACTTTTCTTCCATATGTATCAGTGGAGGATCGTGAATGACGATTTGGGAGGGCTGCAAGCTAGTGACTAATACAGTACGATAGTATGGAAACTGTTTATTAAAATGTCAACATATTTAAGCTGATTGTCGAAATAAACAAATCTGGCTGAAAGGTAAATATTCTTTTAAAAGAACTTTTTCTAGACCTTTCGACGCAGCAACCCGAATATGTCATTCACGAGCAATGTTGCCAGATTGGGGACTTTTTTTTATTCAATATCTACCGTTAAACTGTAATTGTAACGGTTGTCTAATTGCGCCGAAGTTTTTTCGTCTATTATGTCATAGCCATCTAAACTAGATGCCTTCCACGTGGCTCGGAAACTGGGTTCAAGCGGTAGACTGCGCCACATGGTACAGATTGTAGGACTTTTTTATTCAACAGCCACCAAAATTTTTTAAAAGTGGGATTTGATATACATAAAACACTGTTCACAAGCCGCCGCTGGTATAGATGCGTAGATTAGATACCCATTTGCAGATATCTTTTCAGAAAATACTTGAGACACGGATGAGATTAGAAAGAACACAAAAAAGCTGAAACTGTACAAAAAGGCAAACCATTGAAATGAAATAAGAAACTTTTTATGACAATCTGTACTATATTATAGTAATAAATGCTTTTTAATCTATAAAATAAAAAAATAAGATCATGCTTTATTTTTCAATCAAATTTTATTTGATTACGTTACGTAAAGAATGCACACCAGAAACATAAAAAAAACTGAAGAATCTTATACCTGTGAGGTCATATTTCAAACAAGTATGTTTTTTTCCCTGTATGGATGAATGTGTTTTCGCAGACTCTCTTTTATATAAAATCTTTTTAACATATTTCACACATGTATGGCTTTTCTCAAAGATGTGTGCGATGATGCGAATTTAGATGTTCCTTTTGCAATAATCCTTCAGAACATACTTCACACACATTGTTTTTCTTTCGTACTGATGCATCGATGAATATTTAGATTTCCCTTTCGGAAAAATCCTTTGAAGCATACTTCACACACGTATGGCTTTCTTTTTGTCTGGGTGCGTAAATCATTGTTTAGATGAGTCTTCACAGTAAATCTTTTAGAAAATTCGCACACATATGGCTTTTGTTTTGTATGGATGCATTGGTGCATATTTAGATTTCCTTTTTGATAAAATTCTTTACATTTTAATTCACACACGTATGGGTATTCACCTGTGTGGTGCGTAAATGATTGTTTACGTTACTCTGTCTGTACAGAACATACTTCGGCTTTTCTTTAGCGTGGATGCGTTGGTAAATGTTCAAACTATACTTTAGAGAAAACCTTTTGGAACATACTTGACACACATATGGCTTTTCTTTTGTATGGGTGCGTTTGTGAATACTTAGTTTCCTTTTGGGAAAATTCTTTACATTCTTCACACACGTTTGACCTTTATTTTGTGTGAGTGCGAAATGAATGTTTAGATTACTCTTTACAGAAAATCTTTTAGAACATATGGGTACGTAAATGATTATTTAGTTTTCCCTTTAGGGAAAATCCTTTAGAGCATACTTCACACACGTATGGCTTTTCTTTTGTATGGATGCCTTCGTGAATATTTAGAACTCCTTTTTGGGAAAATCTTTTAGAACATACTTCACACACGTATGGTTTTTCTTTTGTATGGGTGCGTAGATGATTCTTCAGATTTCCCTTCTCAGAAAATCCTTTAGAACATATTTCACACACGTAAGGCTTTTCTTTTGTATGGGTGCGTAGATGTTTGTTTAGACTTCCCTTTTGGGAAAACCCTTTAGAACATATTTCACACACGTATGGCTTTTCGTTTGTATGGGTGCGTAGATGTTTGTTGAGACTTCCCTTATTAGAAAATCCTTTAGAACATACTTCACACACGTATGGCTTTTCTTTTGTATGGGTGCGTAGATGATTCTTCAGATTTCCCTTTTCAGAAAATCCTTTAAAACATACTTCACACACGTATGGCTTTTCTTTTGTATGGATGCGATGGTGAATATTTAGATATCCTTTATGGGAAAACCCTTTAGAACATACTTCACACACGTATGGCTTTTCATTTGTATGGATGCGTTGGTGAATATTCAGATAACTCTTTCGGGAAAATCTATTAAAACATACTTCACACACATACGGCTTTTCTTTTGTATGGGTGCGTAGATGTCTTTTCAAATTTCTCTTTTCAGAAAATCCTTTAAAACATACTTCACATACGTATGGCTTTTCTTTTGTATGGGTACGTAGATGATTCTTCAGAAGATCCTTTACAGAAAATCCTTTAGAACATAGTTCACACACGTATGGCTTTTCTTTTGTATGGGTGCGTAGATGTGTGTTCAGATTTCCCTTTGTAGAAAATCCTTTAGAACATACTTCACACACGCATGGCTTTTCTTTTGTTTGGATGCGTTGGTGAATATTCAACAAACTCTTTAGGGAAAAATCTTTAAAACGTACTTCACACACGTGTGGCTTTTCCTCTATATGCATGCGTAGATGTGTTTTCAGATTTTCCTTTTGGGAAAATTTTCGAAAACATATTTGACACACATGTAGCATTTCCATTTTGTATGGATTCGTAGACAGGCGGCTAGTTCTAGCACGATAGCATCTGCACTATTTTGTTCTGATCACAGATTATTATTATACAGATAGGACGTGATGTACATGTATATTCTTCGGTAACCAAAATTTGACTGCAACGACCCTATTGTCAACGGCTGTAAGTTTCTCTAGCTCTCCAGCGTACGCAAGCGTCCTCTTATTTTTAGAGTATCTATTGATCGTAACATTAGTGCTACGTTAAACCCACCATCCAACCAACTAACCATTGTTTTAATGTTTACGTTTGGCAACTTGTTATTGTTTACTCTCTTGATTGTCGAAAGCAATAGGGCAGTTCCTTGTTTGTAAACAAACATCTCAACTCTCGGTAGTGGTTGGCAGAAAGCACTCGTTCCCACCATTGACGACTATGGCAGTTTTTGATCATAGAGATATTTAAATCATTTATATTTCGTTCTACTTATGCAGATGTTTCAGAATGTGTTTGAAATAAAAAATACATTTAAAAATTAAGCTCGACGAAGCCCATATAAAAGGATATAATATCATACAGATTCATATTTCTTAGGAAAAAGCGATCGGCCGTTAGGCCAATCAGTGTTCCATCGAAGGCAATTTGTTGGGGAAAAATGGGATGATTAATGTAATCAAATTTTCATAAGGTTTATTCACGACGTGATTTATTTAATAATGTATCCATAATACTTATGGATTCTATTACTTTATAACTAAAACATGAATATTATTCGAATACAGTAGTTGCTGTATAGCATTGCATTTTGCACCTGTAATGTTACGAGATTTTGTCATACTTAATAATACCTTTCTGTTGTCGAATTATTCTTTTATTAATAAGTTTTCCATTTTTATTATGCATTTAATTTATGAATTTTGTCAATTATTTACCTCAAAATGTTAAAATTTAACAGGAATTTTTTATAATTCTAGAATTAAATCTTTTTTCTTTATTATTATTTAGGACTGAATTAGTTAGTCAACTGAATGTTTTGAAATTTATACCTTTTTAAATATGGTGACTGATTAAATTATTAATATAACGATTAGCTTATTTTTTTTATATATAATTTTACATTCGAGTAATTTCTTCATCAGAAGTTTTAGTTAATTTGTCATGAAACTTGTATTTGAAAGAATTTTTTTAATGTCTTAATTATTCAAAGAAAATTGAGCTGAAAAATATTTTTATTTTTAATTGTAATTTTTCCAGTCGAAAGTTAAACCTTATGCATCCTAAATTAAAAATATTTTCTAGCCTTTTTTACAAGAATCTATCAAAATATATGAAAGTCCATAAGAAATATTCTTTTAAAACATATTTTTACTTTCTGCAATATTCATAAAATATTGGATTCGTAAAACCTTTCAACTTCTAGTCTTCAATGGATTGCATATTTAACCCCTTGAACTTAAATGATGAGTCCAGCTTGTCATGAATTTCGTAACACTAATTATGTTCTTATATGTATATATAACAATAAACATTCATAAAATGTGTGAAACAAATACAGTGAAACCTCTCAAGTTGGACGCTTTTTCTCGGAACGGAATGTATCCATTAACATTATGTCTAACCCCTATAAGTTGGACACTTTTTCTTGGAACTGTAGGTGTCCAACTTAGAGAGGTTTTACTGTATTATTCTTAATAATAACAAATTATTTGAGCAACAAAACCGTAAGTTTCTATATGAATCCCACCTATTAAAACTAAGAAAATTAAATTGTCTGCATGAGCAGTGCTGACTGAAAATAAATTGCAGTTCAAGGGGTTAAAGATGTTCTAAACATGATTTGACCATTCAGAAACTGACTGTGTGTGTGTGTGTGTGTTAGATGTGATGAAGCTCTGTACCTGTGAGGAGAAAAAAAATAAATCCCCCTCCCATACATACACTCTTCTACGTCAATTTACTATCAATTTCACCTCTAATTTGTTGTTTCAAAACATTAATTTAGACTATTAAATATTAAGCATTAGCACTGTCGGAAGAAAAAATTAAATTTTCTTGTATTTTTAACTAAAAAAGAAAGCAGTCATTAGTTTTTTTTTTTTTTTCTTTTTTTTTTTAAACGCTGTTAGTGAAATGTGTATTAATGGTTTTTAAAAGATTCGAGGCCAGTGTGTCATCAACATTTTAGACTGTCTTTCAGAAAAATTTAGCATGCTGTGTTTAGTAAAAAAGCTGAGCGAAATCCCTCATGTGATATGGCCATAAGGGAGAAGATGCTGGGTTCGATCCTAAGTCACATTCATCTTAGCTGTTTGGAGTTTTACAGGGTTTTCCCTGAAACTTGCATAAACATGGCCTAGAAACCTTGCATAGTCAATCAGTCCCAACCTACACAACACGATCCAGTTTTGCCCTTTACCATTATTGGATATTATACTGATTGTTCATGTCAATTTAAACTTCACAATTTTCTGAATTACTCGCATTTGTACACAAGATTTCATTAAAGAAAATCCTTAAAAGATCACCCCCCCCACCCCACATACACACATATCATATATAGATATAATGGAGGGTGTTGTGTTGTTTAACATAAATTGACTATGAGAGGACCCTAAGCATGGATGGTGGCCTTTCCGTGAGTCTCTTTATAAAGAGTCCTAGCTCACATTCATGTAAGTTTCAGAAAAATCTCTGAACTCCCAGTCTGATAAGCTAGTCCTGAGTTCGAACCCCACATTTAATAGATTCAAAATTATTAACTACAATAGATCAAATTATGAATCACTCTCAAGTTATAATTGATCATGAATGAAAAACAAAAATAATCTGAAAGCTGTATTCCTCCTATAAGATTAATTTTTGGCTCTCTGTAAAATGTAAGTTAGAGTAAAAATCATTGAAAAATTCACAACTTGCAACAACATAAGCATGATTGTTTATTTATTCATTTTTTTTTTCTTTTAAATCTTATAAACAGCTTCTTAATAATAAGCTAATCTTTTAAAAGCTTATTTTCTTTATGAATAAGCCTAATAAAACAAGTGCCCGAAAAGTAACACTGTAAACTGTTATCATTGCTAAAACACTTTATTGAAATAAAGAAATAAAAATTTATTCTTTATTTGGAAGAATGAATAAAAAATGAGAAAGAAAAAAATCACAAACTTCGCCAAGAGAGTCTCATACTAAAGTTGTGCCCTATTTTCAGCAAATGAAAGTCATGGTTAAGTACCGTCATATACAGCTGTTAAGAAAATATAAATGACATTCAACTATTTGAGGTTCATTATGTTGATTAGAAACACGGTTACTTTAAAACAAGGAATATAAAAAGAAAAAATTTTAAGTCAATTCCTATATACAAACACTATCGAAAAAGTTTTTTTTTTTTTTTTTTTTTTTTTATTTTGAATTAGGAAATAAAAAGCGCGCGTGAAAAATGAAATAAATATAATTATAAGATTAAAAAAAAAAACTTTTTATATACCATGTTTTAAATTTTCTGATGAATCATAGAGCTCTTATCAATATGCATAAAATTTTTAAAGTGATAATGACGTCAATTTTTGTGATATGCATAATTTAACTTTTTATAATTTTTTAATGTTCACGTTTAATTAAATGTATTTATTTAAATCAAATTGGAGTGTAAAGGTTGATATTTTTATTTATTACCAACTATGCGAAAAATACCAGAGCCGGGAATCGAACCCAGGCACCTCCGCTTAACGCACGGATGCTCTACCGCTGAGCTACCCTGGCTGACAACCAGCTAGGTACTTCTCGCATAATATGCGTTGGCAAAGTTACCGAGTCTGCAAACGCAGATATATCAGGTGAGACAATAATAATCGTAGCACAACTCCATAGACCACGAAATTTTTAATTTAGAAATTTGCAGACTCGGTGACTTTGCCAACGCATATTATGCGAGAAGTACCTAGCTGGTTGTCAGCCAGGGTAGCTCAGCGGTAGAGCATCCGTGCATTAAGCGGAGGTGCCTGGGTTTGATTCCTGGCTCTGGTATTTTTCGCATAGTTGGTAATAAATAAAAATATCAACCTTTACACTCCAATTTGATTTAAATAAATATTCATGGTTGATGAATTCATGAATAAAAATTTCTAAATTAAATGTATTTATTTGTATGTCAAAAAAAAAATTAACTCGTAATTTTTTTTTTTTTGGCAACAATTAAATTATAGCTGATATTTTAATGGTTATTGAACCGCTATTAGGATGTTATTATCTTCATATTTTAATTAATTGTAAGAAAACTAATCAAAAATTCGAAAATCGGACTTCGAAGTATTGTGTTGTCACCGTGTTCTGAGCAATCCTGAAAGTTTCAAATTTCTAGCTAGTCGGGAAGTTAGTTAAAAATTGATTGCAAGATTTGTACAAGATATAGGGAAAGTGTGAACTAATAATAGGAATTGAATAGACTAAAAATGCATTGACATTAAGGAACAGCTTTAGTATAGGACCACTTAACGAAATTTGAAAACTGGCTCCTAAGTTGCTCGGGCGATTTTTGAAAAGTTTTTTTTTTTATTATTCAATTGCAATAGCCATTTTAATTCATCACCAAACTGGCAAAAGATAATAAAAGTCGCCAAGGGGATTGTAATTGTGCCTACTTTAGTTTGTGGATGTAAAATCGAGGGGAAAACCTATAAGACAATTCGATCAATTTAAATGAATATTTTAAAAATAAATAAGTTAAATAAAATTTTAAAGCTATTATGACATTAGTTTTATCAGATATTTTTGTGTGAACAGGTTTAAATTTAATGTTCATGTGTAAGGAAGTTTTTTTTTTCTTTTTTAATTTTGAAGTGAAAATGGGGTTTTTATTTAATATCTTGCAAACTAATTATCCTATTGATTTAAAAGTTGCAGCGCTAGATAGATTTTTGTCTGGTTAATAAATGTACAAATTTTTGTAGAGATCAGTGAACTGTTTACTTTGTATAACGAAATAGAATCTAATATAATGCATCCTGCAATTTATCAAAATAAAATCACCGTCCAGAAATTTTTTTTGGAGTGGTTTTACCTAGAAGCTTTTTGCTTAATAGTTTGATTTATTAATAAAGATCTGTCTTCCAGAAGGCTTAAAAATGAAATTTTTATACCTACTCAGTATTCACCGACACCGAGCACATACTGAGTTCTTGGTGCAGCACTTGTAAAGTGTAAAATTTTAAAGGATTGTCTTTTGAAGTGTGTTAATTTTTACATAAATGAAAAACTTTGTAATGAAACACAAATTATGAAATAAAAAATACTCCAACTGCTTTAGATAAAAATAATAGTACAACATTTCATCAGGCAAAAAAGGAGACATAAGTGGCATTTTCATGCACTCATGCATAACTTTTTTTGCCTGATGAAGGGTTAAGGCTATTATGTTTACCTAACAAGGAAACATTCAAAAGGTGTCGTCTTCAAAAAATATTGAAAAAAAATATCGGCTGAAATGAATTACAGCGACCACAAAAAATTATCAAAATTAAGCCTATTTGGCAATTTAGTGCTGTTAGGCGTTCAGTTTGCTAGCACCGAGATTGCCATGTACGAACAGAACCGTGTTTTGCTTCTTCGCTGAGTATTCAAAATCAATCGCCAAATATACTTAATTTTGATAATTTTTTGTGAATTCATTTCAGCCGATAATGTTTTCCCTTTCTGGTGTTTTAGGAAAAGTAGAATCACATACATTTTTTTTCAATATTTTTTGAAGACGACACCTTTTGAATGTTTCCTTGTAAGATGATTTTTTTTTTTCACTTTTTTGTATCGTCTGACAAAGTTTATTTATTAAATTTGAACAACAGATTTTTAGCACATTGAACAGTTAAAATATGTAATAAGACTTGATATTAAACAGAATATAACATTGAAAATGCCAACGTATTTAGTGCAGTATGCTATATGGTACGAAAACTGCAGTTTGCTCTTAATATATTTTACATTGGCATTTTTAATGTTGTGTAAATATTTATACATTGAACTGTTATTTAAATTTATAATTAAAATTAACATAAATTGAGAAACTGACACAAAGTCCTTTTTTTTTTCACTACTGTTTGGATACAGTTTATTACCATCTAATTACAAGTACAGTTATATTCAAATAGTAGTAGAGAAAACAAAAAGTTCTCTTTTACTTTGGTGTGTCTCTGGAATATAGTCATCACAATTGAGCTCTGCGAGTCATAACAAAACTATCTTTTGATCAGGGATGTGATCAAAAAGACGAAGATTAAACTGTATTACTATATGCCAAGACAAGACATTGAAATTAAATGCATAACAAAATTTATTGTATTAGAGAAGAAATATATTTTATAATCTTCAATTTGTAAAAAAGAAATGATTTTATGATTTAGTATTCAAATAAGTTTTATCTGATTAGCTGATTGAACAAATTCACACACAAAAGACAAAAAGTTAATAAAATAACATTTTTACGACAATTAATATTCAATAGAAGTAATTTAAAGCAACAACATAAAATCAAGTAAAAATCCATTTCAGTAAAAAAAAAAAAAAAAAAAAAAAATCAATTTAAACTTAAGTGAAAAAGAAAATATAAAATTACCTGTATATAGCGTTTCTTAGATGTGATCGATGTCCACTAAATTATTGCCAGGGAGAAGTGCCTCAATCGTGCAGATTTTTAATATACACCGCACAATTTAGACACTCACCAGGCTTTTGACTTTAGTTACAGTGACCCATGGTCGTTGACCTCTGCAGAAGGGGTGCCTTAGAGGGTGGTCATTCATATTTCTGTAGGAGGGCTGCCTCAGTGTGGACTTTCAGAGTTCATGGTTGAATTGAGGAGAGAGAAACTTCAACTTTTCTTTCGCTCTTTTGAAAGTGACTTATTTGAAAGTGAGGAGAGAGAAACCAATGAATGTTAAAGAATTAAGTACTTGAAATATGAGTAAAAATAAATAAAAAAGCAGGAGGAAATTAAAATATGTATACATATATATAGAAAAGTGACTTATTTGAAAATATAGACTACTATAGAGCCACTCTAAGGATTGCTTCACCTTTATAAGTAATATTTTGGATTGAACTACAAAAAAATATTAAATAGCTTTATCTTATCCTCCCCCTCCACACACATACCAAAAAAAAATAAGATAAACATATATTAAAGATATTTATTATACAGTATTTTCTTTCAACTATCAGTTATACAAGAAAATATATCACGTATAATAATTAAATATCAAAAATAAAGTGTTTTTAAATTATCATAAGACGCTTTAAATGACTATTTTAGCAATGGGAAATTCTTCCATAGTTTTGTTTATGATAACAGTAAAGAAAATTTATAGTTTCTCTAAATTATAATAATGATTTATTATTTTATACAAAAGATATGTGTCATTTCATTTACAAGAACTATTTTGAAAAATTAATTATTTTAGCAATAGCAAATCACAGTAATGTTTAGTTTATCTATGGTAAATGATAGTTTAAAAAAAAAAAAAAAAAAATCTAACTGCACTAATTTTTTTTTTTTTTTTTTTTTTTAAGTAATTTAGTATAACCACATGAAAGATAATTTATGAATATTTTTACAAGATTTATTTTAAATGAATCTATATAAATATTTTAACAAAGGAAACTTTAGTTAATGTTTTAGTTTATCTATGGCAGAGTGGAAATAAAAAGATAAAAATTACAATTGAACCAAATAGTGATTATTTTTACTTAAATATATATGCAACATATTTTTCTCACATGAAACACAATATCAAAATGCTTTTTATAAGTTTTACAAATGCAAATTAATCAGTACTTATTTTAGTGAAAGAAAATTAAATTGATTAATTTTACTTTTCTATGGTAACATACACTGATGGTGCTAATATATTTACTTAAATTTTAATGTAACTTTTAACTCTCTTCTGCATTAGTTTATAAGCAATCAATTTTTAAAAAGTGTCACAAATTTCAGCAGTGTCATCGATTTTATATTTCATTATTTAATCTGTTTATTACTTTCATTTCATATTTTTATTTCCATTTCGCTGTTTTCATATAACGTTCATTAAGAGTTATCTGCTAAATTTGGATATTTCCCCCTTTTTCATTTTTAATAAAAAGACATGAATATGTTTTTCTTTAATTATAACTTAAATAAAGTTCAAAATTTCGAGTACATGAAGCAACAATAAATTAACACATAAGCATGGTTAATATGGTTTTTTTTTAAACCCAGAACAGTATAAAAATTATGCAGAGATAGAGAAACCAAACCAAGTTTTTGTCAAACATATGTACGTACACCATTAAAAATAAAAATTAATAATTATGTAAACTGTAAGAACTGCTGAAATTTTTAACACTGCTCTGTTTCTAAATACTATATTACTCAACTTTTATTTTAAATAACGAAATCAACTTAAATAAAACTTTATATGAAATAAACACAACACAACAAATGATTATTAAGCCTTGCGTGATATAGTCAACGAGTCACACAAGAAATTAAAAATAGATGCAAAAATGTAGTACGTAAGTAAAAAATTCTTACCAATCTAAAGATGTTATCCACACTTTTAAGGTACAACAGTGTAATTTCTGTCTCTAATGGCGTTGATCCATATATTTTTTATCGTTGCATGCTTTGAACGTCTGTGTCTAGCATGTTCGTTTGTACAGCAATTTGTCACCATATTTACTATAAAAAATGAATTGATAGGAAAACATGAAGAAATATTATTAATTTTTTGAAATAAGGCGAATGATTTAAAAAAAAAAACACAAATATAGCGAAAATAATAGCATATGATAAAACTAGGATCGTCAATTGAAAACAATGGTGGGCGCGGGAAACTCGAGCTTTTTTGCCATCCACCAGGGTGCCCTTTAATTATTGACGTCACGAGGAAATGCTCTATTTATTTTAATACGCAAGTACTAAATATTATGAAAATAAACTTTGAAAAAAAAAAAAAATAAATAAAAACATTTTTTCATTTTAAAGCATGTTGTATTATTTAAACCAAGCAGCGTTAAATATTTAATGATTTCATACTGTTATTTCAGAATTACAGTTTGTAATTTTAATTTGTACTTGAATATGAATATGTCTGATTAAGCATATTTTTAAACATTATAATAATTTATTTTTAGAAGAACAGCTGTGAATGTTTTGAGGATAATTTTTTATTTCAAAAACAATAGAAAGTAAAGGAAAAGAAAACATCCCATACTAACCTACTACAAACTACTTGCGAAATAGAAAAAACAATTTTCTATCAAAGATGCTATTCATGTAGACTTAACACATGTAGTTCCCCTCTGTTGACACTAGTGGTACTACTATATTTCCGGTTCGCGTTTTAGCTTCACTGTCCCACAGATTATCATATAGATAGGACCAGAGCCTCCTTAAGTAGATGTCTTCCACGCGCGGCGAATCCCAATGTTAAATTAGGCAACATTTAAAAAACAAAACTAACGTTAGGTGACAGCACCTACGCAGAGCAACACTTTTCTTCTGTTTCATATATAAGTTATATTTTTCATCTAAAAATCTAGCTCTTAATTTCAATTTAAAGTCCAAAATTGTATTTTTTTTTTCTTTTAATTTGAAAAAATGATGTGAAAGTGCTTTTTTGTAAATATTTTCAAAAAAATAGACAAATATTTATATTTAAAAAAGTATAGGGTTTAATTTTCTTCGAAAGTGTACAAGACCTATTTTAGCTTTTCAACTGATTGAATTACAACATATCAAATAAATAACACCTTTTTTTTTTTTTTTTTTTTTTTTTTTTAATATATTAATAATTAAAAAACGAAATTTAAAATTAAATAAGCAAAAACATGTCATGTCTATCCGCGTTTGTAATGATCGATAGATGGCGCTCTCTGAACACTGCAGTTGTTAGTAAATATAACAGCCACGTGTAATTATTATTCTTTCTCCACCTTTTCGTCATGGAAAGTCGATTGCATAATATGAGGATATGCAGTGGTGTGATAATTTCACCTTAGCCCACCAGAGGGCGAGCATTTCATTACAATCGCGGATCACGCGATTAAATTATTTTTTTTTTTTTCATATTTATTCAATGAAAATTCCAAAAAAAATTTTTATTTAGATATCAGATGAAAGTTTCGTTTATATAAATTAAAATCTCTGAACTTTAAATGAGTTTCAGTTTAGAATGAATAATTTATAATGATAAATTATTAAAATCATGTCTTTTTTTTTTTTTTTTTTTTTTTTTTTTTGGTCATGTCCTTTACGTTACATTTTTACCTTATTAGGTGTGAATTATTTTTCTTAAATCGAGAATTTTATACTATTTATAAGAAAATAATCTGTTGTCTAGTCCGTCACAAAAAATAAATAAATAACCATTAAGATTTAAATTTTTAAAATTAAGGATTTCTTGAGTATAAGTTTTCTCTCGCACGAAGTTTTTTTTATTTTTTCAAGATTTTATTAGCTCTGCCAGTTCCGAGAGGGTATGCTTTCGAAACTAATAGACATTTTCGAAATAAAGTTGTGTTATGTTTACATGTTTTGAGGTCTCCTGAAACGCAAAATAATGTTTTTAGCGGTTGGTCTGTGCGCGTTTGTTTGTCTATCTCGGATATACTTGGAAAATGCTGAAAGTGTATTTCATTTTGTGTTAGGTGTTTTTCATATAAGACTAAATTTAAATGCACAATCTGATGTGCACATAGTTTATTGAAAACATACAGGGCTATCCAAAATTAAGCTAAACATTCTTTTCTGTAGAATGTAATTGACGGAAGTGCTTTGCTACACTTTTTTTATGTCGACGAATACTGTTGAAGAAGGAAAATTAATTTTTCGAGCCTATAATGTAAACAAAGTATTTTTTTGAAGTTCTAGTTTCAACTCAGGTTTTTGAATAAAGTCACGTTTTGCGGTTCCCTGAATACAAAAAACATTTTTTTTTAGTTTTTAATGATTGATTTATATGCATATTTATTATCAGAATAACTTAAAAACAAACAAATGCAGGAAATTTACAATTGTATTTTAAAACTCGTATTAGGTTTCAATTTGAAAAATTTGATAAAGATTGGCAAATTTAAGGACAAATTAATAACATCCTTGAAATATTTTTATTTCCATTACCCTACTACCGTAGGTAATGAAAGTATTGTGTTCGGTCCAAAAATTCGATATCGAGTTTTCCCCTGATTTATATTTTTAAGAGTCCAAAAAAAGTAGTTTTTGGCAATTAGCCAGTATATGTGTGTGTGTGTATATGTGAGTGTATGGATGTGGAGAATTTCTATTTCAAAAAATCAAATCATCTTTCTGTTATATATGATAATTTTTCAAATTAGTAATCATGATATTTAATTTTTACATGAATTTTTAATTCCATATTCCATTTGTGTGGTAAAAGGTTAATAAAAGTAATGTTATGAATCTTAAAACTTAATATTTCTTAAAAAGAACAAAAGTAAAAATAAAAATTTTCTATTTTTCTTTTCAAGATTCCCAACACTTTTGTTTCGATTTAACTGAAATAATCAAATTTTTATACGCATTTACACAAGTCTTTAAAAAACAGTGGTATTAAAAAAATATATAAATCAATCTTGTTCCTATATTGGAGCGTTTTATAGTTTTATTCATAAGTTACTAATATAATTTATGAATAAAACTATAAAATACTCCAATATAGAGTTACTTCAAAGTAACTAAGAACAAGTTATTTTTATGTATTCCTACATCAATAAATAAAAATTTCATTTCATTTTGTAATAAGCATAACTATTTTATTTGTTAAATCTAACATACTAACAGAGGTGTCAACCCTTCGAATTTTTATATCATAATTTCTTTTAAATTTATCTTTGTCTTAATCACAGAATTTACGATAATAAATAAAAATAATGTTTTTTGTGAAAAATATTATTGATATTCAAAAATCCGGAGGGTTGGTAATTTTGCATTAATTACTTATGCAGTTTACATACCTTGTCTTGAAATATTTGCAGGCCATTTTTTACGCTGAATTGCATTGCTTGGTATTTCGTGAAAACTTATATTTTCACGGCGACTGTCCGATTTACAAAATGGAACGACGCAATACACCATATTATAAAAAAAAAAAAAAACCTCTCACATTTGTTAAATTAATAAAACATAAACCATGAAGAACTCAATTGAAACTCAATAGAATCGCGGGAAATAAACAGAACTTTACCACACGGTATCAAGCGCCATCTACTGGCTATGTTCTTCTTGTACTATTGCCAAGTTTTCGAGCGACTCGCTAGGCATCTACTTAAGGAGGCTCTGATAGGACAGTGAAGCTAAAATGCGAACCGGAAATATAGTAGCACCTCTAGTGTCAACAGAGGGGAACTACATGTGTTAAGTCTACATGAATAGCATCTTTGATCGAAAATTGTTTTTCTATTTCGCGAGTAGTTAGTAGCCGGTTAGTATGGGAAGTTTTATTTTTCTTCACTTTCTATTGTTTTTGAATTCGCAAAATTATCCTCAAAACATTCACAGCTATTCTTCTAAGAAATAAAAATTAATTTTTGTAATGTTTAAAAATATGCTTTTCAAACATATCCATATCCAAGTACAAATTAAAATTACAAACTGTAATTCTGAAATAACCGTATGAAATCATTAAATATTTGACGTTTCTTGGTTTAAATAATACAAAATGCTTTAAAATGAAAAGATGTTTTTATTTTATGTATATTTTCAAATTTTATTTTCTTAATATTTAGCACTTACTTCTTGAAATAAATTGCTTTTGACAATCAAGTTTGTAAACAATAATAAAGTTGCCAATCAAAAACGTATGGGCTGGGCAGTTTTCTTTCCTTCACTTTTTCTACTACTTTTAAATTCACAAAATCATAACATTCGCAGCTATTTTTTAAGAAATAAAACTAATTTTTATTATGTTTAAAAATAAATTTTGCCAAACACATTCGTATTCAAGTGTATAAATTAATATAACAAACTGTAATGCTGAAATAGCAGTATGGTATGAAATCTTAAATATTTAACATTGCTTGGCTTAAATAATACAAAATGCTTTAAAATGAAAAAAATATTTCTGGTTTATGTATATTTTCGAAATTTATTTGCTTAATATTTAGTACTTGCTTCTTAAAATAAATTGCTTTCGACAATCAAGTTCGTAAACAATAACAAATTTGCCAAATGTAAACATTAATACTATGGTTAGTTGATTGGATATTGGGTTTAACATTGCACTTTTTTTTCGATATGAACATCGATACAATGAAAATAAGACGAGCGATTGCTTAAGCTGGAGACCTCGAGAAACTTACACCTGTTGACAATAGGGTCGTTGCAGTCAAATTTTGGTTACCGAAGAATATACGGGAGTGTCCTATCTGTATAATAATCTGTGCACTGTCCTATCTGTATTAAGGCTCCTATAAGGAAAGGGCACGTGACGTCACACGTACTCAAATTATGGGTAAAGTGACAAAACATTGGTATTTCCACCAATAGAGATTGACCTTTTGCCACTCGAGAGTGGCAAAGTTTGATTGACTGAGCGTTTGTTTGTAAACATGCCCTTTCCTTATATATACGAGCTGGCGCATCAGGTATTTTGTTGCCTTGGGGTTGCCACATGTACCCAGCACGTTTCTCTGATAAACAAACAACAAACATTTTTTTTTTATCATGTTACGTTACTTCAGAGCAACTTGTTTTATTATATTTCACAATTTTAGCTAAGTAAACTATGATATGGAAGTTTGTTTAGCGATAAACTGCTATAATCATTCAAGAAGTGAATATAAAGTGTTCACAGACCTTCTGTTATTGTGTATTTGAGTTTTGGCGGCATTTTGTAAAAGAAACAGAAACCGCCCTAACAACACATCTTACCCAGTACATCCATAGGATATCTTTAGAATAAAATGACATCCTGATGTGAAAAAAATGTGTTTTTAGGAATATTATTGTTGCTTATTGCTCTTATCTTGACCGGATTAGCTTCAGATCAAGATTTCTAAAAATCATTCGGGAACCGGGACGCCAAGCGGGAATGCTGTCCTCTTCAGAGCCAAAAAAATGGCGGTGATGCGTCGGCCTATTATTTTATTTAGGGGGCTCTAATCTGTGGTTCTCATTGGCTTTCGAGATTGCTATTGTATGACGCGTATTTCGTCACTCGTAGCTTCCCACATAACACATACGTTCATATTATGCTCATATTTCAGGTTTCGCGTCCGAGTTACGTCTATAGACAAGTTCTGAACGTAGATCTCCAGCTCCAGTATGTTCACAATATGTGAAATTTCGGACATAGACGTATCTACGAAAAACGTACAAAATATGAACGTCAGATTAGGCACATAAATTGAATGAAAATTGAACTAATCCAGTTTACGTAAATACTTGAGCTAAAACTGCACCTGTATTCAGTGCTGCCAGATCGAGGGAAATTTTTATTTAACATACACCAATAAATTTTAATTGAAACGCTTTACTAATTGATTCGAAACATCTTTTACCGAAATCGTCTGTGTAGTTAGATAACCGATACAAGTGAAATCTAACGGTGGATGTTGAATAAAAATTTCCCTCAAATCTAGCAGCACTGCCTGTATTCCGCCATTTTATTAATGCGGATGTTGTAATCAAATATAAGAAAGTTTTATGTTCAACAAAATTTTGCTATTGAAATGAAACCTGTAATTCTTTTTTATCTCATTTATTGTTCAGACTGCTGCTCTCTCAACTTTCACTAGCTGCTTCTGGGCCTATATTTACGTTTGTGTCGCTTTTTGTATGTATTTGTGTTGCGTTGTTGTTTTTGTAATTCTTATTAATCTTCTGATTTTTTTATATATACAGAAATATTTATTCCACTTTTATATATGCTGTTAATAATTATGAAATAGTAATAAAATGTACTTTCAGCATATCACATAATTTTAATTTAAAAAAAACTTTATTCCAAAGTTTCGGCTAAAACTCATCTTTAACGGCCCTCTTCACTTACCGTCGCCGGAAGCCCGAGCCAATGTTTTTCTATGGGGAAATTTTCTTTACAAATAACTCATTAACTAATACATATTTTTAAATTCTGTTTTCACATTCAGAAAATTCCCAACTGTTAAATTGACGGACCTTCTTTTTAAAATGTATTTTTTTTAATTTTTAATATTTTATTTTGAAATTGCAAAATGAAAAAATTTCACATTTGAAAAATCGTATTTTGCAGCTTCAAAATAAAATTTAAAAAAATTAGAAAATAATTTTTTAAAAAAGGTCCGTCAATTTATTAGCTGGGAATTTTCAGAATGTGAAAACAGAATTTAAAAATATGGATTAGTTAATAAGTTATTTGTAAAGAAAAATTTCCCACAGAATAGCATTAGCTTCGGCTTCCGGCGGCGGTGAGTGAAGAGGGCCCTTAACCATCTTCAGGGAAAAATGATGTTTAAAAAACTACAAACATAGACAATTTTAAGCCATTCTATAATACAATAAATACAATTCTCAAAAGAAATTAATAGGTGATTACATAAATTGTAAAAATACACTATATACATTTTAAAAACTCTTAATTCTTAAACTTAAAATAATTTATGGTAACCCTGCCATTGTTTTGTTCTGGAAACCCGAAGTGTTATACTTTGGCTCGTTTTATTTAAGTGTTTTATTCTTCTTGTAATGGTCATGATTATGATTTATTTAAGTGTTTTTAGCTCATTTTTAAAATGTATATAGTGTATTTTTATAATTTATGTAATCACCTATTAATTTCTTTTGAGAATTGTATTTATTGTATTATAGAATGGCTTAAATTGTCTATGTTTGTAGTTTTTTAAACATCATTTTTCCCTGAAGATGGTTAAAATGAGTTTTAGCCGAAACGTCGGAATAAAGTTTTTTTTTTTTTTTTTTTTTTTTTTTTTAATTAAAATTATGCGATATGCTGAAAGTACATTTTATTACTACTTCTGATTTTTTTAAAATTTCATTGGAGTCTATGAAAAACTAATTGCAAACATATATACGTGTGACAAAATAGCAACTTACTTTTGCTGTATTAATATCTTTTTTCTATATTTGTAAAAATGTTACACCTTGAAATAATAAGTACAAAACTTTAAATAAACACTATAATATTAGTCTTGTTAAGCCTTTATTCTTAGATTAAAATAAAAAGGAGATTATTTTCAAATGCATTGAATAATAAAAATATATTTAGTTCTGATTTGACCATTAATAAGTTATTATTCTAATGTTTTGGTTTTTCCTTTATTAATAAGTTATAAACTGTATTTACACATATATGTGTTTGACAAATGCTTGTTTTTATTTTTTCGTCCGCTGTGTATTTGTAGGAAATGTAAAAATGCATCAAACATTTTGTAAGTAATTCAACTTTTTTAAAAGTTGTCAGTTGAGAAAATTATATTCTTATATAGTATAACAGTTAATTAAAAAATCCTATTTACATTCCCATATGCATGGTGAATTTTAGCCTAATGCATTGATAAATTTTATCAACTTGACTGTGCCACGTTTAAATATGAATTCCTTTATATTTTAACTTATAACAGAACTTGCAATATGTCTAATTATAAAAATTTTAACTTTAGACCTCCTTTTTTTTTTTTTTTTTTTTTTTTTTTTTTTAAGAATTATATTAACATTGCTGAAACAATCCTGCAATAATTCTCAGGCTTTTTTTTTTTTTTAAATAGTATCACAATTCCCCCTGCAATTGTATCTCTTTCTTTTTTTTTTCTTTCCATTATCGATAATGGAAAGAATACTTAAAATGTTTATGATTATACATGTTGCAAAGCAGTTTTTTATTTAAGGTTAAGATTGACCAAAAAAAAAAAAAAAAAGGGTGTTATGCAAAAAAATAAACATTAAGCACAAAATAAAAGGTTTCAGATGGCAAAATTTTTATATTACAGGAAGAAATAAGTGCTTTATTGTTCGCCTCTTTAAAATAATAATAATAATAATAATAATAATAATAACTGATTGTTTTCACTAAAATGAATATATAAAATCATATTTTAATTAGATTATGTAACAAAACTTCATATCAGAAAGTACAAATTTAAATTTTACAAAGCGTACGCTTAATTACTTGCAGTATACTTTATTACAAAAAAGAAAAGAAAAAATAAACATGTACAAAGACAGCCTAAAAAATCTCATCCCTTATTAATATAAGTTTTAATTATTTTTAGAAAAATAAAATTTACTTTTAGAGCATTAATTATTTTTCAAAGTGGGAATTTTAATTTACAAATATGTGTAATAAAAATATATACTTAGGAAAAAAAAAAAAAAAAGGTTTAAACTTTTTTTTAAATTAAATCCTGTTCTTTTGCAATGCAAATCTGCCTTTTTCGCAGATCTTGAGACCTAATGTTTACAAATTATATAAGTCATTTTTTGCTTTTATTTATTTATTTATTTTTTGTCGATATAAATTGAGTTTTTATTAATCCAAGAAATGAATGTCACAGTAATGCAAATAAGTTTGACAATTAAGATGTATTATTTATAGAAAATGTGGATTTTATTCAAAAATAAGTCAGCATTCTAAAATGTTAACTATGTACTACTTTTAATGCACATTCTGTCACTTACACATTTTTTATTCATTAATTAATATCAGTTTTTTTTTTTTTTTTTTTTTTTTTTTTTTTTTAAAACGTTGAAGCAATTGTTATTTTTTTAAATACACTTATATAAAAATGTAATTTCATGTTCTGAAATAAGATTATTTTGATTTTTCCAATTTTTTTGAAATGTTATATATATCCTTGTCGAGTCATGTTCTTAGTTATTAAGAAAATGACTCGCAAGGATTTGTTTAACAAAGCAGTATTGAGTGTACTTTTTTTTACTTATAAATTATTGCTAGTGCTTTAATAATTTTGCTGCCGACTGTAAGTTCACTGTCCAACTTTGGTTCGAATTGATTCTGTGTTTCAAAAATTACCAAGATAATAAATTTTCAAGTGGTAGCCTGATTTCAAGTAGCCCTGTAACAGTCAGCAGCAAAATTATTGAAGCCAGAGCTGCCAACCTAATCCGGCAAATTGTTAATGCCTACTGAAAAACGCCCCTTTTTCTACACCACTTAATTTTTAGAGAAATTCTCTTCAAATATATATATGATGAATTAAGTTGAAAAATACTCTAAAAATTAAATGGTGTAGAAAAAGGGGCGGTACTAACAATTTGCCGGATTAGGTTGGCAGCTCTGTGAAGCACACATCCACATTTTTTATTTATTTTTTAGTTTGATCGTTAATTTTCATCATCAACTTACTTTTTTATAAGCAGAATAAGACTAAGGTCATTACTCGACAAATATTTACTTAACAAATAGTATTAAGTACTCATCTTTTAAATAGGAATTATTACTAGTGCTTCAGTAATTTTGCTGTCGACTGTATGGATTGGAATTAATAAATAAATAAACGAACTCATATATATATATATCGGTGGATAATTTCTGTGAAACCGTAACTCTCTCACTTCGATATACTAAAAAAGAGTTTATTCATTTAACTGCTAATTTCTTTACAAAACACTTTCAAGAAATTATTGTGGCTGTTAAATGACAGTCTTTTATAATTGAAAATGCAATAACTGGTAATGAAATGATAATTAAAATTTTGGTTGGTAATAAGAAGTAAGATCATTTGCTTGGCTTTTACCAGAATAAAATAAATTGATATGCTATATAAGGTTGAATGCAAGAATGAGCTTAAATTCATGCATTTATCTTCATTCTCTTAGAAATGAGATATGCAATAAACAGAGTGTTAAAACTCTTGGTATAAATTAAAAAGTAAGATTAAGGCAACAATACATACTAAAGACTTTATACAAAACTTATTCATGCGGTGATGCACTATTATTCACTTTCTGAATTTGAATAAGTACATGTTTATTAAAAAAGGAAAAATCTGGAGTGACTCCGCTGTACTTTTAACACATGTAATTAACGGTTGTTTAGATAAAATAAGAAATGTCGTTAAATAATAAAACAGAAAAATGTAATAGGGTGTTCAAATAATTATATACACTATACAAAATACTATATACAAAAAGGTATAGTTCTATTTAATTTCAAGATACTTTATAAAACAATGAAGATTTTTCCTGCCAGGTTAATTCAAACAAATTTAATTAAAATATTTAATTTGGATTTACTTATGAAATTCAAGAAATTATTTAACTGCTTTAAGTTTGCTTTTTTCATGCATCAAGGGATAATTAATGTCTCAATATATATATATATATATATATATATTAATATTAAATAAAAATATTTTATTTTAAATGTTTGTATGTGGAAAATGAAAGATTAATAAAGGGACTTAAAAACGTTTTCACGTACATTGTGAGATGAAAGTAGAAGGTTAAATGATGATCCCCCCCCCCCCCCCAGAAAAATATAGCTGTTTATTTATTCACACAGATTAAATATACAGGGTGTTCCAAAAAGATTGAAACGTGGTTTAATTCTTTATCTGTTAGAGATCAGAGGGTAATGTAAATTGCAAAAGTGTACAAAATAAGATAGGAAATAAAACTATGCTAGTAAAAATTTCTTCCTGTTAATTTTCAAAAAATTTCTTTTTTTAATTTTTATGCGATCCCTCTAGACAAATTTTGTCAATTAGAAAGTTTTTATTTTCAATGCAACAACATCACTGCAAAAAACCGCATTCTTGTATCTTTAAAACTGAAGGAATTATACTTAATTGAAAACTGAGGGACCATATATCAAAATAGAAAAGTAAATTTGTAACATACAGAGCTGCCAACCTAATCCGGCAAATTGTTAGTACCGCCCCTTTTTCTACACCACTTAATTTTTAGAGTATTTTTCTACTTCATTCATCATAGATACATTTGAAGAGAATTGCTGTAAAAATTTAGTGGTGTAGAAAAAGGGGCGTTTTTCAATAGGCGTTAACAATTTGCCGGATTAGGTTGGCAGGTCTGAACATATTATTAAAAAAAAATGTATTACGTGACTTGATCGTGAATCAATCCAGCATACTCAAGAATTGTTTTTATGCAAATGCTATGATACATTTTATCTTTTTATATTAAATAAAATTATTTGAAATATTTTTCAATAGTTCACGCGTTTTATTCTAAATTTTACTTCTTGTCTATGGTAGCTAAATATATTAATATTTTATAAATTAATGCTAAAATAGTTTTTTTTTTTTTTTTTTTTTAAATAACTTACGTTTTATGTGGGATAAACTATTGACCGTTGTTAACACCTTTTATTGTGTTTTTTACAGGTAGGGGAACTCTCCCGCGTGAGTGGGGCATCTCACCCGCAACTTCGGGAGAGATGGCCAAATGTAGTAATGCCGCAATTTTATTTTTTTTCTTTAGAAAATTTATAATATGGTATATAATAACTACTTAGTATTAATAAACCATATCTTTATGTATTTACCTTAAATTTTCGTTATCATTGGTAATACTCGATTTATTTTATAACTCCATATTTCCTTAAGTGGGGCATCTGTCCCGGAATTACTTTTTTTTCTTTTTTTAATAAGGGTGGGAATTTTTGTCTTTGTGAGAGATATTACAAAATATGAGATCGTAGCAGTGGCGGATCCAAAGGACGGGGGTAGGGGGCTGAAGCCTCCCCAAAAGCATATCATTCATAAAACTTAAAGTTAAAGGAAAACTTAGATTTATATTGGAATGATTGAATAACATGTTTAGTAAAATCAATTTGAATAGTTATCTGTCATAGAGAAGTACACATCAGCAATCAAAAACCTCTCTGAAAGTCCACCTCCTACAAGGGCTATTTTTCTCGCTCCCGAAATTTTCTTTTTGACTTTAAATAGTGCCATTTGTATATCTTCAGGGACACAAGAAATAACTTCAAAGCATTGTTTCCTATGAGAGGTGGTTCCATAAATCATACAACTAATTTAACACTTTCATTTCGCGCAAATCATAATGAAAGTCTCTTAATACATATGCACGAAAACAAACTTTCTATGGAATGTAGAATGGTTATCATTAATATTTACAGGGCGGCAAATATACAAAAAATATTCAGTTAAATTAAAGGCTGTAATTGAAATCGCTAGAATTTTATTTTCGTTTGCATTAATCCTTTTTAACACTTTCTAGTGATGCTTAAGAGGAATTATCATATGAATATTCTATATGTCTGTTTTTTTGTCTACCTGCCTGTCTAACAACTCTAACTTCCGTAAATATTCAAGAAATTTCTTGAAATTGATATACGTTATTCAAATTTACTACAGGATGTTCCCAAATCATTTTTTTTTTTTTTTTTTTTTTTTTTTTTTGTACAAATCATAATAACGTCATATATGCAAATTTTGTGGGCAACCACTGTTGCATATACATATTACACTTAATTGTATTTTTCAAAATAACATGATTATCCCCCCAACCCATAGACACCTTAATTACATTTTATGTTTTTAGTTGCAGTGTCCATCAATGTATTACATACACGCATGTGCCCATGTACTATTAAAATTTTTCTGAAAAATATTTCAAAATTTCACCATGTAATAATTATAAATAAATTATTGCAACAAATTCTCAATGCAGTCTAATGTATCTACGGAATGGAGCCTGATATTACGTTTGTAAATGTTTCGTTGATCTGGAATAACATCTCGAAAAATCTTATCCCCCCCCTCCCCCCCCCCCCCAAAAAAAAAAAAAAAAAAAAAAAAAAGTCATGTTCTGGATCCGCTACTGCTCATGTTTGTTTTCTTTCCGTCGTGCATAGCTTGCAACATTTCTGAATTGTTCAGAAATATTATTTCTTTTCACGCCATTTTTGTAAAAGTAATATTTTCCCTTTTGATTGAATTCAAATATTTTTGAGTCAGCGCCACTGCAACGTACTGTGCATAAAACGAAGCGAAGAAATCAGGAATTGTTTATCAGAAGGACAATGACAAAAATATTAAAGTTAAACAGCAATACATATGATACAAATAATAATAGTAATAACAATAAGACCTCATAAGAAATGGAAGCACAATTTACTAAGAATGAGTACAGTTATGATCGTAATTTTGTATTAAGGAAAATTACGCTACAAAAAAAAAGCGGAGTGAAAAAAAAAAAAAAAAAAAAAAAAAAAAAGAAGCGGGTACTAAAATTGCTGCAAAATAAATTAAGAATACTGGCTGCAATTGGGTCAAAATATTTCAACCCAAAGAAATATTTACTTTTTTTAAATTCATGATATTTTTTATCTAAGATTATATTCACATCGTTATAATGTGCTACTTGTATAACATTAAATTTTGCTGTCATTGTATAGTAATAATAATAATAGTAAATAAATAAAATGTAACAACATCTAATGTTTATTTAAGCACATTTCACGTCTCAGATGAACAAAATGCGAAAGTCTATATTAAGATTATAAAAAAATTCTTTTTAAAAATATATATTTGTTTAGTGGTTGTTTGCTACTATTTGTTCGCGAGATATTTGATAATGTTGCACTGAGTAAAAAATATACCGCCTTTATCCAGAACGAGTACGTAGTCATTTTCTGATTCCTTAAACTAGAAATATAGATTGCCAAGTTATGCGCATAAAGTAAATAAACTGGATCGACAAAATGATCGAAAATTTCTAGTCCATAATTTTCTAGATGGTGGAACAATATTATGAATGTTATGAATCCTTTATATTGGGAGAAATTCACGCTTGAGATTTCTATAGAATTGGGTTATAAAACAAAATTAGAGTTAGAAAAACAATAGCCTCCTAAACTAGATCCCTTCCACGTGGCTCGGAAACTTGGCAACAGTTCAAGTGGTAGACAGCGCCATCTGGAACAGATTGTGTGACTTTTTTATTCAACAGCCACCAAAAAATGTTTTAAAGTGCGATTTGATATACATAAAAGGCGAATAGAATCGAAGAAACGTCGATTATATATATCATATAACATTTCTTAAAATTAATCGTGACAGTTGAATAAAAAATTCGCGCAATCTGTACCAGGTGGCACTGTCTACCGCTTGAACTGTTGCCAAGAGTCCAAGACACGCGGAAGGCATCTAGTTTAGGAGGCTATGGTAAAACTCGCCTCTTATGTTCATATTTAATTTCAGAGATTTTTAAATGAGATTCACCACAATAATATAAAAAAAATTCTAGAATTCTTAAAGGAGTTTTTAGAACTTGTTAGCAAATCGAACTAGAATTTATAACGATGAATTCTGTTTCGAGAACATTCGCAAACAAGTTTCAGTTACAGATGGATTTTTTAAATTTTTCTAAATTCTTACAAATTTCTTTAATCAAAAATTATATAGTTTTCATCTAGATTTTCGTTATTATTGCGATTAAATTTGCAATTTTGCTGTAAGTAAAGCTTTGTTTTCAAATACTCTATAAATGAAACATTAAATAACTTAATTTTAACTAAATTCATTAAACAAATAAAAAAATGTATATATAAAGCATCAATGATAAAAATGTGAAAGAAAAAGAATTATTTTATCTCTACAATATAAGTCAACAAAATATGAAATAATGATGTTATACTTACATCATATTTCAACAAATTAGTACAAAATACCACACGTTGAAAACTTCCATTGCAGCTTACTCCAAGTTGTATTTTACATTAAAACTAATGAGAATACTGAATATAAAATAATTCGGATTTTTAAGTCTTAAAATGGTTTTCTCTAAAACTGCTTTTTAAAAGTAATTAATCTTCTAAACGCGAAAAAGAACTGTCAAAGATAACATCTTATGTACTTTAATTATCCCTGCGTGAAGTAAATTGTTTAAATTAGGTCAACTTGTTACTAAATGATAAAAATTAAATTTCCATAATACATTATTCTATTCTGTAGAATTTGCATAAAGTTACATTTAAAAAATATAATATATGTGTATGGAAATTTTGGTTAAAAAAAGAAAAAAAAAAAAAAAAGAAGAAGGAAAGAAAGAAAAAGATAGAAATATGGGATAGTTCTTTAAAGAAATTTAATTTTAAAGCAGAAAATATTTAATTTTTTTTTATATTGATGTCAGAATTTAAATTAATATTTTTTTCCCTTCTATATTAATACATTGCCGTCGAGGTGTTATCCTATTTTGAAAAACAAGCTCCGCCTTTTGGCGTTCATCTAAAAGGTTATATATTATATTAAAATGATTTTACTTATTCATGATTAAATTATTGAAATTTTATTCATAGTAACTGATTCCGTAAATTTCACTTGCATATATATACACCAGCAGGTTTTGGTGTTAAACACGAACGCATATATATATATATATATATTAAATAAAATATTATTTTAGAGGAACGTCTGAAGGCGAGGCTAGTTTTTCATTAAAAATGTCATTTTACGTGAACTGCAAGCAAAGAGTTAAATAAAAAATAAAAAATTATACAGTCGAATTTCGTTAACGTGAACACTGTTAACGCGAATTACTTTTAACATGAACTGTTTCCACAATCCCTGTCAAAATGAAGATTAATATAGTTATATGAAGATTAGTTACTGATAACACGAACAGATTTTTTTGGCCCCCTTGAGGTTCACGTTAACGAGGTTAGACTGTATTAGCTCTTGTACCACTCCACAATTCATAAGACTTTTTATTTGTATCGCTTTTATTTATATCACTTATAATTTGTCTAATGCAATTCTACTGTCTAACTTTTTTTTTTTTTTTCCATTACCTGACTACCTTAGGAAATCGAAGTTTTGTATTCGGTCCGAAAATTTGATATCGAGTTTTTACCTGATTTACATGTTTTGAGTTTTCCTGAGTCCAAAATATAGTTTTTGGCAATTGATCAGCGTGAGTGTGTGTGTATGTGTGTATGTATGTGTGTGTGGAATCTTCTGACTATCATATCTCCGAAAATAATAAAGATAAAACTACGAAACTTCAGAATTGAGACAAGTCTGGTATACAGGTGATTTTTACAAAATTTGATGAAAATTGGAAAACCGGGAGTGGGACATCGGAAACCGGAAGTGGTATCGTAAGTCTGTATCTCAAAAACAGCTCTAACGATTTTCTTCTAAGTTGCAATGTAAATGCGTATAATACGTTTAATAATAAATAATGGAAATCGTGTGTTTGTTTTACACCAGATTTTCTTTTAAATATTCATTCAAAGTGCTTTGATAACAATATCTAAAGACATTTCTTTTAGAGAAAAGTGAATGTTCATTTTAAAAATTATGATTTTATAAAATTAATTAAACATACCAAAGAAAATTTATTTCGGGCATTATAATAAATTAATGTATTTTAAAAATCAGATTAATATATTTTTTAAATGATATTTATTTGGATTTTTAAGGCCATTGCTTGTTACACTTAACGTTTTATAAATTACATGCATGGTTGCCAACATAGCACCTTTTGGCTACAGGTAAATTTAATAATATTTTTTATTTTACTTTACCAGTGAAAACTGTTACAGTCCACTGCTTAAATAAAATGAATATTTATATTAAATTTTTCCGGTAGACAAAAGGTGCTGAGTTTGTAACTATGATTACAAGTTATGCCCTATTAAACTTTTTTAATCACTTTTTTAATCACAATGTTTTTTGACCCCTATTCTGAAACTGGGTTTAAGCTACATTATCCATTTTGTGGTCCCTTGAATTTGAAAACCAGATTTATAGTGGTCAATGTATGTGTGCGTCCCCTGTCTGTTATCGGCATGTCTAAAAGAGATATTAGAATGAAATCCAAGTTCAATGTTCTAAATCGGTATCATAACAGGATTTTGCTTGAAACTTTTTAATGAAAGCAAATGAATGATTTATGCACAGAGAAAGATAAAATAATTCAAATATATTATGCATATGGGTGTAAGTTATCTGTTGGTCATTCTTGATGACACCATATTTGCCAATATCCCAATTAATATTCGGTAGTGTTGTTAGACCCGCCCTATTTTAATCACCAGTAAATTTTTAGAGTAATATTCTCCAAATGAATTTACGATTAAATAAGAAGAAAAATACTCGAAAAAGATATGGGTGTGAAAAAGAAGGCGGGGCTATCAATACTACGGAATATTAATTAGTATGTTGGCAAGTACATAGCTGCCAATATTTTAATTAATTCCGAAGCACTTTTAGCTCCACCTTCATTCCATACCACTTTTTTTTTTTTTTAAGAGTAAATTTTTCTTATTTTATCATAGTTACATATTGCATAAAAATATTCTAAAAATAAAGTGGTGCGAAATAAAGGAGGAGCTAAAAGTGCTCTGAAATAAATTAAAATATTGGAAGCTGTGCAAGTATGCGACACGTTCAGAATAAGTTAAACATAATTAAGTTAACATATTTTTTATGTGCTCAAAAACATATATTCTATAGTAACATTTTTCATATTTTTAAATTTCCAAATAAAAATATTTTGGATATATTAGTGGTTGTAGTTGAAATATACTCACGCTGCATTATAGATATTTAAAAAGAAAAATTATAATATTTAAGGCTATTTAATTTAAGGAATACGAGGTAAGTATGCAAGTTTAAGTAGATAAACAAAGCTTCTCAAATATAGTCAAATAAGTTTCATAGAATGTTTCATAGGTGCCAACTTGTACGTTTTTTTTTTTTTTTTTTTTTTGCTATTGAAAGATATTAATTGAAATTTTTATTAAGTTCTTTAGCAGTTTTCTGCGATTAAACACGATTTTTTTTTCCACAGAAATACCGATGTTAGAAAACCGTACAAGTTGGCACCTATGAGGTTTTGCACAAAAATTCCATAAATTCCATAAAATAAATTTTTTAATTAAATAACAGCCTTCACTATTTATGAATAAACCTGAAATTTTTAAAGGGATTTGGAAGAGAGCATGAGTCTTTTTCACGGGGGTATATGTCTGATAAACTTATTTCAAAAATAACTTTGTACTGATTTTAAAATACTTTGGTAGCGTATTAATTTAGCTCTTTTATCGTATACTTTTAACTATCATATGTTTATATGGTAATTACAGCTGTTTAGTATCTCTTTTTTTTTCTGGGGACTCTTTATCAGAAATTTTCTATAAAAATTATCAACTTATATAATTTTCAGTTTATATAAATATTATTTATACATAAATTATAAATAAGTTATACTTACATAAATAAATAAAGGTGATGCATATTGTTTGAAAATTTTACTTATTACTTTAATTTTATATATGTAGATAGAAAGTATTCGGTTCATGAAAGATTTTTATTTCTTGTTTTTGACAGATTTAGAAGCTCTGAACTGGCTTGAATAAGATTTGACCATTTTTAGAAAATGTCTGTTTGTGAGGGTTTATGTGTGTGTATCCAATTTTTGTGGTCTTTGTTCTAACAAACTAATCAACAGAATTTAATCAAAGTTGATATACAGTTAGATCTTAGCTTTAATTGGAACAGGTTGCGTTTCAGGATATATTGCTCAAAAGGTGGCCCTATCATTTAATTATTTCATGATTTTTAATATAATAGTACAAGAGATAATTTCTTATGCTCAATAATAATTAGGTTTAACCAATCTTTGAGAGAGTAATAAAAAATATTTATAATAGTAATAATCAACAAGGGAGAAATTTTTTTATACACTGTAAAAAAAATTCCAGTAAATTTACGGGTTTTTGCCCGTCAGCAAAAGTTCCGGGCAAATACACGTTATTTAAAGTTTTGCCCGTAACCCATAAAATAACGTTACAGCCCGTCTTAATCCTTGCCCATTAAATAACTGTAAATACCATAAAATAATTATGTTGCCCGTAAAATCCTTGCTCATAATTTTAATATCAATATACATAAAATTACAATTCTGCCCGTAAAATTCTTGTCCATTAAACAACTGTAAATGCCATAAAATAATTATGTTGCCCGTAAAATCCTTGCTCATAATTTTAATATCAATATACATAAAATTACAATTCTGCCCGTAAAATTCTTGTCCATTAAACAACTGTAAATGCCATAAAATAATTATGTTGCCCGTAAAATCCTGGACCATAATTTCAATATCGGTACACATAAAATTATGATTATGCCCGTCAAAACCTTGTCTATTAAATAACTGTAAATACCGTAAAATACTCATGTTACCCGTAAAATCCTTGCCCATAATTACAATAACACTATACATAAAATTACAGTTCTGCACGTAAAATTCTTGTCCATTAAATAACTGTAAGTACCGTAAAATAATTGTTGGCTATAAAAATCCTTACCCATAATTTAAATATCACTACACATAAAAGTATATTTCCGCCTGTAAAATCTTTGGCCATTAAATAATTGTCACCAATAAAACCCTTGCGCGTAATTTAAATATGTTCTTCACTTCATATTACACTTTTGCCCATATACAGTCGGTAACAAAAGTCTCCGAACACTAGCAAAAATTCCTATGTAAACAAAGTACACTTAATACAGTTTTGTTAAATAAATCCTTGTCGAATCCTGTTTTTAGACTGATTAAGAACAGGATTCGACAAGGATTTATTTAACAAAACTGTTTCAAGTGTACTTTTTTTATATAGGAATTTTTGCTAGTGTTCGGAGACTTTTGTTACCGACTGTACATACATATATTACACACACAGGTGAAAAATCTGAGCCCCTAAAACGAGGCTCAAATTCCATTCCCGGTGTAGGCTAACTCTTGCAGTTTTTATTCCCTCTCCTCTCACCACGTTTTCAGATATTGTGTTGAATAGATATACCATTAGGAAATTTACACCATTCTCCGTGCATGTTTCACAACTAGGTGTTAAACTTGTGCACCACTTTAGGAAGTTATTGACACTGCTCCTATTTTTGTGCGCTTTGCAACCAGATGCTTAATCGTTGTGCCGGTGTAATAATGTATGGATGCCGATGGCTTAGTTTAGTGAAAAATCATAAAACTGGATTCATGATGTTAAATTTAAACAGATGTTTTCTGACATATTCTGTTTCAGTAATATTTGGTTTTTATGCATATAATTTTAATTTCTATATTCAAGTAAATTGAGGAAAAAAAGAAAGACTAGTGATAATTTTTTAGTGGCTACCAGAAAATTTTGCTGGCGACCAGTTTCTTTTCAAATTCATGGAGCCCTGTCCTAAATATTCAGTTATCACAAAATTTTGTTTAATAAAAAGTCTTCACAATTTATTTAATGCTTTCGGCATTATTGCTAATATCTATTAATAAAGCAAAGAGATTGTTGGCAAAGTTTATCATTTCAGTGCTTAATTATCCTTACCACGAAACCATCCCAAGTAGTGTAATAATAAAAAGCAATTAAGTTATATCCATTCAAGAGGGCATAATCTGACATGATTTTTGACACAAAGGGTTTGCCCTCATGAGCCCTTTCTCAAAATATCTGCATTGAAATTTGATTAAAAAAGTAGGAATGGGAGGAGTCTGGATAAAATGTGTCATAACCATGACTTATCAATTTTTAGATTACACATCATCGAACTTTTAACCATTCTCAATAGAACATCTCAAAGCTAAAATGGGCAACTAATTTGTGCATCAAACAAACACGTTTGTCTATGCTTTTTCGATTTTTGCTTGTTTTAATCGATTCAGGTGTGATAGCACCGATGAATAGCGAAATTTCATAAATTGAATCTCGAAAAAGAGTTGACAAGGATAATTACTTTATGTATCAAAAAACACATTTATATATGCTCTTTTGATTTTTTTAAATTATTATAGTAAGGCATGGTTTCCTGGTTAGCTTTGAAGATATTACAAAATTTCATAATCCAAGAAAGACCAGTTGCTTTAATATTGTAAACAGGGTTCCCACTCAATTTCAAAAATAGAATTCCCTGACTTTTCCAGGCCTATTTTTAGAAAATTCCAGTCGCAAAATTTGGTTCGCGACATGAAAAATAGCTCACGGTATAAAACAGAACATAGCTTGCAACATAAAAGACAACATAGTAATGTGTCTTGCGATATAAACTGAATGCTCAGAAAGAATTTTCCAGGTTTATATCATCATTTTTTCAGGTTTTTGAGCAATATTTACAATTTTCCCTGACATTTCCGTGACTTTTTTCAGTACTTTCAAATTCCCTGACTTTTCCAGGTTTTCCCTGACCCGTGCGAACCCTGTGTAAAATAACAAGTCTAATATTAAAGAATGATTAAGTTAGGGTCGTGTATTTGGCTAGACTGTTGCTTAGAGTCAACTTCCGTGTACTATTTGCTAGTACTGTGGTTTGATTGTGCCTTCTGTAGTCTTTTAAGAGTTAAAAAAAAAAAAAAGCATCCTTGAGAATTAATTGCATGAGTACAATCAAGAAATAATGCATTTAATCAATACATATGTATATTAAAGTTTCAAATATTTTTAATAACATTTAAAATAAGTCTTGCTGCAAAAATTATATATGTGTATATATATATAAATACATTTGCAAAATAATTAAATTACTGTCACATTATTATTATATTCCTGATACTGTAAGAAGAGCAAACATTCAAACTGAGTTTTCTTTAAAAAAAAAAAAAAAAAAAAAAAAAAAAAAGCAATTTCTTTTTTGCACTTAACATAAAAATAATGGAATGTCTACATGTCTTCCTAGTAATACATTTAAACAATAATTAGTCTTTTTTTTTTTTTTTTTTTTTTTTGGGGGGGGGGGGGGGGTTTGGAAAATTGTATCCAAAAGAGAAAATATTGAATATTTGCTCCTTATATATGATTCCATAATCAATGTCTTACACTTGCTTTTAAAAATTATGCATGCAATGTACAGGAAAAATTCACAACAGTACAGGAAATATACAAAGGTAGGTTATTTTTGCCTGGCGCTGATTTTGAGTTCACAATTACAAGATTAATATATATTAAAAAAAAAAAAAAATCACTGTTAACAGTTTTACATTGTAACAGTATATTTAATATACATTTAAATGTTTAATTATTCTATTAACATTGGAACTGCTTTAAATGCATAATCATTTTTATACCAGTTTTCTTCTTTCATTCAAGGAAAATAAGAACCCAATACAACAAATTATTTTATTATGGAGTTGTGTTTGAGTTTTAAATAGCTTATAATTTTAAAAGTTTAATAAATTAGTAATTATATTTAATATAAATTTATATAAAAAGTTGCAGATAATCATAATAAGAAACAATTAAAATAAATGTAAACCTAAATTTTAATTTTTTACACTGTTGCTGTGTTTCAGCCTATTTATATACAAAACTAATCAAATTTTTTTTGGTGAAAAAAAAAAAAAAAAAAGTCAAACTAAAAAAATAGAAAATGAAAGTATGATTATCTATTGAAATTAAAACATTTTGCTTCTTTGAAACTAAATTTCCCCTTTTGTCCATTTCAAACAAATATAAATGTAGGAACATATGATTCTGCTAATATTTACGGGAGGAGGGGGTGGCAAATACAACTTGTAGCTGTATATTTCAATAAGTGTACAAAAATGTAGATGGTTCACACTTATTCATTTAACTTACAGTAAAAGAAATTGAATAAAACAACTCAGCATATTTTAACAAAACATTTATTAAATCATTTTACATATTCCACATTGATTTAAAATTGCACAGTTCTTCGACGATTCTAGACACTTTTGCATTTACATTTGTTCTTCTTGACCTTTTTTTTATTTTTCGTGCTTTTTTCTGGGTTTATTCCCAGAAATGCCCTATTAAAAAAATAAAATAAAAATTTAGCACACTAGCAAGAATAAAAAGTAAGTATCATTCAATTAAATCAACAATATAATTTGTTTAGAGAAGATTAAAAATACACAGATTCTTTTTATACTTTTCTTTTTTACTTAAATAAAAAATTGCAATAATTACATACAGTAGTTACTTTAGACAATATAACTTTAAAAGCTGGTGCTGACCTGAATTAATAAAGAGCCACTTTTATACATTCAAGGCGATATTTCACCAAATTTGACTGGCAATCTAACCCCATGTTATTCTATGGAGAAATTTGTTCTTTAAAATGCAAGGAAATTAAAATTTTGAAAAAACAAGAAATGGTTTAATTGTTGCAGGGTTGGATTGATTTTGCCCAACCCGAAAAAAACACGGGTGGGTTTTTTCAATAAAACCCACTTGAAAAAACCCAAGTGGGTTTTTTCCAAAATCCTTATTTAAAATTCCACTTTTACCTAAACTTACAATAAACATTAATGAATTTATAACAAATATATACATTATTAGAACATGAACAAAGAATTTTCAGAAATATTGGAGGTTCTCAAACTGCTCTGTAGAAAAAAAAGCCTGAAAAATCCCCCATGGAAAAAACTTATAATTATCTTATTAAAACAGAATAAAAAATTATATATATAAAAGAAAAAAAAAAAAAAGTTGTTTGTTAAAATAATAAAAACTGTGGACTAAAGGAACTGGGACTAAAGGAATGTAAAATATAAATAAAAATCAAAAAACTAGTATGTTGTGGCCACCACATGCTTTTCTTCTATATTTTCCTATACAAATTCACTCAGTAAAAATTTATTAAAATTATCTTCCAAGTAAAGGGCAAAGCTGGGAAAATTCATTAGTAGCCAGTGGCCGGTACTGTCAGTTTCATTAGTAGCCACTTTTTTAAGTTAGTGGCCACTTTTCACATGATAAGACTATTTCTTTCAGACTGCAAAAAGCATTGTCACCATTTTGCGGTATAATCACCACAAGAAAAACATGAAAATAAGAAATACATATAATAATACAATTAACACAAATACACTGAAATTGTAATTTGTAATTGCGCTTATTTTTAAAATCCTAAATTGCACATCCTAAATTAAAATCTGCTTAGGGCTGTAATAATAACACCAAAAGTTTTTATCTTTCAGATAATTCAGTAGTACTTTTTTTTTTTTTCAATTTATTTAAGTGAAATAAGCTGTTATAATTCACAGTTCACACTGATATTTTCTAGTAAATTAATCAGCTGATTCATCATCATCACAACCTTTTACATGGTCATGTGTAAATACAGTTAGCATATTTATTATTTTTTCTTATTTCTAAAGACACACTTTTTTAAATGACTTTATTTCAGTAGAGTTAAAATATTTCCTCTTCTTAAAAAGTATGGAAACTTAGATGCTTTATTAAAAAGAATTTACTTAGCTGCCAAATTTGTAGCTTTAAAAATAGGGAGATTTCTACTTTAAAATGAGAAGGAAAAGGGAAGATTTCTACTCAAAAGAAAGCAAATACAAAATTTTTTGAAAAATACACATTTAAACCAAATCAAATTTTGATACACATATTTGTCAAATATCTTAAATGGGATAAATATATACTAAATACTATGGAGATAAGATAATAATGGAAAAAGATTGTGCTTTGCAGGACATTTGATCATTAACTGCTAGTTGAAATGGAGCGCACATGTGTGTGTGTGTGTGGGGGGGGGGAATACATCAATATACTTCTTTATAGGTTCTAGAATCTAATCAAGAAAGTTTAATATTAATATTTGCATTTATATTATGGATGGAGAAAGACTGTAAATCACAAGGCTTCAGTGGAGCATGTGATTGCCAATCGTTGGAGGGGAGGGGGGGGGGAGTACAAGAATTATGAGTAAGAGATATTAAACAATTCTACTTCTTTACAGATTCTAGATTCTAATAAAGTAAGTTTAAAATAGATATTTATATTTTTGCGGCAAATGGAGAATGATTAGAAATTATAAAGCTTACTATAAGCTGTGTGATCACAAATCGTTAGGGGGAAGGAAAGGGGGGGGGGGGTCCAAAAATTATATGAGTGAGATATATTAAACAATTCTACTTCTTTATAGGTTGTAGAATATAATAAAGCAAGTTTAAAATGAACATTGACATTTATGTCATGGATGGAAAAAGATTAGAAATCACAAGGCTTCGATTGCCTATCGTCGCTCGATTTTTAGAATCTTTTAATGATCACAAAAAGTGGCGACTTTAGTGGCAATCGATGCATAATTTTTAATCGCCATATTTTTTTATTTAGTCGCCATGTGGCCGGTGGCGATCGTTAATTTTGCCCTTTACTTCCAAGATAAATGCAGACGATTCCAAATTGGAGGTATAATACTAAATATATATTAAAAAAAAAAAAAAAAATCTAACTAAAATTTCAGTATCTTAAATGATTATAGTTTATGCATAATGTTTATGCCTCTGTTTCTATTTGTAAATAACAATGTTAAAATGGCATCTTAGTACAACATAACGGCAACTAAGAAAAATATGTTAGTTGCCGTTTGGCACCTGGCCTGCTGATTCTAATTTCAACCCTTGAAATGAAGTATCCCTTTAACTACCGAAACTACTTTCTAAATTAAAAAGAATAAAGCAAAATGTACCTCTGAACAAATTCTGCAGTTGCTGGACAACCCTCTGGATATTCTAGACCAAATATATAAAAACTTGCGAACCACAGCGCAGAAGCATCCTTTAAAGTTAGAAATTCAGAAGCCTCTACTCTTTCAATTAAAAGCATGCAGCAAGCTTCTCCTTTATACGGATCACCTATTAGAGAAAGAAAATAGTACTTTACATAACTGTCTCTTGCAGCAGAAACTAACAATGATATTCTTACAGAATGGGAACGTAAAGATATAACATAATTTACATAAAACAAATAATCATATATATTAACCAATACTGTCCCACTAATAGTAGAATATAAGGGGCCAATGAAGCAGGATTGTCTAGGCTGGATTAATTTTTTTTTTCTTCTAAAAAACCCAAATGAAAAATCCTACTATTTTTCCCTACTTTCGAAGTTTGTCAATTTTGTAAGACTTTTTTGCAATAAATGAAGCAAAACACTGAGAAACTGAAAATTTTTATTCATTTATGTAAATTGCATGTTTTGTAAATAATAAAGAGTTTTGAGTTGTAATTCCTAAAATAAAAGATTTAGCATTATATTTAGATGCTTACTACAGCAATGCTACAATCAAAATTTAGCTGGCATAGGTAATAATCTGCTCAATTCTCTATCATATGTTAAATATTTTCTGTAGAACAGTCTATATTCAAAATTAGAGCAATAACTCTGCTGATTGCCACTTTCCAATCGAAGACTGAAATGCCTGACTAACTAGATTACCCTTCCATCTCTTTTAACACATTTATCTTATACTGATTTGCTGCTTAGTCTTATGCCAAATTTAGTATTTAACCTTATACAACTGTTCTCATATTCAATTATGTTTGTTGGTTATGTCACCACAAACTAACAATAAAATGACTAACCGAAATACATTCAAAACTTTTTCAATTTCCTCCATTCTCTAAAAATATATATATATATAATAATTGATTATTAAAAAGATTTAAAAAGGTTAGAAAATTTAAATTATCAAATGCTAACTCATGAAATAAGCTTCTTAATGGAGCCTTGATTAGAGTGCTGCATGGGTCGGATTTTACTTGACCTGAGCAGTAAATTTAAAATCAAGCCAAAAACCTGAAGAAAATATATATATATATATATCAACCCGAAAACCGATTTGAACATGTAATTCAATTGAGAATTTTGATGACCTGCAAACTTTCTGCCAGCAGAAAGTGGTTTAAACTAGAGCTGTACCGAGTTTTTATATGAAAGCTATTCTTTAGCCTTGAAACTACTACATATGTTTTATATCAAGCGAAAGGAATTGATATCATCATTTTAAAAATTTTAGACTAATTGCTTACATACTGATTACTTATGCACCTTTTATGGATTATTGTAGACTAGCTGCCTTCGGCGACCAGCTGGTTCGTGGTTCTTGAAAAGTCTGACTTTAAGAAACTCCCGCTCGGTGGCGCCTGCAGCGCCCTTTTCCCGTTTCAGGTCTTACAACAGCTTATTGACATATAGTGAAAATAGCTTTATTGAAAATTTTAATCACAGTAAATTCCCGCTCGGTAGCGCCTGCAGCGCTGTCTTCCCGTTTCAATATCTGAAACAGCCTGTTCACTCACCATGCTATGATCTTCAAATTTCTGACTTCTGCAAAGTCCCGCTCGGTGGCGCCTTTTCCCCGTTTTAGAACTTACAACACTTTCCTCCCTCATTAGAATTTGAAATATTACAGCGCCATCTGGCGGTAGAAACTTCTGTAATCTACTGTTCGATTCGAAATCAACAAAGCTTTCAAATGATGTATTAGTTATGAAACGGTAGTCAGTTAATTGAAGGCGGCAGAGATTTGTGGCGTCTACTCTTAAAATTCAATTCAAATATGTTAAAAAGGACATATTACTTTTGAAATTACGCTAATTAGAAGCTGAGATTCAAAAATGATATTAATAAAACGATTTATCTCTGACTTTTTCGTGGTTTTCTCCGAAACTTGCGTAATTCCGGGCTAAATACTGTTGAAAATACATAGTATGAAATGTGAACGGAGTATCAGAATTCGAAACTCTGCAAAATATAAAAAAATAAAGGCGTTCTGGGTTTTCCGTCGTTTTCTCCGAAACAACCGTTCCTTTTCTACATTTTGTCCCCCCCCCTTTCCGTCCCTTCTAATAATTTTTCGCTTGAAAATATCCGCAATCGATTTATCTTGCTTTAAAACCTAATAATACCAATTTCATTTTTAAGATATTTTAAACTTCTATGTTATCGAAAGTGGAATTCGAGATTTCAACTGATTTACACGTTTTAAGGTGTCCTGATTAGGTTTTCTTTTGCATCTCAGCTAATTGAATTAGACCGTTCAAAATTGGTATATGGAGATTAATTAGGAGGGGCTGGAAGGGTGGGGAAGGAATAGGCGCATGCAGCGCTCACGGGACTGCACTTTTGAAGGTAGTGGGCACCCAGTCCGACTTTTTACCCGATAAAAAAATGATTTTTTTACATTTTATTTTCTTGTTATAAAAGTTTTATTTCAGAAGGAATATGTGCGCGCTGCGCACTTATATCTTCACACGTGCACATGCAGCGCATAAGGATCTGCGCTGCCAAAGGCAGTGGGGACCCGGTGAGAGTTTTTACCCGATGCTAAATGATTTTTTTTTTTTAATTTCTTTTCCTAAAAATGAAAGTTTATGAGTAAAAACATGTAATTTTGAGAAATCATAAGGATGGTGAAGGAATACGTGTGCGTAGCGCACGGGTCTACGCTGCCGAAAGCAGTGGGGACCCGGTGTGAGTTTTTACCCGATCACAAATGATTTTTTTTTAAAATTTCTTTTCTTAAGAGTAATGTTAATGAGTGATAATATGCAATTTTGAGCATTCATTCATTATAGTGATTCATTTAAAAACTCTTATGCACGTGCGCAGCGCTCATATTCGTTTCCACGCATCGCGCACGGGTCTTCGCTGCCGAAGGCAGTGGGGACCCGGGGCAAAATTTTTCCCGATGAGAATTTTTTTTCCTCTTCTTTTAATCACATGATAAAAATTAATGCAATTTTGAGAATTCAATAATTATAGTGATTCATTTAAAAATATGACCAGCGAAGCGGGCGTAGCCTGCTAGTATATATATAAATAAACTGTTGGAGATTTTTTAAACCCGGGAATTTATGTTCTGTTCCAAGAATTTCTCTTTAAATATTAATCCTTAACATTTAAATAACTTTCACATTATGAAAATAAACAGTTTAAAATTTCCTTAAAAAAAAAAAAAAAAAAAATCAATTAAATTTAATAGCTGAGACCTTTAACTTTGCAACACTTAGCCGCATTTTTGGAAAAATAAAATTATATATACATACACACATTTATAAATACCTTTAAGTCAGATATCAGGTCAGAGTTTCTCCTGGTGTAGTGGCATCCCCGCAGAAATACTGATTTCTGTTCTACAATTCAGATGTTTATTGTGTGTCTACATTATCTTTACCAAATAACATGTTTATTGTGTTATCTGTTTTCAGTGAGTTGGACTCTTATTCATAACTATATTCACTTGTAAAAGATATTTTGTGACTTAGTGTATGTTAATGAAACTTTTTTTTTTTTTTTTTTTTTTTTTTTTGGGGGGGGGGGGGGGCTATGTTTTGGGGATATAAACACCAAAATTGAGTGAGAAATTTAATTTACAGCATTTTTTATCTTAAGTTAGAAATGCTTAACAATTAAACTTTTTAAAAAATGTAAATGAAATAAAGTAAGTATTAAAATAAAAGAATAATTTAAGGGGGGGGGGGATATGTATTAAATTCAATTAAAAAATATAATATTTTTAATTATTAAAATATTTTATTACTATTATTATTATTTTTTTTTTGTAATTTAAATAAACTAAGTTAAGGAAATATATTTTTCTTTATTGCACATTTTTTTTTTTTCTTTCCTGAAGTTTAATTTTTTTATTAATATTTTATGCTAAATCCGCTAGTAGGAAATGTCGACCGTCTACATTAAATTTAGTTATTTTTTTTCATACATAAAATTAAATATTCTTGAATTATAAAATTGTGAACACTCAAAGTGGACCACTGTGCCCCATCATCGAGGTACAGTGGACCAGCCTCTTTTGTTTATATTAAATTAATATAGATTCCTTTTTTTTCTCTCTAAAATTAGTTTCTTGTGCTATTGTAGTCTAGTCTAAAGAACATAATTCAAGCATTTTCACGAAATAAAAAAATTAAAAATGAAATTAAAATAAACAAATAAGAAATCGAATCCAAGTAAGAAAATTTATTAAGTTAAAATAGATATTGGTTTTTGTTCTTTTATTACTATTACATAAATCAAATACTTTCAATTCAGATATTAATAAATGTTATACTACTATTCAAATATTTAATATTTTTTAAATTATTTTGAGATACAATTAATTTACATTATATTTGTAAGATAAAATTAACTAAAATATATTGAGCTACTTCTTTTGCTTTTGACATGTGATCTCTAAAAACAACAATAACAAATTATTCCTACTATTTATTAAATTAGATTAAATCTAATTTGTACTTTTAGGTACATTGGAAGGTAGTCCACTGTGCCCCATGCCAGAGTAAAATAAATAATAATAAAATAATATACAGACTACAAATATGTTAATATTTTTTAGAAATTTAAAAACAGCAAGATCTTGCCATCCTTTAACAGCTATATAGTATTTATAGTCACTAGTTCAATCTTTATAAAATTTAAAAAACTTCAATGAGGAAAAATTACTTTAGTACCATGCTGCCATACATGAGTATCCATATGAACTTAAAAAGTGGAATATTAATAGATTTAAATAGGGGTACTCTACTGTGCCCGTCCTCCTCTAATTCAATTTATAAATAATAAATGGAAATCTAACTTTTAAATAAACCTACTTCAAAATTGTTGTCTAGGATGCCAAGTCCCTTTTAAAAATTTAAAACAATTCAATAATGTTTAATACATTATTCAAACCACCTTCCACACAAGAATTTACCAGAGACAGAGATTAAAAGTCAATTAAAGCATATTTGGGTACTATGTGTTTCTTTTCATTTATACTGTAAATTGTCATTGGTAGAGATGTCAGAAAACCATATTCAACACACAAAAATATAGAACTTTCATTGACAATATAAATATATTGGTCTGGAAGTTTTTCCCCAGTAGCTGTGTTCACAATAAAATGCACAGTATGGTTATTAAGCAGAATGAGTTTGATTATTCCAAACTGCACTTCAGGAAAATGATTCTTTAAAAGAATTGCATTATGTACTTTATACTCAGTATTTTGTAATATGATAGAACTTCCAACAGCAAGTTCACCATTAATATGGGAAAATGTACAGCTGTTCATGGCAGACAAAATGTTTTTGCTATATTCATTAGCAATAAATTTTTTGCCATCTTTCATTAAGATAGGATCTGTAAAGTACTGACCTGTTTGTAAGTAAGCTTGATGCAATTGATGCTTTTCACTCATTGTTAATGTTATATTAATGAAATTGTTAGATTGCCTTGCTGCTTTCTTAAAAAATGAGTGCTTAAACTCGAAACGCATAGTCCATAGCCAAATTAAAGGCCCATACTTCAAAATCAAAGATGGATAATGTAGCATATAATGGTGCTTTGGGCGCAACGGATTTTCAGGAAACAACTGCTTCCTACTGTATAAGTACTCTTCAATCAGAATCTTCAGATATGCAACCTGGCCCTGACTAATTACCTTTGCACAAACTAAAGAAACAATTTTCTGTAACAAGCATAACAATTTCCACACCTTGTCTTCTTTCTCAGCAATTTTATCACAGATAATAAGAGTGATAAACCTTATTAAACACCAATTTTGTACAGAATGACCCAAAATTTTGTCTTTGTTGTCTAAAAAAATTCCAGGTTTATCAGCAGCATCATCGTTCTTGTAAGGAAATCTTTTTATCATTCTATTTAATGACTTGTATGTTATGAATTTCTTTTTTTTTTTACAAAGTACTTCATTACTAATGGCACGTCATAGGCCACAACTCCTTCAAATAGATCATGCCCAATGCATGGGGGCAATCCTGGTTCACAAACATGGTAATATAACAAATCATTGAATATGAAATTAGATTTAATTCCATCATAGATTTCTAGATTGCCATTTTTTAAAATTTCGACTGCTTTATCATAAGACTTCATAGTTCGTCCGGCCGCTGTTAGTAAATGAGGTTCTTTCTGAAAACTCTTCCCAGTTATTTAACAGAATCTACAAATATTACTAGCTGAACTGAAATTCTCTGTAAATCCTCCTAACATATGACTTCCTAAATTATCCCCAATAATAAACATTACAGACCCTTTTAAAATGCCAAGATCTGAAACATTTACGCCATATTCTTCTAACATTTTTATATCTCTTACAACAGGCTTAAATATATCGAATTTGAATTGTTTATAATCTTTTTCCTTACATAATAAAACTAACTGCATAGCATCAGTTTTTGATCGGTTGAAGCAATGAAGACTTCCAACAGTATAGTACATAGCCAAGACTTTGTGTTTACTTCTTGCAGATCCTATAGGATTGACTACCTCAAAGCTATCTTGGTATAATAATATCTGAAGAGCTTTATTTTGGGTTTTCCAAAAAGAATGATTCTTGTAACATTTACCATCCTTGTAGTCTGTTAAATATCCTTCATTAAGATTTAAATTAACATTTAACTGTTTTTTTACAGAATGATTGTTCAAAAAAGCTTCCAGTGAGGCCAAAATGGGTACATAGTGAAAAAAACTTATTTTATTATCATCATTGTATCCCAATCTGATACAATTTGGCTGAATAAAGCCGAACTTGTTTCTGAAGTGCAATTTTCTCAAATAATTAGATTTTAATCTCCTTTGGACATCAATGAATTCATTTTTTTTTATTGTCTCAGATTTCAGGCATTCAATCTGTTCTAATGGCAAACCTAGATCGACTAATTTAGAAGTAATGAAATTTAATGTTGCTTCTAAATTTAAAAAACAGAATTTATTTAATTCTTCAAAAATTAACTGTACAACACTAGCTGGAATATTATGCTCTGTTTGCAGTTTTAAATAAAATAGACTAAGATCCTTTAAAAAAAGTGATTTGGAGTCTTTTTCTGGAATACATACATTAGCAAAATTTGTATCAATGTTACTGTCAATGTTTTGATAACAATTAATTCTCACTAATTCTGAATCCCCATTATCAACACTAGTTAAATCTTGATCCCCATTTTCAACACTAGTTAAATCTTGATCCCCAATACCAACGCTAGTTAAATCTTGATCCCCCAATGCCAACGCTAGTTAAATCTTGATCCCCAATGCCAACGCTAGTTAAATCTTGATCCCCAATACCAACACTAGTTAAATCTTGATCCCCAATACTAACTAATTCTTGCGCACAAGCTTTTACGGATAATCCTGAGAGATTACTGCATTTGTGGTAACGTGAAATATGCGATGAAAAAGATGGTACTTTATGAAATGATTTTTCACATACATCATACGGGCAAGTTATTGATTCGCCAGACTTTAAATGTGATTTTATATGGCCTATTAATTCTTTGCCGGATGAAAACTGCTTATTACATATGCTACAATCTATATTAATAAATTCAGAGGTTACATGAGATTTTGTGAGAACGTCCTTTTTGTGATAACGTTTAAAATGAGTTACAAATCCACTATATTTTTTCCATTTTAAATTACAATTTGGAAAAGGACATGGGTACAAAATATTTGATATGTTTTTATGAATAAGATAATGATCAGTGTAACGTTTTGGGGTATTGAAATTTTGTTGGCATATGTGACACACAAAAACATTATCCATTCTATAAAACAAAAGAAAAACATTAAGAAACTACCCTCATTTAAACAAAATTACATAAAGCTGTTTGCAGCAAAAGTTTAATGACTATATTTATATTTTCACAATTTTTTAGTTTAGTTATTGATAAACAACTCTTATGAATACATTTCTTTCAATAATAATATATAAAAATAATGAAATTCTTACAACTACTCGGTATCGGCCGAATACTTAGTCCAAATTTGGCCGAGTAAATATCGAGTACTCGGTACAGCTCTATCTATTAATTTTTCTGTGATAATCAAGTAAAGCATAAGAAAGGATATCTAATATGGGTTTATGTAAAAATTTTCAAGAAAATCGTTAGAGCCGTTTTTGAGATACCGACTTTTACCAAAGCTTGGAATAATTAATTGTTGACCAGAAAACAACAATTTCATATGAAAGGATATTTAAAAGTGTGTTGATATGGCAAGTCTTAAAAAAATTCATACAGCCGTTTTGAAAGGCACAAACTTGCAGAACCTGAAATTCAGCTATTTATGCAGGACGCATATCAATTTTCCTGAACTTAGCCAACTATATCATTTGAAAGGATATCTAATAGAGTGTTTATACAGCAATTTTGAAGAAAATCGTTAGAGCTGTTTTTCAGATATGGACTTACGGCCAGGGTTGGCTAGATTTTGCCCGACCTAAAAAAACCGGGGGGGGGGGGGGGGGGGGGTTCAATAAAAACCAAGAAAAAGCCCAAGTGGGTTTTTTCAAAATCCTTGTTTAAAATTGTACTTTGTCCTAACTTACAATAAACATACAAATATAACACAAATATTATATACATTATTAGAACATGAACAAAGAATTTTCAGAAATATTGTAGATGCTCAAACTGCTGAAAAAAAAAAAAAAATCCTGAAAAATTCCCCACAAAAAAAAAAGTATAATTATCTTATTAAAACAGAATAAAAAATTATATTAAGAAAGTAAAAGCAAGAAAAAAGAGTTGTTTTCCAATATGAAGAAAACTGTAGGACTTGAGGAAACTTAATACATATATACCTAAATAAATATTTAGTATATAAAAATAAAATTTTAAAAAACAGTACAACACTGTTATGTAATGTAGTGGGACAATAATTAAAAATGTTTTATGAAAATCTATTACAAAAAGTTCAATAAGGCAACATGAAATAATTATTAGAATCCAATTTTTTGTTGTAAAGGCCAGATAAATGAATTTTAGAATATTTAAATTACAATTATTTAACATTAAACCTACCGATACTTCATGTATACCTATTCCTACAGCAGCGGGTCAAGTTACCTGTCTTTGAAATGTTATATATATTACTATGTATAACAAAAATGTATTATTTCGTACAATTTGGTATATGAAACATGGACGATGTGATAATGTTATTTGCAAGAAATTCTGACAAAAAGTTTAAAATGGGTCATTTGACCTGTCGTGGTAGGTTTAGTATTAATATTTAAAATTAATAAAATTTCTTTATAATTTAATCATAAAGAGACTTTAGAAATTGTTAAAAATTTCAATTTTAATGAATAAATAATAACTTAATTTTTTTAATTATCTTGTTATGAATGATAAATTTAATTTTCAGAATTAGATATAATTTTCTCAATTAGATATATTTAATGTTTAAAAAAAGAAAGGATGAAAATATTCCTGAAAACTCTGATAAAACCCAAAAATACTCTGAAAAAACACTGATAACACCCTGATTAAACCCGATAAAACTCAAAAAACCCTGATAAAACCTGAAAAAAACACATCGAGCTGGGGTTTTTCTGAAAAAACCCTGGTTTTTTCCAACCCTGCTTACAGCCCCACTTCCAGTTTTCCAATTTTCACCAAAATTTGGAAAATTCATCTGCACACCAGACCTGTTTAAATTCTCAAGTTTCGTAGTTCTACCTCTATTAGTTTCTGAGATATACTAGAAAGAAAATTCCCCACATATATACACACTGACCAATTGCCTAAAACCACTTTTTTTGAAACTCAGGATACCTTAAAACATGTAAAGCAGGTGAAATCTTGATATCGAATTTTTGGACCAAAGTGAAGCATCGATAATCCGGCATTGGCGGAAAATAGACATTGATGGATTACATATTTTTCTGGATTATAGGTGCTCTGAAGGGGTATAAAAAAACAGAAAAGGTTAACGCTGATTTATGGGTGCTGCCGGTTATAGAATGTAGGATTATGAATGCCTCATTGTATCTCCTTAAAATACAATGAAAATTTTTTTTATAAACAAATAAAAACAATAATCATCTATATAAAGAAAATTGTGCAGTTCAAGGACTGTGCAAAAAAAAAAAAAAAAAAAAAAAAAATTAAACACTGTCTGAAAACTTCAAAAGTGAAATACTAATATGTAGTAGAAGAACAATAATTTAAAACATTTCATGAAAATCTATTGAATACAAAGAACTTAATAATACTAATTTTTATTTATTTATTATTATTATTATTATTATTATTATTATTATTATTATTTTTTTTTTTTTGGGGGGGGGGGGGGGGGTAAAATAGATAAACAGAATTTTAGAATATTTAAAGCATAAATAAATAAAAATCTTTAAGAGTTTTGAAATTTTATACTTTTAATTTAAAACTTTTATTTTAAGGAATAATTAACATTTTATTTATAAAATCATCTCATTCATATATTTCATATTACAAAATGGAAAAAAAAATATTTCTCACTCAAAATGAAAAAGCCTGTTAAAATCCAAAAAATCCTTCGGGCGGGGGAGGGGGGGGGAAACACAAAAACTCAAAGCCGGCTGGGTTTTTTTTGGGTTTAAACCACTTAAAAAAGACCGGCTAAAACTAAAAAAGCCGGCATATATTAATTTTTTTTTTTTTTACTTGGAAAAAAAAAACCACACTCTTTATTAGAAAATTGATTCGGTTTGATACAATTTAAATTATTAATAAATAATTCTTATTCAATAAAAATGCCAAAAGAAATTAAATTTATTAATCACTTGGCTCAGGTTTTCAATAAGAATACACTTTGATTTACTTTTCTGCTTTTTCAGCATCTAAACTATTCCTTAGTTTCTCTAAACAAAGCGATGTATAGAAAAATATCCTTTCAAACAGGATATTTTTCCAAATTTACAACATTTTTCTGGTCCTTCTCTGTAATTTCACGTGCAAAAATTTTTGCATTGTCAAACACCATAATTTCATCATCGGTGTAAAAATTATTCTCTGTTTCTTCACCATTATTTTTATTTATTTAAATCGTACATTTCATCTATGCTTTAGGATACTGCATGTTGCAACGTCTTGATTATTAAAAATATTATCACTAAATTTTGTACCAGACGCATCCTCTGCTACATGCAACCACTCTTCATCTGCATTATCATTTTGCCCTTCTGTTTGGTTTTTCGCACGTAACCGTATTTCACGAAACAATTATCTGGAACACTGAAGAGGTTACTTCGTGCCATGCTTAAATTACAAAATGAATAGATGGTCCGGAGACATGGCATCACACTTCTGATCCTCCATGGAAATGGGAAAGACAGTTATTTTAGGATGAAAGAAACAATTCCAGTTTCCACGACATATGGAAGCCCTTGACATTTAGGAGAAAATTTTTACAAGGTCAGGAGAACAATTTTAGAACAAATGTGGGAAAACAACTTTTTGAAGCACGATACATGCAGGTTTTGTTAACTTTATTTAAATACAATTTGTGCAGGGTTAATAGAAATAAAACTATCAATGCGGGAACGATTGCATTAAGTTTTTTTGTAATTATAAAATGCAAGTACAATATCTGTATTCAAGATCAGTCAAAAAAATTCTAATTAGGTGTTTGTAACTTATTAATAGTGAATTTTATTATTTATATATGACAAGCTGTGAGAATTTTTGACTTTGGCGGATTTCTGACTCGACTGTATTAGAGTGGGATTTCTCAAAATATATCAATCCCACCTTCTAATGTGAACCCTGTTGCAACTTTAAATCTTTCTCCATCCACAGCATAAATGCTATTGTTTTAATATAAACTTGCTTTATTTATCTCTAGAAATCTCTAAATATTTAAAAATTATCAATATCTCTCCTGATTTACTTTTTTTTTGTGACACGCACCAATATACTAAGAATCAGCATTCAAATGCCTCATAGAATCCTTGAGATTTCCAATCTTTATCCATCTGCAACATAAATGTGAGTGTTCCCTTAAAACTTATTTAATTAAATTCCAGAACCTATAAGGAAGTTTGAATATCTCAAGCATATATCGTTTTGTGATACCCCCTCTCCACGCTAAAGATCAGTGAGCATGAGCAAGAAAACTAACAAGAGCAAATGAAATGAAATCTTTGAATCAAATCGTCCTCCATCCAATTTATTATTAGCGATTAACATTAGATAAATGCAAACTTGTTAATACAAACACTAAACTAAAAATATAAACTTTCCTCTTTTACCTATAAAATAAATTATATATTTTCGCTCATATATATAAAAATATAATTACAAGGGTGATTGAAAATTCATGAAAAAATACCTGAAATTTTAAACAGAAAAAGTTTATATGTGGAGAAAATATATAAATTTATTGCAGAGGTCAAATTTTATCACCATGATACATATTTATTTTAATTAGGTTTAGTAGTCACACGAAATTAATATTTTTATGAATTTAATAATAATACCTGAAATCAGGTAAATTACATAAACACAATCACCCCTGTAAATTAGTGCAAGACATTCAGAAGATGATTCAATGAAAATAACAGTACTTACTAGGACAAATGCTTCAGCTTACAAGGGCTGTCTTCCGTGCTGTGGGCTATGCAATGGCGTCGTTAGATGAACTATGAATGAACTTCCGAAGTCCCGCCGAACACGTACACACGTGGGGAGACAGGCGATAGGAAAAGTTAAAGTTGAGTTGATGTTGATTTTGGAATTCTCGTAGTCACGTGACCTCTATTAGCCAATTACATTAGGCTGAAATTGTTGAGCTTATTTTTACGGGCTCAAACCCATAATTTTTTCTCCTCTTGTGACTCTGCTAAGAAAAATATTGTAAATGCTCAGAAAATACGGTTTTGCCCGTGAAACTAGTAAAAAACGGTTTTGACCGTAATATTAAATGGGTGATGGCACATAAATTTACATTTTTTTTTTTTTACAGTGTATGTAAGCATACTTGCAATCCTAAGCCGGAAGACTGTTAGTCCCGTCACTTTCCACCTATTTTCTTTTTTTTTCCTACCATTCTTTTTTTAAAGTGCTTTTCTTATCACTTAATCATAAATATATTCGAAAATAATTACTCTAGAAATTAAGTAGTGTACAAAAAGGGACCGGAAATAACAATCTTCCGGCTAAGGTTTGCAAGTATGTGTAAGGTTATGGCTCTTTCACCTGTAGAAAAGTACCCCCAAGGATATTCAATATTATTATTTTTCAAAAGAATCGCCACCTTTAAAACGAATGGCTAGACCAAAGATCTGTGATAATTTGAAACGAAGATATTTAACTTTTAAAAAATCTAATGAAAAAGAGCTTTTTCTCAGAAGTCGTCTACAGGACACAGAATTCACTTATATATATATATATCTATATATATAGATATATAGATATATATATTTAGTGTCATACTTCTCTGGGAAGAAAATCGTCTGCATTCATCAAGGGATATAATATTAATAAATAAAAAAGTTAATAAATATTATGTACTGTGTAAATTTAGAAGAAAGTTTTTTATGCTCACAATATACTACATTTTACTTCAATGCAAGCAGTAACAAGAAAGATAATTTTTATAATGCTTTTTTTCGGTGTTTACAAAAATGTCTGCTCATGTCACAGATTTCTCTATACAATAAATCCTTTATTAATCAGCTTTAAAAATTTTCAAATTTTTTACGGAAAATAAATTTCCCGAGTAGATTTCTGATAAAATATTCTATTGAAGTATTTCTGTTTGTTTTTTTTTTGTAAAGAACTTTTAAAGCTATTTTTTATTTAAAATTGTTCGAAGCTTTTTTTGTATTTTCTTTGTGGCATGTTTGGAAAAATGTTTATTGTCAGATTTTTTTTTTTTTTTTTTTTTTCCTTTTTTAAGTTTTTTTTTTTTTTTTTTTTTGATAATATACCGAAATATTTTTAAAATGTAATGCATTTAAATGTTAATATGTTCTCATTTTCATTAATTATAAAAGAAGAATCATTTATAATAATAATAAGAATGATAATAATGCATAATTTTAAATATAATAAGTAAAATAAAAGCCATCGGACTCAGTCGCAAGAGTCGTTAGATTTTTTTTTTCTTGTTCTTATCGATTGACTCGAGTTTTCTAGTAAGAGGACGTATCAGTTTCATCAACTAATCTAACCTCAATGGGATTAGTCTCGACGAATTTCCTGATAACATTGGTTTATTAATAACTTTTGACAAGTGAAAAAAATGAAATGCTTCGTTGGAATAGTTAAGAGTACAAATTTAAATAACTAGGGGGCTCTGCCCCCTCCTCGCTCCGCTCACCAACCCCTAAGGAAAGCTTCGTCTCCCCCCAGCTCGCTTCACTCACTCGCCCTGCGACGCTCTGCCTTTCGCTGAATAGGAATTGCTGATATTATTATTACTTACAGACTTTGAATAAACACCATAAAATGCAATAAACTCGCAACAATTGTTTCGGGTCGAAAATACACACGACCCTTCATCAGGCGAATAAAGTAATCACGAGTTTGACTGCAGCACTCGTGCTTACTTTATTCGCCCGATGAAGGGTCGTGTGTTTTTTCGACCCGAAACAATTGTTGCGAGTTTATTGCATTTTATGGTGTTTATTCAAAGTCTGTAAATAATAATTTTTACAACGCCAGTTTTGTGGTGCTACTTTATTCAATTGCTGATATTAGCTTCTTTACCTTTCACTGAATAGGAAAATTAATACTGCATAAAACAAGAAAAAAAATACTCATATTCAATGTCAAATTGAAATAAATAATATTTAATATCATTTTTTTTAATGAAATAATGTGCTAAGGATCGTATTTTTTTTTTTTATTTATTTTTTTTTTTTTTTCAGAAAAGAAAGAAATGGACTCTTCCCACCTGACGTCAGAGATCACATGATAGTAGAAAAACAAACAGCAGACTAAGTCTTCTATATCTATAGCGATTTCTGAAATAACATATTTTCTATTCTTATTTTTGATCAATCGTATTTAATCTGTGATATTTTTTTATACATCATGCTTTTTAATCCATTTTATATCATTATTCATCATCTTTTGTTTGTTGTATACATTTGCAATCATCATCTAGTTTATATTTGTTATTGATGTTCATGGATAACATGTTAAATACTCTGATTTTTGGTACTTAAATCATTGACAGTGCAACATCGTACGGTGTAAAGCCATTTAGACCAGTAACTAAGTTAATTAATTTGTTGTAGCACCTTTATGCAATTAAATTTAATTGAAAACATTTTAATTTTTCAGATTATAATCCACAAACATGCCACAAGAACAAGCTATTATTTATTGCTAGATCAGTTAATGTAACAGTTACACTACAACATACAAAAATCGATTCTTACAGGTGAAAATAAATAAACAGATAAAGTTTTTTTTTTTAAAAATTATTAAATTTACAAATACAATTGTTCTACTGTTTACAAATGCACAATATTACTTTTATTTTATTTTATAGTAAATATTAACACTTTTGTTCTTAAGAACAATATTTAATTGAATTCGATTCTCAAAATTCGATTATTTGTTTTCCCCTATCATATGACTGAGCAGACGACGCTGGGAAGAGTCCATTAGTAACAACTAGACAATTTTATGTTACAGATACAGTATGTGAACTTCTTGGGGACATTTAAGTTTTTGTCGCTATTTGGTGATGGATTTTTTGGTAGAATTGTTTGTTAAAAAAAAAAAAAAAAAAAAAAAATAGAACCTTTAAATTAAATTAGAATAACCTTTTTAAAAAATTAGAACCTACTTTTTCTAATGCCCATACTTTTTATTATTGAATTTCTTTAGTTAATTTATGGCAGTATATACTCTCTGTATATATTTATTGAACTGCTCGATAATAATTTCAGACATTCGAAAATATCGAAATGAGAAAAAGTTTAATATTATTATTATTATCATTTAAATTTGGAAAAACCTCCTGCAGTTTCAATTATTAATTCTCTTCGGTACTTTTCCATTTTACTAGTGAAGCGATAAAGTTGACAAAAATGATGTAAACGACGCCAAACATTAGGCACCTAAGACAGAGTAATTGCTTTAAAACACTTCGAATAATAATAAGAAAAAAATTAAACAAACTTATTTTACGTTTACTTATTTTATTTTATTTATTTTTTATTTTTAAGAAATAAATTTTCTAAAGCTTTGCTTAAAGCTAGCTTTTAAAAGTGTTGTCCCATAAAAAATATAACATTTATTTTGTCAAATCCTTAATAACGTATATAAATAAACTTTAAATTTGAAAAAGAGAGAAAAAAAAATAAGTTACAAATTTACTTTTAGTCCATAAATGTATTGTTGTCGCCAATAAAGTTTGCTTGGCGAGAATTTCGCCGGCGAAAGGAAAAGTACCTTCTCTCCTATCTGCTTCTTACATTAACGATGAATAAAATCTATAAAAATTTTAGGTGAATTTTTTCTTGCCATAATTAGAAGTATGAAATGTATCATGGAAATGTCTAATTCTGTAATGTTAAAAAATTATCAATGCTAAATAAGAAGATTTTTCGTTTATAATTGAGTTTGAATTTAAATCTAAATATTTTTGTATACCAAAATCTATCCAAAATATTTTAAAGAACATTTTCAAATAAAAATAATAAATACGCTTTAATGGTAAAGAGAAACGCGGTCAGTTATCCGCGTTTGTAATGATCGATAGATGGCGCTTTCTCAACTGCAGTTGTTAGTAAATATTGCCCCGTGTAATAATTGCCACGTGTATTTATTATTGCGCTTTCTTGTTGTTCTATCATTGTTTCAGCGTGAAATCTATCAGTGGTATGATAATTTTACCTTAGCCCACCAGAGGGCGAGCATTTCATTACAATCGCGGATACAGACACGACATTATTTCATTATTCACAAAAAAAAAAAAAAAAAAAAAAAAAAAAGAACAAATAAATAAAATAAACATAAATATTGCCACTAATAAAATTAATTTTCTAAAAGTAGGGGGAAAAAAAAGGATGTTTGCGGAATTTATTTTATTTTTTTACACCAGTGGTAACATTTTTATTCCCCTGTGGAGAATGACGTCATTGTGGAAAATTATGTAATAAGAGAAATTATTTCTTTAATGGCAAATAGAGTACCTTTTTAAACCCGAGGTTTTCTATTAATAACTTCGTTAATTAAAATGATACAGATTTCTAACTACCTGAAATGCATTCCTTGAAGTATTCGGAACACATTGATACCTCCCATGATGCAAAGCATTTTGCCCTCCGCGAGAAGATGCTGTCGCAGACAAAAAAATTTGACGCGAGCTACAAAAACTTTTTTTAATATATATATAGATATAGAGATAAAACCAATGAAATTATAAATGTCAGTTTTCAAAAATAAATACCATATATAATTTTATAAGTTATTATATAAACGATGTTGCTCCCCTGAGAGAGGTTTCAAGGGTTTGTATAAAATCTTCCGATTAATCTTTGATACAATTCTAATGAAATAGTTTCCCTCAAATTCTACACAAGAATAAATTGCGGATGATAATTTAAAAAAGAAAATATTTTCAGAATCTTATCTAATAAGGGACAAATTCTAAGAAAAAAAATCAACCTGTGTCATACCTTGCCATTACCTTTCAATTCTCCGAATCAGAGTGTTTATCACATTTTAGGGGAGAAAACGAATTTATAACTGAACAATATTAAATAATTTGTGTATAACTGTTTTTACTTCCTTCTATATATATATATATATATACTATACAGAAGAAAGTATTGGATTCGTGAAAATTTTCGAACTCCAGTTTTCGATGGATTTACACGTTCTGGGATGTCCTGAACACGATTTGACTGTTTTTAGAAAATGTCTCTCTGTCAGTCTGTCTGTGTGTGTGTGTGTGTATCACACATTTTGTGACTCACGAACCAGTGAACGAAATTTAACCAAACTTGGTATTTTGTTGAACTATGACATAATCTGGTACTGATTAGATTTGTGGATCAATTGCTCAGCAGATGGCGCTGTGATATCTTTTTCTAAATTTTAACATGGCAGTATACAGGACAAATTTTCGTATAAATGTACATAATGAAAGTTACTTTAAACGTGTGACTGTAAAATTAATATGAATTATTCATAATAGCAGAAATTAACTAGGAAAAAAATTGTGCATGTACGAGCATCGCTTGTCCCGGAGGGAGTAAATTTTCAATAGGGGTGTCTTTTTAAAGAACTCGTCAATACCTTTAAAATGAATGGTTGAACTATAGATCTGTGATAGATTAAAACAAAATTAAAGATTTTTTTTATATTTTAACGAAAAAAGAAATTTTTAGAAAAAAAATCGTATTTCTTTTGATATTGGCAAAAAATTGACTTTCTTTCGGCATTTAGTAATATGATTCTGTCAGATAAAAATCGTCTGCATTTATAATGGAAAATAATTTTATAATTTAATAAATAATTTGTATTGAATGAATTTTGTGTAAAATTATACAGAAGAAAGTCATGTTGTGGCCACATCATACTAGTTTTTTTTTTTTTTTTTTTTAACATGTTTTCTTTCACATGTTTATCTGCATCTGAATGTAAAACAACAAAATTTTTAATATTCATGTTCATAGTTTGTTTTCTTTTAAATATCAGTTTAAAGAAAGAAATTGTTTCGCAAATAACGTAGGCTACTGTTTTCACGTACTTGTTACTCATTTTACGAAATTCTAAATCTCTACATACAAAATTTAAGATAATAATATATATTAACCTTCAGCTATATCGTCAGTAGTTTTGTCAGAAAAACCATCTGATTAAACCATAAAACTGCAGTTTGATTCGCAAATATTGAAGTATACATTATCATATAAACCATAAATACAGTAATTTGTACTGATCTGACATGCAGATTCAAATTTTTAAATTATTATTAAAAAAAAAAAAAAAAAAAAAAAAAAAACTTAAATTGTAGAAATAATTTTTACTTAGCATTTACAATAATAGATTTGAGCTGATTCATGGATATCGACTGTGTTTATGTTTTGATTTGTGACTGAGTTTAAATGTTTGTGAATACACTTAAAAAAATCCTCTTTAAAATCCTGTTTTTTATTCTGTGGGACTTTTACATAACCCACAGGATAAATACCACTTTTATTAAGGAGAACAATAATTTTTATACGTTTCACATTTCTGTAATTCAGTTGAACAAACATGTATATATGTTTTCCTTGATATGTAATGATTATACATAATGTTTTATATTAATTATAGTTCGTCTTATATTATGTGAGGCGTAGCCAATTCTTGACGATAACAATCCGGTGTTAGACTTTTTTTCACAATTTTGTGATTGTGCTGTTTTTTCGTTTGTTTTTTTATGGATTTTTGACTCGTTTTCCCCCTTTTTTTACATTCTAAAGTGTGGTGCTTCATGCCCACCCACCCTTGCCACCGCCGAGTCCTATATTATGCAAGACATAGCTAACCCTCGGCGATATTCTCAGAGCCTCCACGACCGACCGATAGCTCTCTAACAATAGTAAATCATTTTAGATTATTTTTAAACTGCTATATATGTTATTCAGGTATACTACGGCATGCTTTCTGTTGAAAATAATTAGAGCCATTGCTTCATGTACCCAAAAGAATTCTAATGCATTGCTTACATTGATATGTATTTTTAAAAAGTGTACTTAAATACCTTGTTCTGCACAAAATAGAATGAAACTGACATTTATTATTCATATGCGCAAAATCATGTTTTATATAAAATATGGTACTAGCAATAATTTTGCAGGATCAATCAAAAAATATTGTGATATATTAGAAGCTGTAATTAAAAAGTGACGGAATTGCATTTTAAGTTGTGTTAAGCGTTTTTAACAGTTTTCAACTATGTTTAAGCGTAATTATGACGTCAGTTAGTAAATTTTTCTGTCTGTTCTTGCTGTAAATTTACATTTATATTTACAGAACACCTGGACACTAATTTATGTTATTTAAGTATTTATATAAAGACGAAAGTATAGACAGACAGACAGACTTGCCGAAGGCATAATCAAATGTCAGTCAACGTTAAAAATTGTTAAAAATACTTAGCACAAGAAAAAAATGCAATTTTAGTAATTTCCTATTATAACCATTTAATGCGCCATAATATTTTTGTGTAGCCATGTAAACGCTATTACTAATTATACTATAATCTGTAGAAACTATGTTTTTGTGCATATGGATAATAAATTTTAATTTCTTTAAATCTTGTGCAATTTAAATGTATTAAAATGTTGTTTATATTAATATCTCTAGAATGCCTATAGAATGCAATACCTATAGAAATATTTTGGACATCCCTGTGCATAAATTATTAACGGTATATGCATATTTTTCAACAGGGAACATTCAATAGTGAACTTTGATTACATATGTTGTTTAAAAAAAATCATAAATATTTACGAGAGTTAGAGATTACTCAGATAGACAAAAAATCGGAAGAACTGACAGATAGACTAACTGAAGTCAGTACAGTAACCGATGACTGACTATCTCGGTTAGCTGCTAAATTGGCGATATTCCGTGTCAGAACATGAAGAAATAAATTCCAATGTTATTAGAATATACATTTAATAAAAACATAAATTAATTACATTAAAATTTGATCATCTTGCTATAAGTACAAGAGAGAATATATATATATATATACTATAGCGTAAAGTAAAATGAACGAGAATTAGAACAAGTCATCCGTTCATTTCACTTCTAGGGCCAGTTGCAGTTGGTTTAAAATTAAAATAGTTAATTGATTTCAGCTGCTCCTATGAGTCAGTGGTTGATTATGAAAGATCTGGTATTCTAGTTAGAGGATTACTGCAGTACCTTCCTGCTAGTGTAACGTTACTTTACCTAAAACGTGCAGGAAAATGAACTTAAGTCCAGAACGAGTCTGTTTCGGAATTTCACTTAAAATGATTAACGTCAACTGTTGTTGTTGGTTCCTGTTCACAAACATTAGGAGTCTGCGTTGGTTTAGTGGATGTCTTGTGACAGTTTGGGATCATTCAAGACGAACGCTGGTTTAATCCGATATATGGACACAAATTTGGGTGTGTTTGCGATTTGCAAATTGTAAACTTTGCATGTTCACTCGAGCACAAGATAAGGTCCGTCGTAAGGTGGTTTTAATAGTGGTTTGACTGCATCATGTCGTACAAAATCTTGTTTATAATGCTGAAGACCACACCTCTGGACAAAGGGTTAACCCATTGTTTATAAAGGCGGCCTAAAAATGCTCCGGAATAAATTAACATATTGGTATCTCTGCACATACTAGTACATTTTAAAAACAATTCTCAACCAGCAGATTAACATTCCAAAATTGCAAGCTTTCAACATTCAGTTTCCCTTTTCTTCCTTTTTTTTTTTTTTTTTTTTTTTAAATATCGCGTGATTATTAATTAAAAAACACTGCACTTAACTATTTTCTTTCAGAGAATTTCTATACATGCTAATCTGACCCACCGAAATGAAATCATAAAATATGCTATATACAAATTGTGTTCAAAAATACTGGTGGAGGATTCAGCATCCCATGGCCCTCCCATATTGAAACATATGTATTATAGACAATATATTATTATAGACAACAGACGAAAAAATAACGTATAATTCTTAAAAGAAAATAAATATGTATTTATTGAGATACTGAAAGCCAAAAGTCAAATGTTTGACTTTAAAATGAAAAACTTGAAAAATATATGCAAGCGATGTATTCTTTGAAAGCATTATAAGCTTTTCGATAATATCAATTTTATATCTTTAAGTTAATTAGAGAAAAATATTTAGGTACATTTGTAGTAAAAGACTTTAGAAAATTTGAATTTTTTACCCATTTTTGTAGCTCTTTATATCAAAATTTAAAAGAACTAGGGACTAATTAATTGGTATACATCCATTTCCCTATAGAATATATAAATCAGCACAATTTCTTAAAGAACTGAGGAGGTCAGGTTTTTAGCTGCGTTGATTTGTCATGGAATGACCCAAGACCGCATTTGCCATCCCACTCTGATGGTTGTCTGCATACTTGCCAACATCCTAATTAATATTCCGTAGTGCTGTTAGTCCCGCCCTTTTTTCCACACCAATAAATGTTTAGAGAAATTTTCTTCAAATGCATTTACAATTAAATAAGAAGAAAAATACTTTAAAAAGTTACTGGTGTCAAAAGGAAGGCGGGGCTAAAAATACTACGGAATATTAATTAGTATGTTGGCAAGTATGGTTGTCTGTCTCCGAGTGAAGAATAATCACATTTCCCTTCGCTATAATCAATCTGTGGGGACTGGACTTAAAACCCTAGTATATTCAGTTGGTGTTTCTCCTTCCTACACCCATTTAATATATCATATACACCTGTTAAAATAACAACAGAAAGATACTGAATCACGTCGGGGGGAGGGACCTCTAAAACTATGTTATTAATATCTTATTTTATTAATTAAAAAATTTAGTATTTAGGTAATTCCTGAAGTGAAGATTGCTGTTGGTTGTGTGGGTTAAGCTGATTGACAACACCGCGGCTTACAGGTGGAATGCCCTCCATGGATAAGGGGGAGAGAATCATTCTAAAAGATCTTAGCCCATATTTAAACTAATTTAAAAAAAAAAAAAAAACTATGGGAAACCCCAAATAGCTATGTTGACAAGCATGACCTAGGATTGAATCTACCACCTCCAGTCTTCCAGATTTAAGAGCAGGACCTGTTGGTCATGGTGGGATCTTATGAAATCATGTGGATGACATTAACTTATAATGTTACTTTTAAATTATACTTAAAATTGTAAAGAAAATACAGCATAATTATCATAAATATCATATTTTTTTAAAGTAAGTTCTAATTATTGTGCTTAAATTTCTCTTGTTTCGCAATTAAATTCTTTATCTTGGGCAATTGTATGGAATTTTTATAAATTTGTATGAAAAATAACTAATTAAAATAATAAGACAAAGATATAATATTAAAAATTGTTTCTATTTTATTTTTAAATTAATTAGAGAAGTATTACTATATCATTATCTTTGAAAAAAAAAAAAAAAAAAATAGAAACCAGTAAAAATGTTTTATGTGAAAAATTAGACAATTTGTGTGTTTATTTTCTGCCTGTTATATTTTTCTAGCAAGTGCAAAAATGAAGTTCCCAGGCAATGTGTCATTCTAAACTAGTTTAAGAAAGTTTACTTTATATAAATACACTTTTATAACTACAATTTTGTCAAAATATTTATAAGTAAAACTAACGATCAGATTATATAACGTTTAGTTTAACGTAAAATACTTGAACTAAGCTTAAGTTTCACTTGAGCTTTAAATATTTTGGCTTAACCCTTTAACGTTCACTACTTAATTTATTTTAAAAATTACTAAACTAATTTTAAAAATGGCTTTTAGACACATAGCTGATCATAAATATTTAAAAAATAAAAAATTAGCATTGTTCCTTTTCGAGAAATTTTCGGTTTGAAACTTCTGTAAGTAAACCTTATTAAATTCAAATAATATTAAATTTAATAAATAAATCACTTTATAAGTAAACATTATCGACAACAAAAACTCGTAAAAGTTGCATAGATCCCAACGTATCAATTTATTCCGGAGTATTTTAACCCTTTGCGGTGCAAGGTAATTCGGTTCATTTAAATTACATTGCCACCGGAATTTACGAACATAATTAAAATAGAAGAATTTTTAAATTCTCACGTTAAAAAAAGGGCCTTTTCTGCTATTTTATAAATGTAAATTTTTGCTAAAAAATTTCCGGGATGAGTTTTTGCACTTGAGAATTAAAATTAGGTGTTCCATCAGCGGGAACACTGCGAATGAAAGGGTTAAAAAAAAAAAAAAAAAAAGCACGCACATTTATTTATATTACTTAATAAGTTAAAAAGAATGTAGTACATAACACTTTGGAAATGTAAAGGCAATCACTTACCAGTGCGGGTTCTCGAAGAGACTTCACAATCCGTAATTTAGATGAAAATTTAAATTGTTAGAACTTATTTCAAACTTAAATTTAAATTTTAAATTTCAGTATAGATGACACACTAATATTGAATATTTACAACTTTTTTAATTATAATTCACTTTTTATTACACTGATTAGACAAAATTATCAAATAACTTTTTTTAATACTACTTACTAAATTAATTTAAACAAGTTTAACTTGAAAAAAATATAACTGGAAATTTTGAACCATGGACCTTTTCTTAATTTATTCAAATTTTAAACCAAGTTTTAATGGAAAATTTTAACGAATTGAAATCTCTAAGCTCTTAATGACTTTAAATAATAATCATAGATTGGATGGGGGAGTAAAACAGATCTTTGGATTAGCAAAAATGCATAAAAACAAATTTATTTGTAGTATGATCATATCTTTTATATTAAAAGATGCTTCATTATATGACGTAATTCTACCCGCCACCCCCTCCCCAAGAAAAAATCTTTTTATTTCTTTTATATTTCCTCTATGATTAGTTACATTTTCTGTTGTTTCTCTCAATTATACAATTCACGTATCTTTAACATATTTCAACATTGTTTGGACATTTTTTAAACTGTGACATGAATTTCCAGAATTCACATTATACCAGTAATTTACAGTCTTCTTCTTATAGTCACATGATTTATGTATTTTATTTTGATGTTTCGCATCTTTAAGAGGTAATTCGGTAGTATACTCATTTTTATCAGAATTTTGTTATATTTTGTTAAACGAAGTACATGCATCATCAAAAATGCTTTCAAATTTTTTATAACTTACAAAACTCATATTTTTTAAATATTTCAACATTTTTTTTTTTTTTTTCAATTTCTTCTCCTATAACACTTATGAGTGGAATATTTTTTTTTCCATATATTATCTGTACAGCATCTAAAGTAAATTGTATGTGATAATTTTGAAAGACACTGTCTTAAAAAAAATGTTTAATATTCTAAATTGTAAAATGAATTTAAAATGTTAACTAAAAGTAAAAACAAATACTTGTAACTTGCAATATACAGAAGATATGTCAATTACTAAATAAAAAACAAAAGATATGTACAACTTAAACGTCTATTCGACTGTAATTTGAATATTTGCAACTCTCAAGATTAAAAAAAAAAAAAAAAAATAGAGATTTTTCAAAGCTAAGATTTTCAAAGCTAAGATTTTTCAAAGCTATTAGATTTTTCAAAGCAAAAATTAAATATTTTTAATAAAAGCCACATGCATATACTATATAAGCTTGTATGAGTAACAGGCAACTGTTTCATCGATTAATTTCCAACTGCGTTTACTATAACTCTATTCAGAAAGATTTGTTTTGCAAGAAGTTCCTAAACGCATCAAAATTACTTGTTTGAGGGGAAAGAAATTTGCTCGCCAAATCGCAAGCACTTTTTGTTTTTTGGCGCCAAATACCCCATACTATGTTATTTTTTTACAGACTATTTGTTGAGATTCCGCCGATAAATTTGACTGATCTTTTATTACCTATGTAAGTAGTATGTCTGTAATTTTTTTTTCACAATATTCTGAGTGTGCGCTTTAAGGAGACTTTGCTTCTTAATTAATCGTTGTCGCATATTGCAGAGAAATAGTCTACAAAAATTCCGGTGCGAAAAAAAAAGGGGGGGGGGTTAAAAAAAAATGCTCCGTAATAAATTATGAAAGTTGGTATTTCTAGTAATAGCCAGAGCTCCAAAAAGACACCTCGTTTTTTTTTTAATACACTTTCAAAGTTGAGAAATTTTCACCTCGTTTGCTACCAATATTTTTATACAGGTATCATTACCATATTTTTTTAATAATGTGTCGTGACTAAGTAGGATAGATATTATTGCATAAAAATATTGCAAGCAAGATAGGTGGAAATTCGTCATTAATGAAAGTGTCCTGAAAAAAGGGCGGAGTCTTCGAGCTCTGATAGTAGCAAAAATTTCTCACTCCGGAAAATATCCTGAAAAAAGGGTGGAGTCGTTGAAATTTGATTGTGTCAGCAGAAACATTCCTATATGTACCCCGGAGGTGAAGGACATAGAGTCCCTTTTGTGAACAAAATTACCACTATGTCTTTAATGCGCTAAAATGAAGTGTATTTATCGTGAACAAAGAATATGGAAACAATTTTATCTTCTATTGTCTTATCTCCTTTATATTAATACTTTCGCGACAGGCATAATTTTCCCTTTTCTTAAACTGATTACCGGGGAACATTGAAGTTAACTCAAGTTAGTTGCCACACAATTTTGATGTTTAAACATGTATAAAAATTAGATGTACTGTTTTGAAATGTTACTCTTGAAATTATCTGAAGCTTGAAATGAAGATTAGTCATATAATATTAGGATGAACCTATAAAACTATCGAATAATTAATACCCTAATAATACTATCGAAATAATACTGTATTGTTTCCGAAGAAATTCTTTAAATGACGTGAATTCACGTCAGCGGCAACCAGGAACAGAATCTGAAAAGACGTGAATCTACGTCAGCTGTAACTAGCTACAGGTTAAAATGACGTGAATTCACGTCAGCGGTCGCGAATGTGTTAACTAGACATTAGTGCTTAATTTCTCGATATAAAGCAAAAAATACACATGTATGATATAGTGCTAACTCCTTTCACAAAATGTACATGGTATCCATTACCTCCGGGGCACAGATATGTGATTTACCAGACACTGTAAAAAAAATGTCCTATTTGCTGCCAGAAATTCTCTGTAATTTGAGAAAATACGAGTACGCATTTTCTCAAATTATAAAGAATTTTTGGCAGCAAATAATACATATTTTTTTACAGTGTACATTTACAATAAATATAAGATACACCTACACTTCCAACCAGAGTTCCTAACTTTTATAATTTATTCACGAGCCTTTTTAGCCCCGGCCTCTTTTTCTTACCGGAAATTTTGAAAAATGATTTTCTCCTTATTTAATCGTTGTCACATATCAAAGAGAAATAATCTACAAAATTTCTGGTGTGAAAAAAAGGCGGGGCTAAAAATGCTCGTGAATAAATTTTGAAAGTTGGGAACTCTGCTTCTAACTTACTTCAAAGCACTGTCAGTACCCACTAAAATTCAAGCATTTTAGGTCATGACACAGTTTTGTTCAAAATGCAGTGTTGCCAGATAGGAATTTGAAAATTTCCCCAAAAGAGATTTTATTTTTCCCCAAAATGACGTTTTATTCAAAAATTTTCCCCAAACATACACACACACACAAACACACACACACACACAAAAAAAAAAGAGAATAAATTATTTTTCTATCAACAAAGCATGAACAAAACTAGTGTGATGTGGCTATCACAAGACTTTACTCTGTATAATTTTACACAAAATTCATGCAATACAAATTATTAAATATTTTTCGCAGATGATTTTTATCTGACAGAATAATATATCACTAAGTGATGAAAGAAAATGAAATTTTTGCCAATATCAGATTTTTTTTTTTTTTTTTTTTTTTTTTTTCGTTAAAAAATCTATAACTTTGTTTTAAAATATCACCTATCTATAATTTAACCATTCGTTTTAAAAATGATGACGAGATCTTTTGGAAAATACCCATATTGAAAATTTACACATCACGAAGGATATTCTTCCCAGGGGGGAAGCATTGCTCCCATATGCACAAACTTTTTCCCTAGTTTACTACTCATATTATCAATAACTACTATCAATTTTACAATCACACGTTAAAAACAACTCATTATGTACATTTATATGAAATTTTGTCTTACACTGTCATGTTAAAAATTTAGAAAAAAAAATGGGATCGCAGCGTTACTTGCTGAGCGATTGATCCCCAAGTCTAAGCAGCATCAGTTTATGTCAGGGTCCAACTAAATACAACTTTGGTTAAATTTCATTCGTTGGTTGGTGAGATGCAGCTTCCACAAATTTTGTGAATCACACTCATACGCAGACAGACATTTTTTAAAAAGAGTCAAATCGGGCTTGGAGGATCCTAAAACGTGAAAATCCATCGAAAACTGAAGTTCGAAAAATTAAAAAATGCATTGTTATCGTGTTTTGAGCTATTCTAAAAGTTTCAAATATCTAGCTAGTCGGGAAGTTATATAATCCTTGAATCATATAAACGATACCGAATGCAGCGGGGACTCGAAATAATTGGCTAAAAGTATTAAAAACATTCATTGTCATCCTGTTTGGAGCTATTCTAAAAGTTTCAAATGCCTAGCTAGTCGGGAAGTTATATTATTGTTGATTCATATAAACGCTACCGAAGGCAGTGAAGATCCGAAGTAATTCCCTAAAAGTATTAAAAAATGCATTGTCATCATGTTTTGAGCTATTCTAAAAGTTTCAAATGTCTAGCTAGTTGAGAAGTTAGTTAAATAAAATTTCTATTGAATTATATAAATGCTACCAAAGGCAGCAGACACCCAAAAGAATTCGCTAAAAGTATTTTAAAAAATTCATTGTCATCGTGTTCTGAGTTATTCTAAAAGTTTCAAATGTCTTGCTAATCAGGAAGTTAGTTTAAAATATATTGCAAGATTTGTACTGAAGAAACAAACAAACAAACAAGATTGCGAGTCAATAAAAACGTGATAAAAATATCAGCATGGTAGCAGCACACTCAGGGCTATACATATGCCAGAATCGAAATGGAATGAATTCATATCCACAGGTCCTTATATGTATACCTTATAATATTTCCTGCGGTTCGGTAAAATGCTTCGCAAGATACAACTTTCAATAAGTTTTGCTAACTTACATATATGCACACACAGACAGAGACAACGCGTTCAGGACGTATCAAAACATGTAAATCAATCACAAACGGAAAGTCAAAAATTTTCACAAATCCAATACGTTTTCTCCATGTATATAGAAAAGAAAAAATTGCCATGCTGTTGCCATCACAAAGCTATCTTCAATAACATTCTTACTGTATGTATACAATAGAAGATTAATAAAGTACAATATGAATAATATAGAAGTTGATATAGCTATAGCTTTCCCATAAATGAAAGAAATTTTAATATACCAGCAATCACCGTGTGTTGATATGCACCAAAATTTATCCAACGTACTTTTTACAACAATTAACTAATATTTCAAGTTGAATGCATTTATACACTATCGAAGTTAAGGTATACCATTTTTGTAAGCGGATAAAATATCAGCATAGCATCGCCCTCTTTCATGCAATATGCGCTCAAACTGAATCAGTAAAAAGTTTCATGATATTCATCTTACATATCTAGTATGATGCACTAATTTACTAAAGAAAGTGAGATTTTCCTGAAAATTGTGGTTATCTCAATATAGCAGCACCATCTACAGACGCTATATGTCACATATATAATCAGCACCGCCGTTTTACATCATGATCCAGCTAAATATATAAGGCTTTGTGGAATTAGGATTAATTCTTCATTTGGCGTACATTTATTTGTAAAGTTAAATAAGTACAAAATTTTACTACACAAACCCTCTCACAAACAGTTACACAGGCAGACAGACAACTTCTAATTATGGTCAAATAGTGCACAGGACATCTGAAAGCCTAAAATTTCATCAAAAAATTGAAGTATTTTTTTTTTTTCAAACCGGTACTTTTTAAGAAGCTGTATGATTTTCTCCCCAAATTTCCCCGCAATTTTTTTCCCCAATCATTTTCCCCACACTTTCATTCTCCCCAAAATTTCCCCCAAAATCGCGAAATATTTCCCCAATCTGGCAACACTGTCAATATGTTATAATGATTATGTATACTATAGTGAAAAAATTCTCTTCAACAAAGCGGTGTGGGAAAAGAAAAAAAACCTACTAAAAACTGCTTAGAAATGTTGCCATTCATAAAATATAAATATGTAATAAAATTTAATTAATGTTTCTGAACTAAAATAATAATAATAGTAATAATAATCGAAATGCAATCTATAGGTTCTGTTTAAATATTAAAATATTTCTGATAGAATCCTTATTTAGCAGCAGTTAGATTTTTATTTATAGATATTTCAATGAAAATCGTCAAAATAAAATTTGTTTCTTCCGAACTTCTTTCGGAAAGTGTACGCCTCTATATCTTTTCGACAAGTGTGATTGCACTTTATAAACCATAAAGCGATGTATAACTAAAAGATAAGCCTTCAGTTTAAATTAAATTTGAAAATAATTAAACTCAACGAAACTTTGTTTCGAAACATGGCTTTTAAAAGAGTCTAAATTGAAAGCTGTGTGTATTAAAAGGGAAATTTGTTTGAAATTCATTTTATCTTACCAGAGATGTTGGTTTGAAAATTTAGTTTGAGAAGTAAATCTTATCAGTTTTTATTAGAACATATTACAGTAACTCAACTTATTTCATTAATTTATTTTCATTTCATTTTAAGAATAAATATGGTAGTAATTAATTTGAATTTCTTATTTTAATAAAAATATGTATTACGGGGACCGGAAAATAATGTCGTTTTGAATTAAAATACTAACATCGGAAATTTATCCTGGATAAAATTTAAGATATTCTTAGGTAACTTATAAGATGGTTATTTGTAAAGTACCATGTAAACACTGTTAAACAAAAATTTCCGGTTTCATTTTATTAATTCAAAACGACATTATTTTCCGGTCCCCCTAATATATTATGTCAGCATTTATTATAATCGGTTCTATATTTGTGACCCAATTTTCAATCATAATTCTTATCTCGCTTCCCCACTCTTACTCAGAGTTGCCAACATTTTAAATTATTCAGGAGTATTTTTAACCCCGCCTTTATTTCATACCAATTTTATTTTAAGAGTAATTTTTTTCTTATTTTATCGTAGTTATATATTCCAGAAAAGTAATCTATAAATAAAGTGGTGCGAAATAAAGGCGGAGCTAAAAAAAATCCGGAATAAATTAAAATGTTGGCAACTATGTCTATTAAATACATTATTCAGCTATGATATAATCCAAGTTGTAAGTGCTCTGTAACAGAGTTATCTGTGTATAATACTTCTGATTGTGTCAAAAGATTTTTTTTATTCAATTCCTTTAGTGGATGACTAAGATTTTTTAAGCACGCTGTCGCCTTAAAAAAGGGCAAATATTTGTGTTTACGGTACTGTTTTATAAAGTACTAAAACTAAGTTTATACCATCTTGATATATATAAAATAACTATGCATTATAAGGTAATCTTTATGACTATTAGATACTATAAACTTTTTAAATTTAAACGGATTTAACACAAACAAAAATTTTAAAATTGAATAATTAAATTAAATAATTAATAATTTTGTTGTATTGCAAAAAATACAACAGCTTAGTTTACGAATACTTGCGGTCGCTGCAGTCGGAAGTTTAATAGGCAGTTTAATATTATTTTTCATATGCACTCATTTGCCTGCAGAATCGCTACGGTCCATACTTTTTCCCTTACCACTATATTTATACAGTGATTTTTTTTCTTTGTCTTTACAACCGATTGAAGGGAAATTTTTTATATAATAGCTGCCAAACTTTCAAAATTTGAAATCAAATTTACCCCCCCCCCCACACACACACACTACTTTAAAATAGGAAAGTTTTGAAGCACAGATGGCCATCACCACCATACATGGTAATATTTATAATTTATTCTGGAGTATTGTTACCCCCGCCCTTTTTTAACACCAGCGAATTTTAAATGCATTTTTCTCTGCATTTCATCGTAATTACGTAATGAAAAAAAAATCTCTAAAACCATACTGGTGTGAAAAAAGTACGTAGCTAACAGTACTTCAGAATAAATTATAAAATTTACGTATGTACTGTGCGCCCGCCGAAGATTGATACCTGGTTGGCAAAGTGCCAGGACGATTCCACTCACGCTCTGGGAGACACAGCAATGAAGAGAGAGGGGGAATTTTTCTATTATTCTTGTTTCCTCTGTTATGTGTAGAATAATTAATACTCCTGCTTTGTTTTCTTTTATTTCTTTCTGTATAACAGTCTGTTTATATTGGAAATGGATCGTACATGTGGTACGAGTTCTCGGATTAAACCTCTTCATAGTGAAACGAAGCGTATTGTACATAATGTCATTAAGTTTTGCGATAAAGAAGCTTTAGAAGGAGAAGCTATTGTTCCACTTTCCCAATCAGTGAAACGTACGAGTGAAATAACTAATATATCAGAAGCCACGACAAAAGAATACGTAGAGAATCAAAAGGAGAAGACAATCCAATGTTTGTATTACCAAAAAAGCGGCAAAAGAACAGTACCATCGAAAACATTTCTCTGGATAATTTTGATTGCGATGTTATTCGAAGAACAGTACATGAGTTTTACGCAGTAAATAAGATCGTACCTACAATTACCAAATTAATTCCTGTACTTAAAGAAAAGATAAATTTTAAGTATCAAAAAGAAACTTTGAGAAGAATTCTTCACGAAATAGGATTTAACTTCCCCGTCAGGTACGACTTGCACATTAGTCCCCTTTAAATATAGTGACCAGCGAAGCTGGCAAAGAATTCGTTGATTCACTACCTTAATTGATTTCACATTTCGTCATTTTTTAAGGAGTTATATACTAGTTTGTAAATAATAATTGACAGAATTTTTAAATTAGTGTTACACACTTCAAAGAACAACTTTAATGTATCCCCACAACGACATTTGGCAATTTTTTGTTGGCGATTATGGCTAAATCATAAATCTAAAAATCATAAATGATAAAATCATAATCTAAATCATAAAATCATAAATCAAAATAAACAACATATAGGCTGCCATATTATATCGCTGCCATATTATATCGCCAAAGAAAAATCGCCAAATTCAGCTATGGGGATATACTAAAGTTATACCTTAAAACTATCCCCTTTATAATATTATCAGTTTTTCTTTCTTTTAATTAATCGTAAAATATTTATATAACCAGATATTCAAGAATCAGTTCAAAGAAGGAAAAGAAATGCAATCAGTGAGTTTATAATTTTTTCATACCAATAAACAAACACATCCCTAGGTACTATGGACATTCCTATTTTATAAATGGACCAACCCTTTTCACTCATGCGCAGAAGACGCCAGGGATCATCCTTCTGCGGTTTAACAGTACCACGCATATTCCTTTGTATATTACATCAGTCAATAAGGAGAGAAGAAGTACGGGATCAAATTGTCTATTAGAAAGGAAATAACAAAAATGATGAAGTTAAACAACAATAGACACACTTGCCAACCATCTCATTAATAACCGTACAATTGTTAACGCCTCCTGAAAAAACGCCCCTTGTCTCACACCACTATATTTTTAGAGTAATTCTCTAAAATTACTCTATTAAATTTTTGGTGTGAAAAAAAAAGGTGTGTACTAAGATTGTACGGTTCATAATGAGATGGTTGGCAAGAATGAATAGGAATAAAAAATATTAAGATAATAAAAATGTTTAAGCTCATAAGGAAAGAAAATACATTTTAATAATAAGTATGAGAATGGTTAATGGCATAGTTGCCAAGTTTTTTAATTTATTCCGGAATGTTGTTAACCCCGTCCCTTTTTTACACTATAATCTTTGTAGAAAAATTTTCTTCAATATATAATAATTATTAAATATGAAGAAAATTACTCTTAAAGGATTACGGTGTGGAAAAGAGGGCGGGGCTAACAACATTCCGTAAAAAATTAAAAAACTTCGTAGCTATGGTTAATGGTAGCATTGCCTTACCCACTTGAAAGAATGGGAATAAATAGAATGTTTGTGCACGTTTTAACCCTTTGCGGCGCAGGGTAATTTGGATCATTTAAATCACACACCCACCGAAATTTACGAACAATATTAAAATAAAAGAAATTTTAAATTTTCAGATTAGGAAAAAGGGACTTTTCTGCTATGTTATAAATATAAAGTTTTGCTAAAAAATTTCCGGGACTGAAATGGTTAAGACGCATTCAATTGTTTTTTTCAGTTACAATTTTATAGCTGAAAAATAAATATTGTCGTACTTAAACAAACACATTAAAAATTGTTATAAAAAATTCTTGTGTAAACTCACCCTGGAAAAATTAGAGTTTTGGAGATTTGCTGTACAAATATAGTGATTAAAGAGTCAGAGAAAAAAGGCGGGACCGGTTTTTTACCTTTTGTCCAGAAATATAATGTTACAGTTGAACTTGCATATTAGAGTTACCAACATTTTAATTGATTCCGGAGCAGTTTTAGCCCTGTCTTTATTTTATACCACTTTTTTTTTTAAGAGTAAAATTTCCTTATTTTATCGTAGTTATATACTGGAGAAAAATACTCTAAAAATAAAGCAGTAAGAAATACAGGCGGGGCTAAAACTGCTTCAGAATAAATTAAAATGTTGCCAACTATGACATATAGCTGAAAAATGCTCTCTAGAAGTATTATCTCTTTTTATTTCTCAGGAAATATCAACCTCGTATCTATATCTATCCGCCCGACGATACATAACTTATTCGAAATCCCTGGTTCATACAACGTCTTTATTTTAAACAATTGTGTTTGAAGATGCAATTACTTCCATATTAAGTATTTAAATGTAAAACACATGATAACATTTTATATAGGATTAATAAAAAATATATTTTGTCCTTAAAATTAATTTTTAGACTGTAGAACTCACCAGTAAAATTATTATAAATACATTTACAATGTAAAAAAAAATACAGTCAATTCAATAATTATAGAGAAATAATTGTATATTATTATTTATGTATGGTTTTTATTAATGCAGTTGGTTAAATATTGACACATTTTATAAACGAAACATGTATTGATAGTTGAAACATAAATGAGGACTATTTTTAAATTGGTTTTAAACAATGTAAGTGACAATATTGGGTTCTAAACTAATATCAAAATTGTCAGAATTCTATTTTATTTATTTATTTACTCATTTCGTAAGAATAAAGGAATTTCTCTAAGAGTACTTCTAGTGTAACTTTTTTTTTTTTTTTTTTTTTTTTTTTTTTAAGAAAGGCTAAATGATATTTAAGGTACATTTCTTCTTTATCACAGTTATATAAAATAAAATAAAATAAAAAAGAAGTGAAAAGCATTAAATTTAATGTATAAGCTACTTTATTATGTGCGTTTCCATAAAAAGGTATATAAATTATAGAGATAATATATTTTAATATACATATTACAAATTCTTTTTAGTCATTTCAATTTTATATTGGAACATACATTCTGTAACAGTTTTATTTCTTTTTGCACCCCGTGGAATAGTTTCAATATGAATATATACTAACGCAGATTTATTCAAAATTTTTAAATTCCATGCAATATTCTTAGATTTGTCACTCTCCCCCCCCCCCTCTCTCTCTCTCTCTCTCTCTCACACACACACACACACACACAAATCTGATAGTGAGAAAGTTTTTTTTTTTTTTTTTTTTTTTTTTACAAGCAATTACTTAGGTTTCAGCAATTTCAGCATTTTAGTCAGACTGACGGATGTAATACCTAGAAGTAAAATAGGACGAACATAAGTCACTTGGCTTTTGACTTTCGAAGGATTTGGACAGGAAGCACCTGTGATAGAATCACGCATCTACCTTTGCCTGAGAATAGAGTTTGACATGGTGGAATGTCCTGAATGTATATTTATTGCCAATGGAGGAGAAATAACATAAAAGAAATAAGAAACACAATAAATTTCGAGCTATTCAGAAAAACAGAACACAAAGTAAAAATTTAAGTAAGTTTATGTATAAAATTATAAAACTCGTAAAAAGATTACAGGTAGCAAGATTATTTTTGTATTTTATAAAAGCAATTTTTACATTTTTTTCCTTTTTTTTTTGAAAGATTCGCACAAAGCCTAAACCTACCTTTCGTTCTGTCAGAGACAGAATTTTCGTGTAAAGGACACTTATTACAATTATATGGCATTTCTTGCAAAATGCAGACGAAGAATTTCAAATTAAAACCACTGTAACAATTTTTGTCTCATTATCTGTTTATGAATATCTCTCTCTCTCTCTCTCTCTCTCTCTCTCTATATATATATATATATATATATATATATATATATACACACACACATATATACATTGATAGATAGAGGAAGATATAAATTTCTAAAAAAATAATTAAAAAATTAATTTTATAGCACTCTATCCTAATAATTAGGGTTGCCAACTTCTAAAATTTATTCCGAAGCAATTTCAATCCCACCCACTTTTTACACAGGAAATTTTAAAGAAAATTTCTCTGCATTATGAGACAGAGATTAAACAAAAGAAAATTTTTCTTCAGAATTACTGGTATGAAAATAATATAAAAATTGGCGATTCTGCAATAATGAGGGATTTCAATTCCAATTAAACGTATTGCACGAAAAAAAAGAAAAAAAAAACTATTTTAATTTATTTATTATGGTATTCTCATTTTTTTTTTTTTTCTTTTTAGGAAAACGAAAATTTTAATATATCATTCTACTGAAAAAATTTTTTAAGCTCAACAGTAACTTGTAGAGATATGAAGAAAACCTTTTATATACCTTGCAGCATAATTATAAAAAAAAAAAGAGAAACTAAAACATGTAATGTTTTCTACAAATCCACCCACTATTTATTTTTACTTCAGAAATGACAGCTTAATAGAGCAAATACTGTCTAGCTTAGCTTTAATTTTCCTTTCCCTTCCGGCATTCTGATGAAAAAGAAGGCATTATTCTTTAAACCAACATTTAATTATATCAGAAACGAATTTAGATTTATATAATTAAAAAAAATATTTGTCTATATATGTATATATATGTGTGTGTGTGTGTGTGTGTATAAGAAAAAACGGCATAACTGTCACTTCATACTTGCCAACCATCTCATTATGAACCGTGCAACTTTAAGTATTCGCCTCTTTTTTCACACCAGTCAGTTTTTAGAGTAATTTTATTCTTATTTAATCATAACAACATTTGGAGAGATTTACTCTAAAAATAAAGTGGTGTGAAAAGAAGGGCGTTTTTTCAAGGGCGTTAACAATTGTACGGTTATTAATGGAATGGTTGGCAAGTATGCACTTTTAATATACAGGTATATATATATATATATATATATATATATATAATATCAGAGCTGCCAACATTTTCAACTTTTAAATCAGAATTGATACCAGTATTTTTAAATGGAATATGTAATAATACGGAATATGGAATGGAATGTAATATATGGAATATGGAATATGTATGTAATATGGAATATATTTTAAAATATTTTCGACGATTAATATTACTAAAAACACCTATAAAAATTTTCCGGTTTGAAGTCTCCCTTGAAAAACGGGAGACTTGGCACCTATGTAATATCATACCTGGTAACATTTACAGGGGTCGTAGCTTCCGTCTTTTTTAGAGCACTTTCAGAAATGAGAAATTTATTCTTTTTTTGCAACCACTTTTTTATACAATAATATCTATCGTACAATAATATCTATCACGACATATTTCTTTAAAAATAGAGTGAAGATTTCTGTAAGAAAAAAGTGGTGGCAAAACAGTTGAAAATTTGTCATCCCTGGAAGTGTTATAAAAAAAAAATGTGTGGATTACGACCTCTGCATTTATAATTAATTCCAGAATACTATTAATCCCGCCCTTTTTTCACACCACTTTGATTTTAGAGAAATTTTCTCCAATACGTAATTACGATGAAATAAAAAGGAAAATGCTTTTAAAATGTACTTGTGTGAAAAAAAGGCGGGTCTAACAGTGTTCAGCTGTAACTGATAAATGTTTTCAGGTATGTATATATATATATATATATATATATATATATATATACATGCTATGCAGTAACTCTTTCGTTTTATTAAAACCACTACTTTATAAATGCTATCTTAATTAATTAACTGCAGAAATTTACTCTTTAAATAAATAAAAGTTTTTTCTTGGATATGGCAATGAAAATAATCGGTGATTACCGTATTAAACGGTATATAAACCATAGGTCAGAAACATCAATTTTACACCAGAAATTATAACTGATAAAATATAATAGTCTTGCATATGGTATAAACATATCTACGATTGTTAATTAAATTTTCTAACGTTAAACTGTTTTATTTTTTCTGTGGCTTTTACCATACTTGCCAACATCCTAATTAATATTCCGTAGTGTTGTTAGTCCCGCCCCTTTTCTCACACCAGTAAATTTATAGAGCAATATTCTCCAAATGCAATTAAGATTAAATAAGATGGGAAAATACTCTAATAATATACTGGTGTACAAAAGAAGGCGGAGCTAACGATATTACGGAATATTAATTAGGATGTTGGCAAGTATGCTTTTACCCCAAAAATTACGGTATGTATTACGGTGCGTATTTAGTTTAGTGTAGGCATGCTTGTATGCAGCGTTCCCAATTTTTATAATTTATTCACAATCAATTTTAGCCCCGCTTCTTTTTCATACCGGAAATTTTAAAAAAGGATTTTCTTCTTATTTAATCGCTGTCACATATTAAAGAGAAATAATCTACTAAATTTCTGGTGCGAAAAGAAGGCGGGGCTAAAAATGATTGTGAATAAATTGTACAAGTTGGGAACGCTGCTTGTATGTGTAATAGAATTAATTATACAAAAAAATTTAAATTTAGTAAGACAGACCTGTATCTCAATACTTATGTAATACTTGTAAAACAAGTGATGCACAATATTTATTTATTTACTTATTTATTTCGGCATTTTTTATTTTTCTTTTCCTTTTTACGAAAATAAAAATTTAATAAGCAGCCATCAAAAAGCTTTTATAGAGTTTAAACAATAAGTTGTAGAGAAGCATGAAAACTTTAATATATCCTGCAGCAGACTTTGAAAAAATAAGATAAAGTCATGGTGTATTCTACAAACCACCCGCTATTTATTTCCTCAATAGAAACGACAGCTCAACAGACAGAATTCTGTGTAGTTTAGTTTTAATTCTTCTTTCCCTTCCGGCGTTTTGACGCAAAAGAAGACAATGCATTTAAACTGGCATTTGATTATCTCAAATTTTAGGAACTTCTCATTCTTATGTTATCTGAAATAAATTTCACGATAGAAGTTTTCGCGAAAATTAAGTTTAATAAAGAAAGTATTTACTGAATTGTATTTTTAACTTGAAGGATTGTTATTAATTAATGAATGTTTTAGAAAATCCTGATAAGTATTTTTATTCGTGAAAGTTAAATTGGTGAAAGTAATACATTTATGTAATAAATTTTCGAAAAATGTTTTAACAGTTTAATTGGTTAATTAAAACAAACCTTACTTTTGGACTTTTGTAATTTAAAAGAATGTCTATTAATCTTTGCAGTAAAATATATATATTAATGAGGAAGAACCGTCGTTATGAAATTTAGCTTAAAGGCCGCAAAAGATTCTGAAGAGTTGTTGCAGAAAAGCAGATATGATTTGAAACATATTTAATAATTGTCTTAAAAAAAAAAAAAAAAAAAAAATCACTCAATTTTTTAATTGCAAAAAAACCTTTACTTTTAAATACTGCAAAAGTTCAAATTTTACTTCTTCTTAATGAAGCACATTATAAAATTTCAAATAAAATTTTTCTTTGAAAGTTATATTTAACATATTTATAAGATTTTAAATTGTTTTCACAATTGTTTTGAAGCATGATTTTCACTCTACTCTATTATATTTACAAATAATACTTTTTTTTCTCTAACTTCCAGATTTAGAAGGTTTTACACTATTTGAGATAATATTAACATAGTTCAACACATTGTAGAAATTGCCTGTAATTTGCTCAAAAGTTTAGGCGCTGCATCTTACAAAACAGTGAGTAAAATTCCAAATATCCTTATGTTTCTTTGAATCTTAACATAATTCATTGTGATTAGGTTTTGACATAGTTCGCTTAGCAGGTGGCGCTAATACGATGTCATTTTTGCCAGTTACGGAAGGCTATATCTCAATTTCTATAGGGTAAAATAGCACATAACTTGATATATGTGAGGCTTATGAGAAAATATGGTGATTCAATTTGGATTTATATCGGCCGAAAGGTGGCCTTACTGTTCTGAAATTCCGTTCTGTTACATAAAGCTATTTAAATTTAAAGCAATTTAAAATAATGCAGTGTTAATGAAGTTTTTCAAATATGAAAAGAGACATTTTTATAAGAATAGATATCGTAAAATCGTAATTGGAATCACAATTTCCATGATATATATATAATTAAAAAAGCCTTATATAGATTGAAGAAAAAAGAAAATGTTTGATTTTTTTCCTTTCTTAAAAAAAAAAAAAAAAAAAAAAAAAAAAAAAAAAAATACAGGGGAAGCCGGGGTAATAAGAGACAAAAAATAATAATAAAATCTATACTATTAATCTAAATAACTTGAAATAAATGTCTCGTATTAATTTCATTAAATGGACTTCTCTTGATTTTTTAGGTGGTTTTTGAACTTAATTTTTTTGTTAAATTCTTTTTTAAAAATTTCATTAAATACTTGTCTCTAATAACCCCACGCGGGGTAATAAGAGACCAGGCTTGTAACTGTCCATTTATAGCAATGTAAAATCATGTGATATAATTAAAGATATCTGAAAACAATTCTGAATCAGCCAATAGTTTTTAATTTTTATTATTTACATCCATTCAAAAAATATGTTTGCTCGAAAATTAACTGTTATAAATGTGTTTGTGAAATTCATTTCTTTTAATATTAGGTCCTAAATAATATAATATTGTACTTAATGATAGTTCTACATAATCAACATAACCAAGCGATTAACCAAAAACACCAATATAATTTCTAAAATGGGCAGAAAATATTTTACCCATTTTCTAAAGTGTAGTCCAAAATAGGCAAAAAAGACGTATCTTTAAAGTGTATACAAGCGAATAAAATGTTATAAAATATTTTTCTAGTAATTATAAATGAACTTATTTATTATGTAATAAAGTATTAATGACTAAATACTAACTTATACACATTCTAAACATAAATTAAATTTACATAATCATATCAACTAAATATTGTCTAGACTAATGAGTGATACTGCTTTTTGATTTAAAGTGAAAAAAAAAATGCTCTCTTGATAAACTTAGACTGGGCCTAACACTAGGTAAACTCTTCGTAAACTAGTCAGGCAGAATTAACAGGAAGTACAATTGGGGGTACACAGGAATTAACAGTGGGGGTAATAAGAGACTCATGTCTCTTATTACCCCCACAAAAAATAAAAATGGGGTAAAGAGAAACATGCCTAGAACATGTAAATAAAGAATGCTTTCAAGGTTTTAAAAAATTGTACATCAAAAGTCATAGTCTTGGTCAAAAGGTTACACATTAATAAATTCCAAACATCTTACTTACAAAAAAAAAAAAAAAGAAAAAAAAAGAAAGAAAGAAAAATAAAGAAAAATTAAAAAAAGTCACGAACTTTCAGGGTATGTTCAAAGTGAAGGTTTTCTTTCGTCGTATAAAATAGTTCAAAATATGTTATAAACTTTTCAATAAGAGTATTGTAGTAAAGAATACACATGATACTTAATATTACATATTTTTTAAATTGTCTAAGTATATTTTTTGGTGGGTTTTTTGACTGCGTCTCTTATAACCCCTGCCTCTTATTACCCCGGCTTCCCCTAAGCGTGTATTCCGCTAAGTTTATCTCAAGACTGTAGAAATGTATTGAAAAAATTACACAAGTTTTTAACCAAGCATTTGTTATTAAACTCATTTAAAGAAAACTTTCAATCTTAAATTAACAAATAAATAAAAATTTCAGAATGTATATAAATTTATTCCTTATATGTAAAAAAAAAAAAAAAAAAGAAAGAAAGAAAGAAAGTAAAACATAAACATCAGGAAATAAACATTGCGTTTAATGAATAATTTTAAACCCGGTTATAATTAAAACGTAAAAAAATGCTTTTTAAAGCAATACTTCCTAACTCATCAATTCACAAAGTCACCTGGAGGAGACAGGTGTTTAATTATTTTTTCTAACATAGACAATTATATTGTTTATTTCTATACGAAGTCAATACGGTAACGATTGATATATTTTTGTTGGCAACACTGTGCTTTTATCATTCGTACTTTTTTTTTCCTCAAATGTTTCCGCGCCATTGAAGTGATATCGTGTTTTAGCGTCTGTAAACAAAAGTTAACAAAAGTTGACGTAAGTTAATAAAAAATGATGTCCAAAGCGTACGTATAAGCATTTTGTAATTGTATGTAATAAATGAATATATAAGCTATAAAATAAATCCCTGTTTGCAAAGTTGGAACTCAAACACTAAATAATAAATATAATAAAAATGTAATAATGAATATAATAATAAATTTTATTATTAAAAAAATATTTCATTTAGTCTAAATATTACATAAAAAAAAAAAACTACTTTACTTATTTATTTAATTATTATTATTATTATTATTATTTTGCGAACAAGTCCTGAGAATCAACGGGTTAATAACACCGCAGAAGTCTTATTACATATTTTACGATAGAAAAAAAAAAAAATCTAAATAATTTTACGATTATTTTTCATTTCTCCTGTATTCTGAGACAAACTGTTCCTGCTGAGGATCATATTTTTTAAGAACAATTTAAATTTCAAAAATTGCGGCTACTTCTTTCCGATATTTTTTATTTTACTCGAAATATCTTACAAGAAAGGTTTTCATATGCGTATGCGCAAAAATTTTTGAAAAACATGCAGAAAACTCTCCTCATGAGGTTATGTATGTTTATATGAAAAAAAAAAAAAGAATAAATCTGGTGGAATCACTATATATCGACCATAATATGTATATATATATATGTATATATTGAAAATATCAGATTCTCGGCTATTTATCGCTCGTTGGCGATACACTGAAAACTGATGCAAAAGATTTTTTTTTTGGGGGGGGGGGAGGGGGATAAATACTCATTGCTGAAAATCGGTAATATTCACACATTGACACATTTATCGAAATATATGTTGCTGGCATTGCAAAACGTTCAAATTATTCAAAAATGTGAAAATTCAAAATTTTAAATGATATATTATAACATTATGTGTTTAATGAAATGGCATAAGATATTATGCCTTTTTTTTTTTTATTTATTTATTTTTTTTTTTTTATTTATTTATGAATTTATTTATTTATTTTTGAATACTAAAGAATGTGTAATTTAAGTTTTTGCCAAGTGTCTAAGATGCAAATGTGTGTAAAGTAATTCTTATGTTCTTAAATAAATGTTAATATGACGTAAGAGTATATTTTTCTAAGTTTGTCATAATTCCTTTTTTTTTTTTTTTTTTTTTAGAAAATATGTCAAATATATCGATTTGAATAAAAGAATATGCAACATTTTAGAGCAATATTGTTATGTCAATTGCATCCTTGAACATGCAAAGAGTGGACCCGCCAATAATGGCATGCAATGATGCAGTAAGCACAACAAAGATCCTTTGCGCATAGGAATTACAGCAAAAACGCTTACATATACTTTTTTTTTTTTTTTTTTTTTTTAAACTATGTAATAGAAATGCTGTTAAGAATATCTTTTGAGAAACTGATATATTGATTGTAAAATGAAATTTCAAATTATAAATATTAAATAAATAAAGTGTAAAGGTCATTTATGAGTATATGATTTTTATGACAATAAGTTTACCCCTGCAGTGGTACCCCTGCAATGGTAACTCGTTCCACTTTTTTTTTTTTTTTTTTTTTTTTTTTAAGGATTTGCCTTATTTTTCCTTGGACGCAAATTATATGAGTGTGTAGATTTTGGAATAGCATTCAAATTATTTGGTGTGCATTTTTGTCTTGGACGTAGATTATATGAGTGTGTAGGTGTTGATATGTTTTGAAAAGTGTTTTGATCATTTGTAGCACAGTTATCAACTAAATGTGTGTTTCTGGGTGGAGCTAGCAACAGTCTATCCACATGTACTTAAATGCAGACTCATCAGGGTAGTTTATTCTTTTTATAGAAAATACAACTGGTGAATGCTTTTTAAATACAATAAAAGGACCATAATATTTAAGTCTAAATCTGTCATTAGATTTTAAATATACTATATCGTTTTCGAAAATGTTTCTTAACTTTGTTTTTCTTTGATAATAGTTATAGCTTCTTTCTTGAGACATTTTAATATTATTGTAAGCTTTATGATAAATTTTATCAAGGTCATGCATTAGTTTATAAACATAAACATTTCTATCAAGGAATGGTTGATTGCACTGAGAATCATATGTATCAAAGATTAACGATAATTCTCTGCCAAAGTGTAGGAAATTTGGTGAAAATTGTGTAGACGAATGTTTTGATCCATTATACAAAGATTTATGAATATTGATAGCATTTGCAAATGTGCAGGGATGGAACACGGGCGCAGAATTCATACCGGAATCCGTTTAAGAACTTTCTCTGCTTATAATATCGTTGATTTAAGAAGTAGAAAATTTTCTTACATCGATAGTGGTATGAATTCTGCGCCCGTGTTCCATCCCTGAATGTGTGTCCTTGTAGGAGTGTTTTTATGGAATATTTTATACTTTTGTTTATTCTTTCAGAAATAACGTTGCTCTGTGGATGAGCAACAGAAGAGTGTAAAATTTTGATACCTAGTGTGTCGTTGAAATTTTTATAAACATATGACGTGAATTGGGGTCCAAGATCTGAAAGAATTACAGATGGACGACCATGTGTGGATATGTAAGAAAATAAACATTTAACAACTTTTTGTGCAGATGTATCCGTTAAGGGATAAAGTTCTGCATGTCTTGAGAAATGGTCAATTACGGTCAATATGGATTGACCATTTTCGAAAGGACCTAACAAATCAGTAGATATAGTATGTCCAGGAAATTTCGGTGTGTAGGTTGGCTGTAAAGGTGCATTAAGTATACGATGATATTTTGATTGTAAACAATTTGTACAAGATGCAACAAAAATTAATGTAGCGTACATTCCTCTCCAAAAAAATCTAAAGGATAAAAATTCGTAAGTTTTTGTGAATCCGAAGTGTGATAAATGGGAAATAGTTAATGTTTTAGCTTTTAATTTTTCTGGAACAACAATACAATAAGTATATGTGTCATTGCAAGTGTCATACTTTTTTATAATTAGAACTTTAGTATCAGGATGTATAAAAAAAATTAGAAAACTTCTTAGATGATCCTTTTTTTAAAATTTCATTATATATTGGAGACAATTTATCATCTTTTTTTTTTTTGTTCAAATACAAAAGTATTATTTGATATTTCCATATTTCTTTATTGCCATTTTGTCCAGAAATAGGAAAGTTTAATTGATAATTATTTTTACCTTTTTCATAATTTTCATGACCATCTGTACTCACCTTATCAGGATCATTTTGAATGACAGGAAGATTTTCTTCAAAAACAATCTTCGGATTAGTAGACAGGTTATCTTGATTTTCATCTAAGTTACATCTGGACAAATAATCAGCTAAAATATTGCTAGAACCAGGTATATGTTCAAAAGAATAAGAATATTCAGAAAGGTCCATAAGCCATCTAGTGATAATGTCTGCAGGATTTGTTGTTTTCTTATATTTTTTTTAAGGTGCACTGTCCGAAAGAATAACAAAATTTCGATTATATAAATAGTACTTAAATGCAAGTACAGATCTATGTATGGCCATTAATTCTAGTTTCAATGAAGGATATTTTTGTTCAAAGGGTTTTAATGATTTTGAAAAATATGCAATGGGCAATAGTCTATCGCCAAATTTTTGCATAAGTACACCTGAAATTGCAACTTTTGATGCGTCTGTGTTCACGAAAAATTTTTTGTTCCAGTCAGGTAATCTAACAATTGGAGGTTTGAAAAATAATTGTTGCAATTTTTCAAAAATTTCTTGATGTTTCTGTGTCCACTTAAAGGTGACTTTAGGTTTGGTTAAGTCAATTAATGGCTGGACGATTTGAGAAAAAGTTGGTAATAATGATTTATAATAAGTAGCAAGTCCTAAAAATCTTTTCACCTGTTTTTTAGTAGTTGGTACAGGAAATGAATTAATTTTAATAATATTAGCCTGCACCGGAGAAATTGTATGATTTTGAATGTGAAAACCTAAATAATCTACTTCTGTTTTGTGAAATGAACATTTGTTAGGAGTTAAAGTTAAATTGTACTTTTTTAAAACATCGAATACCTTCCTTAATTTAAACATTGAATCTTCAAAAGAGTTAGCCCCTAAAATTAAGTCATCTTGATAGGAATAGATTCCATCTTCCTGAATTTCATCTAAAAGACTATCCATAAGTGATTGAAAAATAGAGCTAGCTGTTTTAAGACCAAAACATAAACGTTTATATTTATATGAACCAAACATTGATGTAAAAGTAACATAATCTTGAAATTTTTCCGGTAAATCAATTTGATGATATGCTTGTTGAAAATCTAATGACGTAAAATATTTATATGGTGATAAATTTAAAATAATAGTTTGAATTTTTGGTAAAGGGTAAGAAGAACCCTGAATTACCGTGTTTAGCATTCTTGGATCTAAAGCTAGTCTGAATCTTTGTTTTCCTGAACCATCCGGTTTCTTTTTTACCAAAAGGATGGGACTATAGGCCCATTCGGAGCAACTACGCTCAATGATATTAGCATCTGCAAGTTCTTTAATTTGATTGAGAGCTTCGTTTTGCAGAGCTTGAGGTATTGGGAAAGGAAGAGTTTTTATTGGAAAATCATTTGTGAGCTTTAAATTTGGAATAACTTTATCAGTATGTCCTAAGGTTGCTAAAGCTTTTGAAAAAACAGCAAAATTTTCGAATAGTAATTTTTGCAACTGCTCTTTTTCTTCTTTACATAAGTGATCAAGTTTGAAGTCAGAATGAGTTAAATCTGATTTTCTTTTGTTTAAAATTTGTTCAGATGGTTGAATTAAATTGACAGAGTGTTCAGTTTTGTTTTTAAATTCCGTGTGATTGCCATCATTCAAAATAATTTCACTTACATCAAAATTTTTGATTTGTTGAACCAAAGCAATTTTACCTATATTCATGTTTTTGTTAAGATGAACACTCTTTTCAGAATTATTTGATACATAAATCTGGAAATTATAATTTTTTTTTATATGATTTTTCCTATTGTAACTTTTTTGGAAGTCCTTAAATGATATAAGAGAATCGTAAAAATTTATCTGTTTATCTTCATTTCCCTCAAAAATATATTCATTAGGATCAGGTTTTAATTTGGTGAATACCTTAACTGCTTTTGTTTCATATGGGTTGAGAATACATTTTGAATGTAAATATGCAGGAATGCAATTTTTTTTATGTGCATGGTCAGTATGGTTGTGATTACAAGTACCATCATCCTCTTCATTACAAGAGTAAAATGGAATTGCTGTATCATTTATTTTTAGTAAGTCATGAGCAAAATCAATTTGGATGTTATTATTTTTAATGAAATCAATTCCAAGAATTCCTTGGAAGGACGAGGATGAAGGGATATCAACAATATAAAATGTATGGTGAAAATTCTTTTGTTCAATTTTAAAAGATGCACTTATACATGATGAGAAATTAACCTCAGAATTAACAGTCTTAATTGTAATATTAGAACCTTTTCTTTTATATTTCAAAGATGTTTTGATTTGATTAAACAATTTTTGTGAAAGTAGACTTAACGAACTGCCTGTGCCAATTAAAAAATTTACTTTTGACTGAGCCATCACTGCATTAATAAGTGGTAAGGAAGAAGCATTTTGATATACATTACAAATATATTTACTTCTTTGCTCCGTTTCTGTTTGAATAGCTACATTGTTTGAAATCGTAATGATAGAATTTGTTTGAGAAGCAACAGAATTAACTAGCCTACGATTTGTTAATTTTGGTATATCATTATTTAGGGTAGAAAATACTGGTGATTGTAGAGACTGAGAAATATTCTCACCAGTAGGAATAAATCTCTCAGTAGGAATATATCTCACCAGTAGTTTAAATTCCTATCCTCTCTAAACTTTGTATTTTCTCGAAAATTTGCTTCAGAATTTTGTTGGTGTGAGTAGTGTCTATAATCTTGTTTTCTTAAATTTTGTCTCTTCCATCTGAAGCAATATTTAGCAGTGTGTCCATATTTCTCACAAATTTGGCAAATTCTAGAATTAAATTTGTTTCTACTTTGTCTATTTTGGAAGAAAGTTCTTTTATTTTTAAAGTGTGTTTGATTATCAGCAAATCTGTGCATTTTTGGAGAATATTTTCTTCTCTTGTTTTGCAATTGATGGTTCTGCTTATCATGATAGTCTTTTTTATTATCCTGTGTACATGATAAGTTGTTAACTTGTTCAGTCAAAAAATTGATTTTCTCCAAAATTATGTTACTGTTTGTGTCTGTGTTTTCTGTGTTTTTTGTCATATCCTCTGTCACATGAATTTCAAAGAGTTTTTGTGCCCTATCAACTGCTTCCTTGTATTTATTAATACCTTCCTCCTGAAGCATAATTCTAATGTTTGGTGGTATACACGAAATAAATTTAGAGAATTTTAGTGAATTCAATGCTTCCGTGTCATAAATATCAGGAAATGCTTTTGATGCGACACAATTTAATCTGTGTGCAAAATGTTTTGGTGACTTCGACTTCATCATTGTGAAGTTATTAAATGAATTAATGTTATATGTTGACGACGGCAAAGAAAAAAAATTAGTAAATTCTTTTTCGATAAATTCCAGATCAGTCGCATTATATAAAATTTCATTTTCTAATATGAATTTTTGTGCAGGACCGATCAATTTACTTTTTAGAATCAAAATGATTTCTTTAGATTTTATACCACCAATCTCTGCATACGATCTTAACTGATCAAAAAAGAATTTAAGAAAATTTGGATCCCCATCAAAAGTTGGAATCATAATATTAGTGGCCATTATTACTAAATAATTTAATTACCAAAATGAAAAACTGAATACTATGTATATATACTATATTGAATATGTACTATATATATATATATATAAAACTTTCACTACCAAAAAATAAAATTTAAAAAAGTTTGCACAAAATATATTTTGGTTTGAATACTTCCTTTTCAAAAATATATTAAATATATATATATATATAAGATCTTAATATGTAATATTACTTTTTAGAATCAAAATGATTTCTTTAGATTTTATACCACCAATCTCTGCATACGATCTTAACTGATCAAAAAAGAATTTAAGAAAATTTGGATCCCCATCAAAAGTTGGAATCATAATATTAGTGGCCATTATTACTAAATAATTTAATTACCAAAATGAAAAACTGAATACTATGTATATATACTATATTGAATATGTACTATATATATATATATATATATATAAAACTTTCACTACCAAAAAATAAATTTTAAAAAAGTTTGCACAAAATATATTTTGGTTTGAATACTTCCTTTTCAAAAATATATTAAATATATATATATATAAGATCTTAATATGTAAGATCAGTCATGGCAGAAATTAGTTGTTTATAAAAATATATGTTGTGCAATAAATGTAGAACCATCATAAATCACAAAATGTAAAACCTTAAAAAAATTACCTTCAAAATTCTCAATATTTTAAATTTCTTTATATTTATACCATGACGTAGCAATCAACATATGTATGCAATCTATATATTTAAATATTTATTCACATCCAATCAATAGTGAGTAGTAATAATTAAAAATGAGTACTAAGATAATTAATTTACTAAAAAAATTAGCTGAAAAATATATAGCATAAATAAAAAATTTTATAAACTTCAATATTTAAGTAACTGCATGGGAGATAGAAATATTATATGATGAGCATTAATATTAGAATGTCCTGATTTTAATTTTAATTTATTTTTTTATTTTTTTTAGCAATTTTTTTTTTAAAAAAACATCATTTAATTTAATAGTGATTTCATATAAAGAGCAAGAGAAGAATTAATGACTTTAAAACGCAATACAATTATAACCATATTATATAATTCATTCATTTATTTACTCTTTATTATTTTAAAATGAAAGCTGTTTACTTAAAAATATATCAAAATTACTTACTTGCGCAAGATATCTCTGCAAAATAATTAGTGATTTTTTAATATATTTATTTTATTTATTTTAATTTATATATTTATTTATTTTCTTTTAAATATATATATTATATGTTGCGTTTTTTCATACCTTACTGTTGCATATATATTTTTTAATTGTTGTGATTCTTGCTTCAATAGTAGTCACTAATAGATAAAAATTTTGTAAATTCGTAAAAAAGGTTATTCGAAGAATCGGATAATCAAAACACAAAACATTGAATAATTTTTCGTGGAGATCGTCTTCAAGCCGGATGCATTACGATCGAACTTGTAAATAGTGTCATTTGAAAAATACGATGATTAATTTTCTTTTAAACGGCTGACAATTGACGATTTCAATTAATTTTTCCACACACACTTGAAAAGAAAAAAAAAGAAAATACAGAATGCGAACGGAATAGTCAGTATCGGACTGACTTTCGATAAAAATGCTTTGAAGAAGCTCACATGACGAAACAGCTGTTGAGGGTCATACAGTAACACAGGAAAACTAAACGAAACCTCTCCTGAAGAAGACGCCGTCTCATACGAAACATCTGTTGCATACCATCCAGTAAACAAGTGAAGAGAAATGGAATTTCGCCGAGAATCAAAGTTGAAGGAAACAGGAGCCACCACTTTCAGAACAAGCGAGAGAGACACAGCGAGACAGCACCCTTCATGATTGCAGCGTATTAAAAATGCAAATGTTAATCAAGGCAGCACACAGAAAATTTTTAAAGTTTCAAGAAGGCTCTTCCTCCTCCCCGTGTCCATTTATTTTTATTTTTATTTTATGTCAGCAAGGCTCTTTAGCACCAAAATTTGTGCTATAGAGTTTGTTGCACTATTTTGTAGAAACGAATTGATGATATTAGCACTTTTGATGATGCATAAATTTCTCGTATTACTATGAAGCAATACACTGGTAAAATAGTGATAAAGGATCAAAGTCATTGAGGTGGTTGGCCGTGCACATTGCACTGTTCACAATAATCCAGAGTTATTGACATTAAAATATTGATGTAGAAACTACATTACAATATTCCACAATGTTTCTTACAATGTTTCTACATTAAAATATTGATGTAGAAACGAATTGATGATATTAGCACTTTTGATGATGCATAAATTTCTCGTATTACTATGAAGCAATACACTGGTAAAATAGTGATAAAGGATCAAAGTCATTGAGGTGGTTGGCCGTGCACATTGCACTGTTCACAATAATCCAGTGTTGCTGACATTAAAATATTTTATTTATCTTCAACTTCGTAACAATATTGCTTGTAATTAAATAATTCAACACTAATGATATACATCAGAAATATTCGTTTGAAAAGAATCAAGATGTTCGTTTTCTAATACAATATATGAATACATGAAAATGAACGGGATGGACACGGGGAGAGAAGTATTCAAAAGTTACGTCTTTTCAGCAACAGCGAAGAGGCAGAAGTGATGAAATTGTTGGCTGGATACATTTCACAAAACCACACAAATATGATGCCAAGACAACACCCAATTTTTTCAGTTACAGCTAATTTAGTGTAACTTTTTAAAATATATTGGCGATTGATTTCTTAGTCAAAAAATCCGTTATCAGTTCGTGAGAATCTGGCAAACCAACCTTAACTCTTGACCACAAGAATTTTATCGTTAAATTTTTACACATAGATTTTAGTCTAAAAAGAATACGCGATTTCTATTTTTAAGTAGCAGATTTGAGATCTGTTCAACATTCAAAAATGACATCAGGAAACATTTTATTCTGTTTTATTTAATTGAGATGAAACGAATTGTTCTCCACAGAATTAAGCGATTGAAAGCTCATCTCTTGCTTTTATTTTTATTTTTTTATTAAAGAAATAAAGATATAATGTTTTGCTCTTTTGGAATAAAGGAATGAAACCGCAAATATTAAGTCGCTTTTTATACAGATAGAAAATGAATTGGGAAAGAATTAAATTTATCAGAAATGTAATACATAATTTAGAATATGTGATTTTCGATATCACAGGGGGGGGGGAGGGGGGATAAATACTCATTGCAGAAAAACGTGTTCCATACTTTTCATACTAAATTACTTTAAGATAGTTTACTTTAAATAAATACACTTTAAAACTACAATTTTGTCATATATATTTATATGTAAAACTAACACGCAAATTATACAACCTTTAGTTTAACGTGAAATCTTTAAACTTAGCTTAAGTTTTACTTGAGCTTTAAATATTATGGTTTAAAATAAAACGGTACGAAAATTTATTTATATTGCATAATAAATTAAAAAGAAAGCACATAACAGTTTAGAAATGTAACAATGGTAAACGGCAATCACTTATTAATGCGCTATTTTCTGTTTCAAGAATACCGATTTCACTACCAATAATTTAGATCAAAATTTAAATTGATAAAAAATATTTCAAACTTAAATTTAATTCTCAAATTTCTTGATATATTACACATTAATATTGAAGTATCAAACCTTTTTTTTAAACCTTTCGCTACCAGCGTCACATATATGTGACGATCCGATTTTCTTACCTGAGCCCGGCGTCACAAATATGTGACGGGTGTTCATAATCAGTTTATGATAATTGTTTGCACCAAATCGTGTCGCACACAGACGAGTTATGTTATAAAATAATAAAATAGATACAGGATGTAACTGGTCTTAGTTAGAATGTTATAGATACATCCCACAAAAATAAATGACAATCATATTTAAATAATAAGGTGTCTGGGCTGTGATGGCAGTTTTTCTCCTGAGGCTCTGGTGGCGAAAGGGTTAAATTATAATTTACATTTTATTACATGAGCTAGATAAAGTTTACCAAATAACTTTTAAACTCTACATACCAAATTAATTTAAACAAGTTTAACTTAAAAAAGAACATTTCTAAAACTGCAATTTTTGAGCCGTGTATATCTTTTGTGAATTTATTCGAACTTTAAACCAAATTTGAATGAAAAATATAAATAAAAAAAAAAAAAATTCTAGACTTTTAATGAGTGTAAATAGTAATCATAGGTTAGGAGAAGGAGTAAAACAGGTATTTGGATTAGCAAAAATGCATAAAAACAAATTTATCTATATGAGGATAAGTTTTTATATTAAAATATGCTTCATTAGAAGATTAATTCTACATCCACCTTTCCAAGAAAAAAGTTTTTATATCTTTCCTTTTTTCTCCACGATTAAATAGAGGAACGTCCCCTGTTATGGGCACCCAACCATATCTTTTAACAGAAGGCAAATATGGTGGATTTGAGTACTGTCAAACTTGTGATGTGACAGTACACATTTTTTTTATTTTTTTTTTTGCTAAAACCGAAGTGTGTAGATGCATTTGTTTACAAAAGACAAGCATCGAAAAAAAAAAAAAAATCTGAAAAAAAAAAAGCAACACAAAAGTAACTTGTGAATATTTTTAGAATGCGATAAATCGTGCATTAATTAAAAAATGTAAGTGTAATGTATATTCATGCAGTATATTCATTAAAGTTTTAATGCAATAACGATTTCAGCCAAAATTTGGACCGAAAATTGCTTTTCCTGTCATTATAAAAATGGCTGTCATTGAGGAACCTTCATGTAACCGGTAGTGGGCACACATTTTATTTATTTATTTATTTATTTATTTATTCATTTAAAGCGTGTGTTTGACTTACAAATTGTCAATTATGGTCATTTATGTCAACATAACATTTTTTTTTTTTTTTTTTTGTGTTTTTATGTGTTTTTAAGCACTTTTAGCCATATCCACCCCGAAAAAGTCAACCGATCCAAAATAAATAGATTTTAATGCACTGGTTAAAGACATTTAGGATTGCTTAGTAGAAAAGAAATTCATAAAACCATCTGCCCAAGAATATGGACTTCCTCGCAGCTCTTGATGATGTCAACTCCTGCATCATTTTAATCAAATGCAACGAGTGTGATCGTCTGGTGCATTTGAAGTGTGCCAGTACACATGCAAATCATTTTACTTGCAAGCAATGCACTTCTGATTTGGAGAACGAAGAAGATGACGAATAAAATTGAAAAAACTATCTTTTTCTGTTGTTATTTTGGCCCCTGAATTCTTACAAAATCAATGAATTTTGTTATTTTCTGTATTTACGGTGACTTTTATTATTCCATTTCCATTTTTAGCGTACTTTTCAAGTGTGCCCACGACCGGGTAAAAATTAATTTCTTGTGCCGAGAATGACCATTTCACAAAATTGGTAATAATTTTTTCTGGTTTTCAGAATCGATGGAGTTCTTTTATCTAACTTTAGCTGAGGGTTCTAACCCTCCATATGTTTGCATAAATATTCAGTCTGTCAAAAATTATAAGCCGAAATCCAAACTGTGCGCACAATCGGTGACATTCCCCTACATTTTCTATTTATTTCTCAGAATGATACAAGTCACTAAATTTTTTTGCATAGTTTCGTTTGGACAGTTTTTAAAATTCTCTATGAATTTCCAGAATTTCTTCATTCCAGTAATTTACAACCTTCATCTTATCATCCCATGATATATATAAATTTTATTTTGTCGTTTCATATCTTTTAGAAGCAATTCGATAGTATACTCATTTTTATCAATGCGATATTTCGTTAAGCGAAGGTTATGTATAATCAGAAATGCCTTCAAAATTTTAATAACTTACACACTCATACATATATATTTTGCTTTTTAATATTTCAAAAATGTGGTTTTCTAATTTAATTTCTTTTTCTGTAACATATTTGAGTGCCATATTTTTTTTTAAATGTATTGCTTATAGAGTAGCCCAACAACGTTGTAGATGTTAAATTTCAAAGACATTTTTTTTTTTTTTTTAATTAAAATAAATTTAATCTTTCAAATTGTAAAATTCATTTTAATCGTTAACTAAAAATAAAAATAATTATTTGCAGCATTGAAAATACAAGAAGATTTTTTCAATTACTAATTAAAAGACTACAGATATTTATTTGTCTGCAAATTAAATATTTGCAACTCGCAAGATTACAAAAAAAAAAAAAAAAAAAAAGAAAAAAAAAAGAAAAGAAAAACTCAAAACTAAAATGAAATACTTATGTTAGAAGTACCTAGCTGGTTGTCAGCCAGGGTAGCTCAGTGGTAGAGCATCCGTGCGTTAAGCGGAGGTGCCCGTGTTCGATTCCCGGCTCTGGTATTTTTCACATAGCTGGTAATAAATAAAAAATGTCAACATTTACACTTCAATTTGATTCAATTAAATATTAACGGTTGATGAATTCATGAATAAAAATTTCTAAATTAAAATGAAATACTTTTAATAAAAGGTCACATGCATATACTATACAATCTTGTATGAGAAACAGCAAATCTTTCATCGATTAATTTGAAACTATATTTACTATAATGTTATTCAGAAAGATTTATTTTGCTAGAAGTTCTCAAATGCATTAAAATTACTTGCATTTGGCGAGGAAGGATGTTTCTCCCCAAATCGCGTGCACTTTGTTAGCCCCGCCTTCTTTTTCACACCAGGATCTTTTTAGAGTATTTTTATTCTTATTTAATCAGAATTGCATTTGGAGAATATTACTCAAAAAATTTACTTGTGTGAAAAAAAGGGTGGAACTAACAATACTATGGAATATTAATTAGGATGTTGGCAAGTATGCAGGAGATTGGTTGAGAAAGTACTGAAATATTTGAAAAAAAGTTCATTCCTGAAAATTAATTATACTGTTACTTGCCTCATTGAATAATAACTTATACTGTAAAAATTTTGTACACCAGATTATGTCAGTGACCGGGAAAAACTGTTTCAGTCACTGACTGTAAAAATAAAATTATGCACGTGAATTCGTCATGATTTTTTAAATTTTTTTTGAAGAAGAGAAATGGTCTTTAATAAATGTCAAGACGCAGAATTTTACAGCAGTTTGTTATAAATACGTGTACTGGACTTTTATTACAGGAAGAGATCTGGCCATAGAATTTAACAGTCGATTCTCTAAATTTTTTTTAAGTTTCTTAAAGTATAAATTGAAAGCGAAAATGTTGGAGCTAGATATTTTTCCGTGAAAATACTTGATATAGATATTTTACTTATTTATTTATTTTCTTTAGTTAGCCCTGCTATCATTGCAGTCCTACTTGAAAATATTAAAAATATCGTATGACTTAATGCTATTAAATTCAACATCTTTAATAAAACTGAAAAGGAAAATGTCCAGCACGAGTATGGACATTTTCTTTAAGCCAATAAAATGCTAATACAGTTGTTAATCAAGGGCATAGTAAAAATATTTTACAATTACTGGATTCTTAATACAATAGTTTCTGCTTCGAATACCAGATATATTTAATATTAATCGTTAATAACCTTTAGTAGTACTTTCTTAAATTGAAAATATTCTAAAATTAATTGTTAGAAACAGCAGCAATTAAGTTATTGACTGATAAGTCCCCAGTAATTATTTTAGAAATATTTTTTAAATGACAATATTTTTGTCAATATATTTTTAGAGATTACGAACACTAGGAAATGACACAGAATACTACAGTGACGAAAATAAAGATTAGATTTCTAAAATTTAATTATTATTTTACTTGTAAAAATTGATTCTGTCATTGTATACTGTACCGCTCAAAACGGATAGTCAAAATCATTTGTTTTTAAAAGAATCTGACAAAAATGTACGAAAAAAAAAAAAAAAAAAGGGTAGTTTTTTTCCCCCTCTAAATAAAATCGGTACCCTTTATATATTTATATATATATATTATTGTAACGCCTATAAATTTTAATACGTGATAAAAAAAATTATATATTTATCACAATATTTAGCCTTCCTGAATTCAACTTTTTTCTTTTCAGTAAAAATATCAGAGATAATTTTTTGCCGATAAAAAATTTTACATAGTTTTCAGCACCGGATTATATATAATCCATGCGTCGCATTGACCCAATATATCTATCTATCTATCTATATATATATAATTTTATTAATTTAATACCTTTTTAACCTTCAACAAACAAAAGACAGATGAAAATACCAACAGATAATTAATTTTTAAACGAGATTCATTTCGAATAAAATTATTGTCACAGTGATAATTTAATTTTAGCACCAATGATTAGTAAAAACAAGTTAAAGTACTTACTTTGAAGAGAAATGACACAAACATAACACATAAGCCTAACGATGAGGTACTAGTTTGCAAAAACCATTAAAGTAATAGAAATAGTCAAAATTTTATAGAAAAGAGAAAAAGATAAAATTACAAAAGAGATCCGATAAAAGAAAAAGAAAGAGATTTCATGAATTGAAAATTGGAATTTAAAATGCTGAAAAAAAAATATGTTCACGCATCAGGAAACTTGCATATCTATCAGCAGAGCGCAAGATTTCGCAAAACTGTATAGCTAATTCAAGCCAATATACAGCTCAAGCCTCTATCTTGCAACAAAAAAAAAAAAAAAGGAAATTAGATTAAACATTAACACAAACCAAAATTGATACAAGGAATAAGTATTTTTAAGAAATACACATGTTAAACATACGGAGATAATAGAAATAAACAGATTGCCAAACGAACGTTTGTAAATAGAAAAGATTAAAGGTAAAGAAACGATTAATCATATATATATAGGGCCGCGGTAGCCCAGTCGGTAGAGTGCCGAGCTCGTAACAGAAGATTACGGGTTCGGTACTCCAGCCGGCGAAAGACCGCCATGTACACTAATGGTGACTGGTGCATGTAAAATCTGTCATGGCTGCAATGTCCGCGATGATCCTATCAAAAATTATTCCTCTGGTGGTTACCGAAGAGGGAGAGCCGATCAAAATTGAGATGCTATATCTCCGGGACACATTTATGGGTGCACCCCCATACCGTCGCCACTTGTCCCTCTGCCCAGCACTAGTGCGACGTGAAACTCAACCAACCTAATATATATATATACATATATATATATATATATATATATATATATGTGTGTGTGTGTGTGAAAGAGAGAGAGAGAGGAAGTCACACACACACACACACACATATATATATATGTGTATGTATGTCTGTAAATGAAAGAGAGAGAGAAACAAAAAAAAAAGTTCCATTCGTAGAGGGGGGAAAATTAGTACTACTAGTACGACTGGACTATTGCTTTCTGTCTCTCTTTTAACTTCGTCATCATTTCCTATTTTTCATCTTGAATATGTCAGAATGCTTTTCCTTTTGGCAACAGGTTAAATAGTACATAAATTATAATTGAGATAAAACCTGAAAGAAAAATTAAGAAAAGAATATTGTAACTATAACTAAGAAATGCATCTTTATATTTTAAGGTTAGAAATTATGCTATTAATTTTATTTATTTGCTTATTAAAATTTTACGCTTGTTTTATATTTAAACCAATTTAAAAAGACTTTTCCTTTTCGCATAAAGTTAAAAAAATATATTTAACATAAATTGGGGAAAAATCATGTAAAAGAACTTTAAGAAATGGATATAGTAATCATTGCTAAGCAACGCAACACAGTTAGTGTTTATTAGTCGTTAATGTGGAAGAATAGACAAGAAAAGTAAATAATTAAATAAAAATAAATAAAAAATCCTGTCGTACTAAATTAAATTCTTTTTTTTTGTACGAAATTTTACATCTATTATTTAGAAAACAAAAATATGCTTCGGTTTCTTTTTATAATTGTTACTTTGTACATGACTAATAACTACATTAATTTTTATGCTAAAAGTGCAAAAGTTTATAGTTTTATGTATTTGTTACGTAAAGGCTGTTAAATCATCATCTGTTTCTGAACCACTATCGCAGAGATGTTTTTCTGATATTATTAAATTTTCACCATTATAAGGTTACCAATCTCTTTAGTTAAAAAAATAAAAAAAATAAAAAATAAATAAATAAAATGTCTTTCTCTCTCTCTCTCTCTCTCTCTCTCTTTTTTTTTTAACAAAACGACAAAATACAGGGTGGTCGGTACGTCCCAAGTTTTTTTAAAGTAATCGTTATTTTCAAATGTATATAAAGGTAAATAATGGTTCCAGCAGGATGGAACACGCCCCCACTCAACTGAGGAGTATTTGAGAAAAATTGCTAAAATCTTGACTGAATAAGACTGAATTATCGGTCTAGATGCTCCCCAGAAATTTGAAGGAGGTATAGATTGGCCTCCATACTCCCCAGACATAAACGTCTGTGACTTTTTTCTGTGGGGGTGCCTGTAAAAATGAAGTGTATGTGAGTCCTGTAGAGGTTTTGGAGATGATTGAAGATCGAATAAGTGAGTTAATTCAAGCCCTTCCGGAGGAATAAATTCATGCAGCAATTGGGAATTTTTACATACGCATCCAACAACCTTGTTGCAATTGAGGGAGGACATTTTGAAAACTTGATACACTAATGCCCATCATTTCGCAATAAAATACTTTTCATTTGGATTTCCTATCTATTGTTAAATTTTTAAAAAACTTGTGACATATCGACCACCCTGTAAATAAAAAATTTAATGCAGGATGCCTTTGAATAACACTAATTTGATTTTTGACTAACACTATACCTTTAAAAAAAATCTTTAATTATAGACTTAATTTCTACAATTAAATAGGACTAAGATAACAATTAAAAAAGTGGTATTGAAAAATTAGAAGACTTGGCACCTGTACCTTACTATTATATTTTTATATTACATAAAATAAATATTATGGTAAAGAAAATACATTAATTCTTCTTTTCTTTGTAAAAATAAAATAACAGTAGAACGATTGAGAAATGTTACAATGTCTCAAACATTGTTTTGAAAAGACAATTGATACAAAGTAAATACTGCCAAGTTGAATTTTTATTTTTCTTTCGATATAGAATTTCGATAGAAAATGGTAATACACTTTTAAATGTTATTTAACTACCTCAACTTATAGATACTTCATTTTGGAATTTCTTAATGTTTTTGATATTTGGAATAATATTCTATATAAAAAGTTTTCTAATTATAAATTAAAGAACAGATCTACAATAAATAATTAAACATGAAAACGTCTTCACACACTATAAAATAAAGGGATGCACTACCTGTTACGAAAAGACGTGATGTTTCTTCTTCAAGTGCAAAAAACACGTGGTGAAATCATGTGTGTTTTGCACCTGAAGATAAAAGGAGGAAAATTATAGGGGATTTTAAAAATATTTAATTGCAATCAGAGAACATTGTGTTCCCATTGGGTATTGATTGAGTCAAAGTAAAAATGTGAGTAAAACCCCTTATAGTTTAGCTTTTATTTTAAGAGAAATTTTTCTCTCATACTTTACTCAATCTGCACGATATTTGTTTGAGGTTTTCGTAAAAGTAGGCCAATAATTTTGGCTATTAAATTATGTAAACGAAATTTTTTTAAAAGCTTGCACATGCGTAGTTAAAAATTTTTTAGTTAAAATGTATAGTTATTTCGTAAGATGTTTAATATTTTTGCATTGTGATTGCAGTAAGCTATGTCTGATGCAGTATGCTAAATTTCCTGGAAATGGCTTTTGGACTGGGTCTAATACCCTACAGTCGGTAACAAAAGTGTCCGAACGCTAGCAAAAATTCCTATGTAAAAAAAGTACACTTCATACAGTTCTGTTAAATAAATCCTTATCGAATCATGTTCTTAGACTGACTAAGAAGAGGATTCGACAAGGATTTATTTAACAAAACCGTATGAAGTGTACTTTTTTTACATAGGAATTTTTGCTAGTGTTCGGACACTTTTGTTACCGACTGTACGTGTAATAATTTAAAAGGGGTCAATTTTTTTTTCAATACCTTATAGAAACCGATATATCTCCATGAATATATGTGATAGCTCGTAAAAATTTATACAGATGATTAGAAGAATCATCATAATCACGTGCTACGATCAAATAGTATTTGAAGTGTTACTTTTTATAAGGTGATCCAAAATATTTTTATTTTTGTTGACTTTTTTTTTCTTTTTGTTCCTCTTTTCTCCTTTAGGGCAAATCTTTTGCTGAAATATATAAGGTATAACATGCTCTTTATATTCTCAAAATTTCAAGATATTCATAAAGAACTTTTCAGATATTTGAAAATACGTCTAAATTCGAAAGTGTCCAAATACTTATTCAAAGCTGCCAAAATAATCCGGCAAATTATTAGTACCGCCCCTTTTTCTACACTACCTAATTTTTAGAGTATTTTTCTTCTTAATTCATCGTAGATAAATTTGAAGAGAATTACTCTAAAAATTAAGTGGTGTAGAAAAAGGGGAGGTACTTGCCGGATTAGGTTGGCAGCTCTGCTTATTGATAGATAGTGTAGACCTGCTAACTATGCTAGTTTATCCGTAATGGTATTAGACCCCCACCTTTTTTTCACACCAGAATAGTTGTAGACTGATATTCAGCAATATGTTCTCATGATTAAATAAGAAGGTTATTGCTCTACAACTATTCTGGTGTGAAAAAAAGGCGGGGCTTAATACCATTACGGATAAACTAGCATAGTTAGCAGGTCTAGATAGTGATCCATTTAAACGAAACTTATTTAATGCAATATAAAATATTCAGGTTTTTTAAATATGTAAAATAAGTAATAAAATATAACTGATGAATGCGACTGCCATATTTTAATTCCAA